>NW_023591736.1:148452-748452 GCF_014843425.1 Jatropha curcas | reverse complement strand
GAGATTTTTTTTTTTTTTTTTTGGTACTTTACTAGTGGAACATGAGAGGTTATATATATAATATATAATATATTATAGTTCTTTTGAAGCCTCGAATAGATAAGAATTCTTCTGTTTGAGTCGCCTCCGCTCCGCGCTAATATCCTCTCTCTCTACCGTATCACACGTAATGGGAATCCACTACTTTTGTAGGCTTTATATGGGTTAATTGGTTGGATTATGAAAAATTTTATCCTCTCCTCTCTTTTTTTTTTTTTTTTTGGCTATTGGTAAGATTCTTCTATGTTGTTGGAATAGGGACTTTTTCTCAATTTCAAAGGGAATCACTACTTTTTGTAGCTTATATGGGTTAATTGGTGGATTAGAAAATTTTGTTCTTTTGATGATTCCAAAAACCTCAATTTAATGGTCACCTTTGCTCAAAGGTCCACATGCCACCTAAGGAATCTTTGTTTTTGCATAAACATTAGTTGCCTCTCTCTTCCATTTTATTTATATAACTCCAAACAAAATGGGAAAAGATACCATTTTATGCTTGTCTTTCCTATTGTAATTGTAATGGAAAATCCCTCCTTCTTATCATTTCTCTCCAAAATAGCAAATAATTCTAGATTTGATTTTCATTTTGTGTGAAAAATTTTTTGAATAGAAAATGACTGTCTGTAACTTCAAATTTTAAGACTAATTTACCGATAGAGTTAGATAAAATTTTGATAAGCTAGTGAATAATAGAGTTCTGCAATATTAATTTTAGACCTATAAAATCAAAATATGAAATATTATGTTCACTTATCAATAAATTTGTATCTAATTTTATTTAAATATACTATTAGCAATAATAATATTATAGGTTTTTAATCTATCCTCAAAGCAATTTATTACTGACATGTGTAGATATATATTAACACTAACATATGATTCATACTATTTGTGAACAATAATTATGAGCTTACAACAATTATAATATTTTTTTTTCTTGATTATGATCTAAAGTTCAATATCTTGTTAAAATGATGATTGAATAGTTAAATCTATAATTTTTTTAAAAAAAATTTGGACACAAATTATTTTAATAAATTATTCTCCAAACACAATTCACTTCTTTTATTTTATTCATTGGGAGACCCAATGGATCGAAATAGTATTGCTAACTTATCAAATTAATAAAAATATTTGTAATGGAGATAACTCGAACTCGAGATTTCTCATTCTTCACATAAATAAGAAGACTAATCATACCACGTATGATTGAGAATTCACTTATTAATTTAATATTTCATAATTTTCACAAATTAATTAATTATTGACCTAAGATAAACATTAACTTATTGACTTGGTAAGTAATGATATTTTTTGAAAGTGTAGGAAGTAAAATAAAAATCTTTGAAAAAATTGGTATTAGATTCCCTTTCAAGAAAAGGACATGTCAGTGGCTGATTGGACAAAGTTGATCATTCAACACCAACCTCAAAAACCCATGTTGGAGATTTGTCAAATTGTTTAAGCTTAGAGATGAGGAATCTTGGGTGATGTGGGTCCCAATTTTCGATATTGCCTGATATTTCAGTAATGTAATGTGTTAAGGGAGAAGAAGAAGAAGATGCTCCTTTTTCAAACCCACCAAAAAGGACAAAAGCATTTACAGCCAATTAGATTCCTTCTATTTCTCTTCCATAGAATTAAGAATCTCTCTCCCCAATCAAAATTCAATCACTTAAATTAATTCTTCTTCTTTTATTTTTTTAAAATTTTTTTTATCCATTAGTGCGCCTAATTTACATATTGAGATATGTAAACACATGGCACTGAGTTTAAATAAAAATTATGACTTAGAGATAAAATTTATCTGAAAATACAATAAAATTCTATTCATCCAACCACTTTTTATCACTTAAATTCATTATTCACTGACAAATAATTAATTTATTTTATATATAATTTTTTAAGATATTTTATTATTTTAATTTCTATCTGAAACTATTGGATCCACATCCACTCCGGGTTCCCGCATCTCCATTAGTTTTGTCGGATGCTTCCACTCGAAGAATCTTTTGAGTATTTAATGTGAATTTCCCAATTTAACCTTTATGTACTTTTTTTGTCGGATTAGGATCTTACGATCAGGGGCAACCAGCGCTGCGTTGCAGATTTTATTTTGAATTGTGAAAAGAAAAAGAAATAATTAATGAGAATATTATTTAATTAATTTATTTAAAGAAAGGAAATTTTCTCTACCAAAAAGAAAGGTAATTTAAGTGATTTACTTGATAATTTTAAAGTCTAATATGAAATAATTTATGGGATATTTATTATAAAATTACAAATTTTAACAAAAATAGTTTTTTTTAACTGAATTTTAACAAAAAATAGTTGAAACTTATATGTATAATTTTTGCCAAAGAAGCTAAAATTGTCAAAGAATTTCTGAAGTCGTCGTTCCTATCAACAATGTCTATATACGCGCGCGCGCGTGTGTGTAAATTTTGTGGAATCATTTCAATATTGAAGTGCAGTGGATGCATTTTAGCTAATTTTCCAATTCCTAAAATTGATTGATAGGTACTTTCCTACAATAGAATTTGGACACGTTTAATTTTCTAGAGGCATGGATAGGGGCATTTTAGTAAGTTAGGTGCAAGGCTTTCCCACTGTTAATATTCTATCTAAGAGCAGTCAAAAGGGAATAAGATTCTCTTAATGCAGCCTCTAATGAAAGTAATGATGGCATAGAATAGAATTGAAGCCAAAGAAAACAAATTCATATATTCTAAAAATATATTTAAAATGAAAAGTTTTGGTCAATTCAAGAAAAACTTAAATAAAAAGGGACAACGTTGGCTTCACCAAGTAAAATGGTAATTAAATTATACATACTCCATGCACAATGCCATAATTTTTAATATGATGCTATAAGAATCCAACAAATGGTATATATACATGTATACATATACGCTTTTGGTATTACCAATTTACAATGCATATCTCTGTGCCTTTTTTAAACATCAGACTATTCTCATTTTTTGGAGTACCTCATTATTCGTTTTCATAAATAATATTATAGAAACCGTCTGTTAAACTGAAAGGACAGTATCAATTAAATTGTTCATTTTTATTAACTTGTAATTTTAGTCTTGTGGCACTTTAAATTTTGTGAATGACCTATTATACATTTGAACTTGTAAAATTTGGTAACAAATATGTATGTATTGGAGCAATTAATAAAAAAGTAGGGTTGGCAAGCAATAAAATAGTTCAATCATTTTCACAGAAGATTTTAATCCAAGCAAGCATTATAATGGTGAAAGTTATTTATTCCTTGAAATGATGTGAGCAAAAACCTTTCATCTTGTTGGATCTGAATTTTGGAGCAAAGAAAATATAAATCAAGTTTAATTTTTTCTTTTTAATTACTTTATTTATATTATTAATCGGGAATCTAATATCACAATTGACAAGTGCATTTAATTAAAATGATAGCAATACCATCAAATTATAGTTTAAAAAATAATTATGCAAGTGACATTTAAATGAAAAATTAAAAATTAAAAAAAAAGAACTATTTTAAAAATGCTTTTGCCAAGAACAATGTATACTTTATTAAAAATTAGTCAAAATAATATAACAATTGATCATATATATGTACTTTCGGATTTAAATTATTACATTAAGTATTTCATGTGTTCTTCACTTATTTTTGGCAAATATTTAAATATATACCGAAAAATTAAGTAGTTGAAGGGATTAATTTCATTTAATAAAACATGAAAAAAAAAAATTCAGCAACGCTAGATAAAATTATAAGAATAATAATTTTCTGATGTACTTTAAATTTATGCAAAGAAGAGATTTAATATTGATGCGTATAAGCTCGTTACTAATGATGTATCTTCAATCTTATAAGAATAAGAATATAAGTTTAATTGTCAGGAAATTCACTGATAAGACTAAAAATTTCTACGGTAGTCCAAATGAATTAACACTTTGTCTTCTACTAAAAAAACAACTTTTGTGAGATTATTTGACACGATAGATTTATTTATTTATATTCTCTTTTAATAGTCCACCGTAAATTTGACTAATTTTCGCACAATTTCAAATAATTTTGATAAGGGATTCACTAAATGGACCATTGGAAGAAAGTAAGAGACCAAATTGATTGAATTTGGATCGAAGGAAGAAATGAAGATACCTTATATAAGGGCTTTCGAAGAAGACATACAGAAATCCTTATCACCATTAAAGCATCTTTCACGTGATGACAATGTCTCTTAATTGTTCGTGGCATTTGTATGGCCCCTTCTTATGAGGGTATCTTTTGTCCCCATTTATTCTTTTTTGCCCTTGTCAAGATGGAATCTTTTTAAATAAAAATGGAAGAGGATGTGCAAATTTAACAGTTTTTTTTTTTTTTTTTTCCTTGATCTTTCTAAGGCTGTTCTTGTCATTTAGGGTTTTGTTGTCTTTGTCTACTTTTAGGAGTTGGTGAGTAGCATTATTGTTTTTTCATGCTTGGTCCTTGCAAAAATTCCACTTTCTTGGTCCCGTTTATTTAACATCATCATTTTTTCTTCTCCTCTTCCCTTTTTACATCTTTACCCTTCATCTTCAACTCTTTTAGATACACCCCCCTTCCAACTTATATCCCATAGGCACCCTAACCTATCAATCTTTATTAGAAAAATTACAATGGATTTGTGTGATTTGTAAAATACAATTAGTTCGTTTCTGTATTTTTTAAAATATATTAATTTTTCTCTATATTTTACTTTTGTTATACTATTATATATTTCTATTCAATGTTTATATCTTTTCTGTTAAGTTAACAAAAAAAAAAAAAAAAAAAAATTGTTTTCCTTTTATCCGTACCCTACTCGAGTGGCTATGGCCTATTTCTTATTTGTTTACAAAAACCGCCGGGCCTCCTAAGCTGGCCCGTTCTTTTTTTTTTATTTTTTTATGTATAATTTTTACTTTTGTTATACTATTATATATTTCTATTCAATGTTTATAATCTTTTTCTGTTAAGGTTAACAAAAAAAAAAAAAAAAAAACACAAGAGGTAAAACAAAGAGATAGTAAAATATTATACTAAAGAACAGTTCCTAAAAAAAAAAAAAAAAAAAAACACAGAGGTAAAACAAGAGATAGTAAAATATTATACTAAAGAACAGTTCCTATAGCTTGAAAAATACAACTAGTTTATCTATGTATTTTTAAAAACAAAAGGAGTATTTTTGTCATTACATAAAGTACTTAACGAAAAAAATACACGAAATGATCTTATAGTCTAACGGAAGTAAACTATAAAAACATTTTAATCTATTTCCTGAAAGACAAGAATGAACTAGTTATATTTTACAAATTATAAGAATCGTACCGTAATGTCTTCATTTTTATTTAGAACTATTCCATTTAAATAATTGAAACTTTATATATCTTAATATTATTTTTAGTAGTTCAATAATCGAACATCTATTATAGTATATATATTGAGGAATTAGTCAAACCCTAATGTACAACTATATCTCATTTAAAGGGGTTTAATTTTGACTATGATGATATCCTTAAGACATTGATCATAAGTATGGATTTCTTTTCACATTACATTTCTTGACTCTTTCATTCTTTGACAAAATTTCTTCAAATTTGAAGAAAAATAATAATGAGTGTATCAAAAAGTACTTCATGCGCATCTTCAACATTTCTTTAGTGTCTAATCATATCCAAAGAGAGTTAAAAATTTGGGTGATTCCCAAACTAAATTATGACATGACATCTATAGTACTTTCAAAGATAATACATAAGAGATGGAGCTGAGGCAACGCAAGCATTTATCATTTACTAGAGTTTCAAATTATATAAAATATGAGTAATTGCAGTTGATATATTTTATTTATTCGAATGTAATTTTGGAGTTTATTTGCTAATATAAAATTGAGCTTATAATAGTCAAATAAATAAATTTACCTTTTTTTTTTTTTTCAAAAGATTGTGAATTTGTGATGTGCATTTTACATGAAACTAAACAAAATTCTAAAACATTAAAAAAAGGCTTTTGTTATGTGATTAGATAGGTATCTTTCTTTGAGTTGGTAGTTCTTTTTATAATAATAATAATAATAATAATAATAGTAAATAGGAATGCTAAAATGTAGTGGCTTATTACTTAGAATGCTAAATTTTAAAAATTACTTAATATTGTTCACACAAAGTAAATAGCTTCGGAAAAAAAAAAAGAAACACAAAGTAGATAGAATAAGAAAGATAAAACATTAATTTATATTTTTTGAAAATTAGAAAAAAAAAAAAAAAAAAAAAATAAAAAAAAAGAACCAAGATGTTTGCAAGAAACTTAAGAAAGGTGAAAGGCGTGAGCAGTGTCGGAGAAGGCGCGTGGAAAGACGGCAGCTATCATATGGTGGAGAGGAGTGGGGAAATAGGGAATCGGTTCGCCGCGTATGAACGGCGGAGCATTGAACAGCATCGGAATATTAACGGGGCCCCATCTCAAAAGATTCTCCCTATTTTCCCCAATCTGGTTCACATTTTTTTTATTTTTTCACATAAATCTCCTACTTCTTCGCTTTTTTTCTCTTCCACAAATTAGAAAAAAAAAAAAAAAAAGACAAGGCATGTTGCAAGAAACTAAGAAAGGTGAAAGGCGTGAGCAGTGTCGGAGAAGGCGCGTGGAAATGACGCAGCTAATCATATGGTGGAGAGGAGTGGGGAAATAGGAATCGGTTCGCCGCGTATGAACGGCGGAGCATTGAACAGATCGAATATTAACGGGGCCCCATCTCAAAAGATTCTCCCTATTTTCTCCAATCTGGTTCACATTTTTTATTTTTCACATAAATCTCCTACTTCTCGCTTTTTCTCTCCACCACTGCCCTTTTCTTTCACTTGTCCTCCCCTATTGTCCTTTTATTCAACCATTATCCCAACATTATATTATTTTTTTATTTAATTAAATTTTATGTACAATTAAATATATATACCTTTTTATATTATATTTTCTCTTAAGGGCCTAATGCGGGGCAAGCAAAATTAAACTCAGGCCAATTTGCCGAGGATTTCTATAGTCTTTAGCACCAAAATAAACAAAAATATATATCATTGAATGAAAAATTCAATCACTCTAAAAATAAATCTGAACAAGTAGCCACAAATAGACTTGTGCAACCATCAAGTTGATCCAAAGACATTTCATCATAACCTAAATCCGAGTCCAACCAATCCTAAACTAGTTAGAACTGGGGTGGCCAAAATCCGGTTTTCAGAACCAGAATCGTAGGTTCCAAACCGGTGGGAACCGGAACCGAAACCCATGAGAACCGAAACCAGTCCGAGTAGGAACCAGAACCGTCCGAATCGGTTCGATTCCGATCCCACCAGTTTTAGAACCTTGAACCAACGGTTCCAGTTCCGATAAGAACCATCCGAAACCAGTCAAAACCATTCGAAATCAGTCAAACCGGTCAAAAATCCAGCCAAAGAACCAGCCAGAACCATCGATTTTAAAACTGTTAAAAAACCGAAATCAGACTGTTCAGTTTAAAACCGTAACCGAAAAAACCATTTATTTTCGATTCAGTTTCAGTTCCAAATTTTTTAGAACTGGAATTGGCAGTTCTAGAAACCGTAGCCACGTCTAGAATTGACTATATGAACCATTTATTTCTCTTCTGCTCTACTCATAGCTAACTCTGCCAATATGAGCTTAGAAAAACATCGCTTGTCTCGGGCCCAGATAAAGCAGGAGGGGTCTCGACAGGCTGACAACCAGCATAAGAATAATCAAACCTCAATATGAATCTTTCGAATGAGAATCCACTCCGAACGAAAATTATAAATGATCTCCTTTAGAGAATTGGAATAAAACCTAGCATATTGAGTGTATGAACATGACAAGCTCTAAAGGATTTGTTGGAAAAGAAAGAAAGAAATAAGAAAGGATAAGGAGAATCCTCCATTACCAAAGTGAAAGTCTAAGTCAGCATATCTCAGCAAAGAAGATAGGGCTAATAAAGATTTCAACTTTGAAATCGATAATAGTCAAGACATGACCAAAAGTTTTCACATCTTCACGTGAACAAGAACATTTAACATTTCCATTCAACGAAAAAAAAAAATCTCCCATTTCTGCACCTGAGATATATAGAGACAAATGCATTCTTTTTACACCATCCATGCCAACTTTTGTAGGGCCTCCACAAAAGAGTATTCTTTATACTTCCCACTAACTCTAAAGAAGCACACTTCAAAGTTCAAACTGTGGCTCAAGCCAAATAAAGAGAGGATGAGAAATTTTTGGATATATTATTCAGATATATAGAGAGAATATATTATATCCACATCTGCTCAACTAGCAAAATACTCTTATATCCTACTAACAACGGTCATAAGTTATAATCACAGGCTGAACACAAAACACATTTCACGTTCTACAAGTACAATATCCAAAGTTAAGGAGTTTAATTGTCTCTTTTGCCAAAAGAAACAAATACTCTTCAAAACAAACAAAATTTGGAAAGTTAAAAAATGTTTTATGTGCATTACACATCATTTCATATCTTTCTTACACCAGCACTTGTACCTAGAGATGCAAAGAAAGTTCCCTTATAATTATATGCAGATTGCTCTACAAACAGCAGCGCTACATGACCATTCATCACTTCATGCAAATATTCAAGCTAAAAAATACTGAATAATAGATGGAAATAATACAAGAGCCTGAGCAATAATTTAATAGAAGCACCTATATTACTGCTGAAGCTGCTACCATTCGTTTGCATGTCTAATGAATGATAAAACAGAAGGCTCGCTGTGAGGTAATATCCACCCATATAATGAGATAAGCACAGCTTGGCGGCGAATCATCAGAAATACAAATCATTGGATAAAAATCAAAATGAATTTAGCAGCTTCAAAAAGGCCAATACATTAAATCTAGACACTTCAGCTACACACTTAGCATTAAGTTGTGTGTTATAACTTACTAGGAAGTAGGAAAATTATAGCATTTGTACAGTAATCAGAAGTTCCATAAACGAACTTGTTAATTTTGGCATCAAAGACAAATGAAACACGCATACAGACTTAAAAAAGCACACAAGTAGTTCTGACTACTGGTTAAAGCCCAACAATTGGACAACAAAAAGGACTGGGGTCAAGATTCATGTTAGAGAAAAAATCATGTTGCAAAGGGACAAACTGGAATGAAAATTTTCTGAACTTGTGGTCCGTCGCTCCCTTTGATAAGGGAATGCATGGTAAGGTAAATTGCCTTTTGATATTGCAATTTTACCTTTAGGCTTTCTAAATTGCCCATAAAATTCTGAGAGATGTTCCCATATTTAGCTGGATCTTGTATGGGAGGCGGACATCCTTGGACTACTACTATACAAGTCAAATTGATAAATAAAATTCACCTAGTGGGGGGAAAAGCAAAGGAAACCATAAGTGATGGCACAAAGAAATATTTTCTGAAAACTATTTCCATTTCTTGGACAAGAAGCATACAGGATGCCGGCACATATTGAAAGTATGAACAACTCTAGCAAAATTGCTGCCTCCAATGGGCTTACAATATGTACCTACAACTCGCTCACTGTTCCATCTTGATGAAATGAGAAGTCAGAAGCTTCGAGACTGAGAAGCCATTGAATGAGTCAACCTCAAATAGTTCTTTTAGTTTATCATCACAAATGATTCTCCTCTTATCAGATGGATCCTTTAAAAAGAGTCAGAAAATTTTAGTAAGATAAAAATACATGTGCTGAAATCTGACAAGATTCTAAAATTATACAAGTCAATACAAAACTCGTTATTTAAGAAATCTATATCAAGCAATTGCAGATGATATATCTATAGAGATGATCTAATGAAGAATAGGGGGAACAGAACAGTGAATGTTTAATAGATGGTCCCATGCAAGTTAAAAAGAACCATTTTCAAAGTGACCATTTTAAAAAGTAGTAAAAGGGTGACAAGATCAGCCACCATAAAGTATAGTAGGCCAGGCATATGAAATCAAGCTTCCTTCTCACCTACCTGGTCCCAGGTTGATTTCTGATTTCAGTAATAGATGTGAGCACTTCACATGTACTCAACAGGTTTTACTCAGATTTCAATTTTTTCCTCTTTTTAACATATCCTTCTTTAGGCACTTGTACTTCCCATTTCTCTTCATACCCAACTTCACTTCTGTCATCTCACTTTCTGTCTACTATTTTTCTAAGTCTTTTGGGATTCAAGGGGAAGGAGGTTTTAGAAAGGTAGCCAATTACTGGGTTATTAGCCTGGTGGCTTGACTTCATTGTAAGGGTACATATTTGGAATTTCAAACAGGGTCAATCTCTCTACTGATAGAAACTAACCAAGCTTGATCTGTTTACAAGAAATAAATAAATTATTATAGTGAATACAGATAGAACAAGCTTTCTTGCATGTATCAACAATTATATCAAGAAATGTACATTCCTGATTGCACAATCTACTCTCATTATGATTATATTGTTAAATATCAATATGTACAATGTGAGCATGCCAATTACTGGAGAAGTCAAATCATCTAGTAAGCAGGAATTGAAGTAAGATAATTTGATCCATTGATCCCCAAAAAAGAAACTGTCTTCCATCATAGAATGATAAATGGCATAGTAATGAAAAGTCACATTTATCATTGCAAAATAGAGCACCAACATATCATCAGTTTTATTTTTTGAAAGGAAGACCGAGAACGAGCTAGATGTTGGATTATCCAATCTATTGGATGCATGCTTTGTGAAATGACCTGTGCATGTTTACCTCTGGCAACCATGTCAAGTTGGTAATTATTAAAAAACATTCCCCAACATTTTTCTAGTCAGGCAGATCATATACATAGACTAAGATTCAATATAGACACAATTCAAGGTGGGGCCAAGCTTTATACAAACTTCCTACACACCAGGCTCACTCATAATTTCCATCATGTAGTACCCTTCAATCATTATAACTTATTATCCTATGCCTCAGAGATATTGCTGTCTTTGTATCAGTAAATTTTTGTCTTTGCTTCAACTTATTTCCAATCTATGTTGCCTAAAATTTAATCATTTCCATTTCAAGGGTCCACTAAATAATTAACGTATATGGATGGCTAGTCAGCAAACTCAAGTTAGTAAAAATGCTCAGCATGTGCCTGAAAGATTGTCCATTTTCCCTACATTCACTTTGATTGAGGCTCAATTTTTATTATATATGCATGGGATTCCATTGAAAACGTTTTAGCTGAAAATCAAAAGTACTGCACTTACACAGTAGAGTTTTATTCAGGAGAATAATGGCGACATACCTGCAGATCATTCTGTTTTATGTATCCCCACATTCTCTTTACAACATCAGCTCGAGATAATTCATTTTCACCAGTGCCAAAAAATTTTACAAGAGCATCTGAGAGTGGAAGTGGGGCAAGAAGACCAGAAGCTCCTTTCTTCTGCCGTTTTTCTTTCTGCTTCGGCTCATCTGAACCTAAACAGCATAATTATTACAATATCATCACTAGAAGAGTACTGACACATTTTTTATTTTCTTATCCGAGTAGCACATGCCACGCTGATGAAAGATTGGGTCACAGAACTTAAATTTACAAACCCAATAAGTTAATATGCTGTGGACTTAAATTTACTGTTCTCACCTTCTCTCGGTTGCTTACTTCTTTTTTCCTTTTCTGAGGTGTTGTTTGGAACTACAAGATTAGGACAAGACATTAATGTTCCGAAATTTTCATTAAGACATCAACAAGAAAGTGGAAAACAACATCCTTTTGGTGAATGAGAAGAGAAAACTTAAATCATGGCTTCAGTAAATGTATTAACACATCACATATCATTCTCTTCAGAAAGTAAATCAGTATATTTGATCACTAAAACAATTGGAGTAATTCAGCCATAATTAATGAATTTGGAAACCCCCTATTTTCCTGAGCTTCCTACTTTATAGAGACTACTAGGTGTAGACTCAGGTGAGCTTTAATCCCAAACTAATCAATATCAGCTACAGACAGACTAGAGGTTAGAGGAAAGAGTGCGTGCAACAATCATGCCTACATACTGAACCACCTATAACAACAATTGTACCCAAGTCCAAACATTTAGTCCAAAGGATACACTAATGTCAAGTATTAATTCTTGAGTGATTAGTGTTGATTAAAAGAACCAGAACTCAACATGCTTAGTCACTAATTTTTATAGACAAAAGGTGAGCAGAGTTGCAAACAAAAAAGAAAGTCGATCTAAACTCAACAGTTTGATCAAGCAATATCAACATATTAGTTCATCCAATTAAGCATTTGTGGTTTGGAATCCCTGTGCTTCCAAAATGAGAAACAAAGCAATCATGAAACGTGATGCGTATCAATCTTAAGCATATTTATTTCCCATTATAGTAAATAACAAAATAATGCAAAAATTTAAATTGTAAAGTACTTTACTGATTCAATCAATATAAGTATTTAACTTAAGCCAAAAGGAAGGAGAACGTGTTTGAAAAAAAATTTCATTAGCATATATCGCCATAATGCATAGTAATTTAAAAAGAAAAAGAGAAGCTAATTTGGACACATACCTTCCTCATTTAGTGGCCATATGTGCTTGGACAATGCTTTATTCATTTGAAACATATTGATAGAATTAACATGGAAAAGAGCATGCAACGATTCATCGCATATTATGTTCTGCTTATTCTTTGGATCTTGTAAATTTCTCTCCCGAATATAGGCCCAAAGCCTCTTCACAACCTGGAAGCAAAATGTCAAGGAAAAACAAGTGTGAACAAAATCATCCCACACAATGAAACTGAATATAAAGAGATGACCAAATATCTATTCTCATACCTCTGTTCTGGCCAATTCAGACTCTCCAATGAACTCTTGTAATTGTGGAGAAAGGCTACACAATTTAGTGAAGCCGCCGCCTCTTTTCTTACCATCTTTATCCCCCTTAATCGACCTACTTGACAAGATAAATAATTTAATTCAGAAATACACAAGCGAGCACCCCCCAAAAACCATTCGTTGATATCTATATGATGTTTTAGTAATGCCATGTTAACAATTTTCATGTTCCAGTTCAATAATCAATGACAATCAATATCATCCACTTCAATCATCTTTCTAATAAATTCATCACCAACTTTCAGAACCTGAGCTGAAATACATATTAAAAATTTAAAAAGCCAAAATAAGATTGATAGACACCAGGAATTGAAGAGTAACCACAGACAGACTGCAGTTTTATTTTCAGAGATGAAGTTTTCTGGTAAAAAATGCATGATTCAGCAAATGGTAACTTCCAATCGTCAATTAACATCCTTTAGCAAACATAATGTAAGTAATTTCTGTTCTTTGAAACACAGAAATGCTAAAAGAAACTAAGGTGCTGCAAACAAAAGAAATCCACTCATAGAAAGGAGACAAAATAAAGCAAGAAACTCACCTTCCTTTCTTTTTTTTTTTCTCCATATCTTCCTCTTCTTCTTCTTCCTCTTCTTCACTTTGGTCCTCTTCTTCTTCCTCTTCTTCTGACACAGAATTACTACCATCTTCATCTTTTACTTTCAGTTTTTCATTCTCTGATTGCTCATTAATGGCACAGGTTAATACAACAATCAAATGCCTAAACATGCAACTTCAGGATAATATCTCCAAAGGTAAATAATAAGAAGATTTTATTATACCGTAAATGAAATAAAGTGGGAGTTCAATGTGGAAGCCTTTTGTGGCAGTTGAAGTTGAAATTGCAGAAAATATAAACATCCTAAAGTAGTCCAAAGACTGGCCAAAAAAGGATTAGTTTTCATGAAATAAAACATTACGATGCCACAGGCAGAGAAAAGTTGAGAAGGGTGGTAAAAACAACCTAGAAAAAAGAAAATTCATTTACAAATAATTAATAATATCAATTTTCCTACTGTCAAGTAGAACTATTATTGCACTTCGATTTAGCACCAATACCCCTAACCGCATATATATACACTATTCATTTATTTTTTTATTTACAATTTTGACACTTAATGTAAACATTCTAGATGCAGTAATCCTGTCTCGAATTTCTTACCATACCCAAATTAATGCATTCTTATAAAATTATACATGTTGACTTATACACAATTTTTGAAGTATTTGCATGGTGTACTTATGCTTCTATCAATGTGTAATTCTGAATTGTAAGATTCTGATACCACTGTCATAAACGCATAAACATGAATGAAAATATAAGTCATCAACATAAGCCTAGTCTAAAAAAAGAGAGAAGGAAGAGCATAAATGATAAGCAGGATGCAAAATTATCACACAAACTAATCTAGGGAGATCTACATAATCAAGTGTTCACTATTCAAAAGTGATATTGGATCATCAAATTTTGACCACGCTGACAAGTTATAAGAGAAATCAATACAAGTGTTACACTTGCTTTAGACAAAAGCAACACATGTTGCACTATAGAACTTTTATAACACAGCTTCTTATTTCAATTATTCTGTATAGTATTGGAAAAATCACTCATAAGTTAATCCAAACAGTTTTTCTGCTTGCTTATTTGTAAGATATGCAATCAGAATACTGTAAACAAAAAGAAAAGAAATATAAAAGAAGCTATTGTTATGCGGTAAGCCACACAACAGGACGTGATTCTGCTTTTCACAAATGCAGCTTAACAATATGAAGATTTGCTTAAGAATTTTGATGGAAATATCTCAGGCCTTTACCAGAGGGGAATCCTCAGGAACACAATTGATCTATAAGAAGAACATAAACAAAAAGGGAACTTCTCATCTCGTGCTAAATAAAGTGCATTTTAATTGGCATGGCAAAGTTTAAAAAATAAACTGGATTAGTCAAAATAAGAAAATGCAAGTTACAGCATAACTAGAGAATAAACAAACATGCACACACAATGAAACAAACTTATATGTGAAATGATTGGGATTGCCCTAACAAGCAAGACAATTAAGCACAAATCCATTCCCATGACAGAAATATGTGAAAAGATAAATTTATAAAGGAAAATACCAGCTTCTGCAGTTAATGGCCAAATATGCTTGGACAGGGCTTTATTCATTTGAAACATATTAATTGAATTTACACGGAAAAGATCACGAAATGCTTGGTCACATTTTATATTCCGCTTATTCTTTGGATCCTGCAAATTGTTCTCCCGGATATAGGCCCAAAGTTTCTTCACAACCTAGAACGATAACACAGAATGAAGAAGTGAAATAATTAATTATGTTCCAAAACTCCAAGGTTGCATCATGTCATGCATGAATTAGTGTTTCCAGAGGATCAAAAGAGACATCTAATTTATAGAAATACCTCAGTTCTAGCTAATTCAGTCACTCCAACAATCTTTTGTAGTTGTGGAGAAAGGCTGCATAACTTCGTAAAGCCACCTCTTTTTTTCACTTTTTTTTGTCGTTCATTGGACCTATTTGATCAACAAAATAACATATATTGAGCAATATCAATTACAGAAGCTCGAACCCAGACTGATTTCATACTTCATATTAAACACAAAACAATAAGCGCTCAAGTCACCTTCATATCATAAATGATAACAGAAAGAAAAGGCAAAAAATATCAAAATGTTTGTCAACAAGTTTCTTTTAATAATAAAAAAAAAAATGTGATTGAACTTCTGAGACGAAGCTCAAAGGTGGCACTGACATGCAAAACGGTAAGTAAAACCAATTCGCACACGAAGTAAGAGCTGAGAAAAGAGGCATACAAATTTTAAACGAACTATACATCTAATTTCACATTCAGACACCTAATTCCATTACCAAATCAACCATAACCGATTCTTTATGAATATTCATCTCAATATTCAACTATAAGTTTCATTTCCTTCTAAGCTAAAAATACCCGACCAAAAAGGAATTTAAGGAAAAAAAATTACTCTTTTCTTTCAGCTTCCTCTTCTTCTTCTTCTTCTTCTTCTTCTTCGCCGTCCTCCTCTTCCCCTTCTCCTTCTACGACGTCGTTGTTATTTTCTTCCGCATTTTCTTCTTCCTCTTCTTCCTTATCGTTGTTCTCTAGAGTTTCAAGGTAAATGTCAATTTGTTCCCTAATAAAAGCTTTCCGGTCCGATAAATTGACGCCGAACTCTTCCTCCAACTTTCGGCGGATACTGCCGGCGGTGGCCGTGTCGAGGTCAGAGTCCTGGAGAACTTCGCGAAGCCGGGTCACGAGGTCTGAGTCCGACACCATTTCTTCTTCGAGTTTCGATATCGACGATGCTCTGGAGATGAAAGTTGTGATGTTAAACTTTTCGTTATGGAGAAGCGAGAGCACGAAATAGTCTGCTATCCGTTTTCTTTTCTTGAGAACGGCGTCTCTTGTGCAGTGCAGGTGCACCGCCAGGTGTTCGTGTCCTAGTGAGGGCATTTCTGGAATTATGACGAAGTCACCAGAACGACATCGCGTGAAACAATATGTTGAATGCCTAATAATCTATTTTATGGTCGAATGCTTGAATTAACAATATAGTGGTTGAAGAATAATTCAGTTCTCCGATGATCTTGTTCCAAGAAGAAATGTCTTTTCATTATTTAGTTTGAGTTTGAAAAAAACCTCATAGGCAAAAAAAAATCAATTTAATTCAATTTTATCAGAAAAAATAATTAAATTCTTATATAAAATTTGTTTCAAACACCATGTAAATTAAATATTTTCAATTTATTTTATTTTTAAAAATAATTACTTTTATTTATTTAAAAATTGATAGTAATATTACAATTTTAGGAAACTATAATATAAGTTATAATGATATTTGTAATTTGAATACAAATCCATGTAATTAAATTAAATTATTGTAATATCAAACCTAAAAATAACATAACTTTTAATACTTCAAAATTATTTATGTTCTGTAAATTATCTCATTTTCAAATACAAGAATTGACAAAATGAAATTCTTCTGGAATTGAATTCTTGCAAAATTTAGATTTCCAAACAAGGGGTTAATGATTTACAACAGGGGAAATAAAAAAAGAAAGAAAGAAGATAACTGTGACGCTTCACAGATTCCCTATCAGCTAGGAGCAGGACAAACTGCAGGATTATCCTAAACTTTTCAAGCACAAAAGGGAAGCAGAATTGTATAATTGTCCGCATCACCAGAGGATTCAAGATCATCAGCTAGGCAACTAAAGAAAATACAAAAACTAGAGCCAGTAAGTTCCAGTCATTGCCATAAAATCACAAGAAAACCGTGAACACAAAATTAAACCTTCCCTTCCCTAGAAACAAAAAGCTCACCTCCCTGCCACCTATGATTCATTATCTTATCAGTAAAATCAAGTCACAATCTCACACTCCGCAATCTATAAGAATGAAGTGAAGGCTATACAGCACTATAATGCATTTACAGTGTCATACAGTAATATTCCATAGAATGACATGAGAGGTGAGAGTATTGCTGTATTAAACTTCATAGAGATGTGTCAACAACATCTGAATTTGGTTGTTGAACATTATGGAATCCACTTCCACCTCCTTGTTAAACCTGCATTTAGTAGGTTCACACATGCAAGAGAGAGACGCAGAAATCCGACAGTTCCTTTATATGGGAATTGGGATGAGGATCAAGAAATCAAAAGTTAACAATTACAAGATACCATCATACCATAGCATAAACCATAATAGAAGAACATTATGAAACAGAAATCCAATTGGATTATATTTTGTGAGAACTTCTTTACGAACTGATTAATCATTAACTTAATTCTGTAGGGATATTACTATTTACAAATTTCAAGTTACTGAGGATGATACATAATGAAAATCTGTGTTAACTGGTGCACCAACCCATATGGTCGAGGATATACCCACAAGTTTTATGGACCATCAATGTCACTAGCAGCATCAATATCAGATTCTGCTGCATCAATATCAGATTCACTATCGAAGTTTATATGTTGTGTTTCTACTGCATTGTTGTCTGACATCTGATCACCCACTCGCAGATAATCTTTGAGATCGTCTATAATATATGGCTCTACAAGTTTCCAGAACCATATGGAATCACTTCCTAGAAAGCCTATCCAAAACACTCTTCCCTTCACCTTCACCCTGCAACTGAGAGATTTTGCTTTGAATGCTTTGACAACCTTTGCAACACCTTCGCGACTTCCTTTCAGCTTCAGCAAGATATCCCCAGATGATGTTCTGTGACCTCCATACATATACCAGTATGCAAGAACCTGTGGTGATAACCACCGATGAATTAACTTAGGTATAATGGCTCGACCTTTTGGCCAAAACTGGTCTGCATAGAAACCAAAGTAAGAGTGCGAGATAGTAGAAAATCTGTAAGATATATCATCGCTGCCATCATTAAGCTTACAGGAAGGGTGTAACCACTCATGGTATTCATCATATAAATGCCTCCTCAAAACAGAATGTACGCTAGAATTCTCATTGAACTCAAACCGAATCATGTGTCTCTTCCTTTCTTCATCTGATTCAATTTGCAAACCACCTAATAGCAAGCCTACTAAAATTTCTCTCTGATTTTTGCTCATCTTGAGGCTTACAGGCTTCTTAACCTCTTTCCTGCTCAAGCTTAGCACATAGTCAAGCTTTTGCATCAATGAGGGTTCAATATCATATTTCTTCTGGCACATCAGATTATACACATTCTCTGCTTTCACATGTTCCCCAGAAGAGAGATATGCACTTAGAATAATATTACATGATCTGCCAGTAACACCAACACCCTCACCACTACAAATATGGGTGAAGATCTCCTCTGCTTTGTCAAGATTACCAACTTTCACCAAAGAATCCAAGTACATATTGTAAATTGTTCGATTTGGTCGACATTTCTTAAGGCAAGCAGAGAAGACTGATTCCAGTTTATCATGCAAATTTAAATTTAAGTACAAATTCATTAGTTCACTAAAAGAAGGCATAAGGGGCTTCATACCACTCTCAATGAACTCTTGCATAAGTGATTCTGACAAATCCATTTCCTGAGCTCGACATAACACCTCTATGATTTTATGATATCCTGTGACACTAACAGAGCCCAAACGTTCCTTCATTTCCCTGAATATCTCCAAAGATTTCATATGTTCTCCAACCTTAGCAAAGACTTCCATTCTATACACAAAAGCTTGTGTGGGAGGACCACCATCAATTCTGAGGAGTTTGAGCCAAGTTGCTTCTGCTTCCTCCACATCACCATCCTTTGAGCAAGCCCTCAAAATTGACAGAAGCACATCCCTGCCCTCTTCTATTCCTGCTAGCTTCATCTCTTCCCTTAGTGATGCAATTCTTGCTCTATCTATGTTGTCCTGATAGCTATGCAGCCATATTAGGCCACCATAGATATGCTTCTGTATCTCAAGTCCAGATGTCACCAAATTATGAAAAATAAACTCAGCCTGCTTGAGATAACGTTTAGAAGTGTCTGCTGGTTTGGTCACAAGAGCTCTAAAGAGAGAATTGTGCAAACTAAGTCGTGGCTTGTAACCTCCCAACTGAATCATACGATTGTATATGCTACATGCTTCGTCAAGGCAACCTTGAACTGGTGCACTAAGATATGCAATGACCAAAATGTGAAAAGTGGACTCACTAGGCACACGCCCCTGATTAATAATATCATCAAATAACTCTCTGCACTTTGCAAACTTTCCCTCCTTGCCCATGTAATCTGCTAGCTTTGTTGATAGAGCAAAATCAAATCGATACCAGTGCTGCTGCATCATCCATTTGTAGACCTGACAGACAACCAAATCAATTTCTTAACGAAAATATATACTTTATATTTTGTTACATTGTTCTAAATATTTATTTCGAAGTACCCTAGCCAAATAAAGTTACAAACTTTATGCACAACGCAAAATCAATAAGCCAGTTCAGGTTCAACCTTCAATAACAGTTATACAACCTTTTAAAAAGTAACTCAAGTATTACCTTAATGACAAGCATATATCACGATTTCCAAATGGCAATTCTAAAATCAGAGGTAACTATAACCCAAAGTAGCATTGCACAACTAGTGTGAGAAGTTGTGAATTAAGAGAATTTTATTAAAGAAGATGAAAAAAATGTGTACCAAATCTGATTTAAGATGAAGGTAAATTAAATATATATACAGGTACAAGCAGTAACAAACTGCCTTTGACTTTGTGTTGACTGTAATAACTTGAGCTAAGTAAACATGTGAGCTTATTGTAAGCACTAATAACACCTGTGCAAGTAACTTTATCTGGGGCGATTTTCCTTCTCTTCATTTCTTTCCATAGCTTCTCTACCTGCCTCAAACTATTGACTCTTCCTTGCATATCTAATAGAAAATTGTATATCCAGACATTTGGTTCACAGCCATTTACTTTCATCTTTGTCACAAGCCTCATTGCATCTCTTATCCTGCCTTTTCTTACCATAAATTGCAATTCTGAATTTTCTAGCTTTAATACAACTACTAACAAGTCTTGAACAAGTATGACTATCAGGAAACACATTGTATTTCTTGAAATCATCCAAGCCAGATAAAATAAAATCCCAATTCTTTGATTATATCAAGTACCTTATTAGAAGCTTTAGCATTCATTTTTCTGGTCTAAATTCTTTGATTCTTGTTGGTGCTCTATTTGTTTCTCTATTGATGCAGCAGATTGCATTGTAGGATTTAACAACTAGCCCTCAGTTTTACTTTAGATTTTCAGAGAAAAAAACACGACTAGCACAAAAATACACACACAAACAAATGAGCAGTGCTGTAAGGAATCAAAACAAAGATGTTCACTTTCAAAGAATTACCCTAAACCCGGTCTCGTTTTCGCGGATGCGCATACAATGAACGGCAATATAGGTAGCGTCCTCCTGCCTCATCCATTTCTTCTGCGCATTAAGTATCCTCACCAAAGTCCCCGCTTTATGCGCAGGCAACTGCTTACACAGCCAGGCCAATCTTGCCCGCCTCCACTGCTCCGGCAACTCTTCCAACTCCTTCACCTCCAGCGCCGGCGAATCAATGTGCTTCAAATCCCAACCAGCTCCCGAATGTCCCAGATCGCCCTCGTATTTAAAAACGTCACTTTCGTTCTCGTTGCTTGACAAGTCCCACTTCCCTTCGGATTCGGGAAGAGAATGGTATTCGCACTCCAACTGTTCGGTGGAAGTACTGAAACACTTGAGACTCCGAAGTGGACAGAAATTTCGACGGAAAAGAGTAGAGGTGGGGAGAGAGCCGAGAAAGAAGCGTTGCCGGATGTAGTGGTGGTGGTGGAGTTGGTGGTGAGAGCAAGAAAGAGTGAATGAACGGAGAAGGGAGAGAGAGGAGAAGAGGGAAGTGCGCATAGGGAGAAGGAGGGTTGTGTTGGGTTTTGGGTTTAAGGAGGGATTATTAAAATTGTAGAGAACGGTGAGAGTGGATGGTGGAGAGAGCTCCTGGGCTCCGCTAGGAAGCATGACTGATTGCTTGGCTATTACGGCGAGAATAGGCGAAGAGGGTTTTAGAAATCTTAACTCCGGAGCAAGTATGGGGCAGGCTGTCTTCTTCTGTAAAAAGGCCCACTATCTTCTGTAAAAAGGCCCAAAATGCATAAGAAATTGTACAATTTTTAATTTTTTTAAAATAAACATAAAATAAAACAGTATAATAAATTATAGCTGGGCAATGCACTTCAAAATGACTAATTTCTTACTAAGAGAGTAATCTCAAATTTTAGAAACGATGAATTGGAACCAATTACTCTTCAATTTCACCTATTAATTCAAATCCTCGTTGCCTATTCAAGATTTCCAGCATAACTCTTCTTTTTTTTTTTTTTTTTAATCGATTAATTCCAATTTTAATGAGAGAGTAATATCGGTTCCTAGAATTGATGAACCGAAATAATTTTCTGTTCATTTTCAATTCAATTTTGATTTCCAACCAGATTATTCATAGCCATCTAATAGTTTTTCTTTTGATGGAATCTAATTTTATTATTTTCAATTTTCATTTAATTAATTATTTTGAATTGAAACAAATACTTTTTTGATATTTTAAAAATTAAAATTTTAAAATACATTTTACAAAAAATTGAAAAGATAATTTTTCATGTGAAAATTTATTTTATAAATTGAAGTTTGAAATTGATAATTAAAATTTTTTAACACGTATATATTTGAGTATAAACAAAAAAATTTGATATCACATCAAAATGCAAATTCCAATGTGATTTTATATTTTATTCATTTTTTTACTCACAATTAAAAGTGTTTTCTAATTAGTTTACTTGTACCCATTAAGTGAAGTTATTTTCTCAAGTATTTTTAAGGGTATATTTTCTTAAATCGGATATATAATATATTTTATCTAGACATATTAATATTCTTCTTAAGTGTTCTTCTTTAATTAATAAAAAAAAAAGACATGTTAACTTTTATTAAATTTATTTTTTTTTGTCCTATAAAAATTTTTTTTTTTTCCTTCAACCTTGCATGCCTTAAAACTATAGTGGACCGCCTAATAAATAAATAAAAATAAAGTCATTGAAAGGCAAGTTTATTAATTTTAATGTGAAACACATATTTATTAGCACAAATATGAGGTGTGTTATAGTTTCCCCACGTCAAAGGGAAATAGTGAATCACATTCACTTACCAATAATTGGATACTAGGAACTTTTGTTGGCATCGAGATTAAGAAACACATCACCTACACGCTCAATAAACTTGGGAAAAACAAAGACATGAAAAGGACATAAATCTAATTTAATGACTAGAATGCTAAAAATAGCTTTTAGATTTCCATTTCATCGCTAAGTGCACCGGCTCAATTAATCCGAATTTATACCGAGTAAATTTATAGAGAGGGCTCCTGAGTATTTAAAGAAATTTTATATTCAGAGTTCAAACTCGAAATTTCTAATTGATGGAGAAAGATATCTATCATCTCATTTCACTCGTTGAAGTGCTTCTAATTATTTTAAGTAAATGCCCTGTACTCATTTTGTCCACATATATAAATAGTTTAAGAGTTATGATTATTAAATAAGCAATTAATTTTCTTATTAAATTACTATTTAAAAAATTATGGAGATAATTATTGCATTTAATATAAAAAAAATAAACTGAGAAAAATATAATTAATTACTTATTCACATTTTTAAAGCAATTTATATTTATTGAGAGAGAGAATACCGCTCACCGAAAAACTGTCGTTAGTTAGTGTATTTTTATAGTCATAATAATAATAATGAAATTGCATTATAATATTTAGTTGAATTGAATTATTACTTGAAGCTACACCCACTTCACTCAAAAGTGCGGCTTGACGTTGCTTTGATTAGACATAGAAGCTAACCCAATTTGCAAAGCATAATTTGCTGCATGAAAAAATAAGTGAACAAAACCGATTTCATCACGTTGACTCGAAGATAAGTTATTTGTTTGCGGAAAATACTTGTTTGCACCGGTTCTATAATCTCATTTATAGATCGACCAATAAAAATATAAAATTTTAAAATTATCCTTTTTGTTATCTTTTTTTTTTAATATATGATCAAAAATTTTATTTTCATCGATTTGGTCCATAAATGAAGCCATGTAATTGATTTAAGTAAATCAATTCTTGTACCTACTACCAAATGTATGAAGCATCAATAAATTGAGTTACCTTTATAGTTGCCTTGCATTAATTTTGTGGCTAATGGCTATAGTTATTCTGAACTAGTAATGCCTTTTTTTCTATCAACATTTGTCCCCACAAAAATTTTCGTTATGTTTAAGAATTTAAATAATATTGTATGAATACTATGAAAAAAAAATATTTATATTTACGGTATTTAATATAAATGGTCTGATATATTACGGAGTGAGTAAAAAATAATTACATTTCATTAAAAAGTTCAAACAAAAAATAGAGACTATGTAATATGGATGAATTAGATGTATCCATGAATTTTATAGAAAGAAGATGGACTTACCATTTTTTGAGATCACAATTTAGGATTTTGATTCCCTAACCTGTTCTATCAAAAGGCAACCATAAAAGGAAGTAAAGCAAAGGTGCTTTTGTTTTGAGAGAGGGACAATCTTTATCCAGTAAGAAAACTTAATTACCGTCATTATTTATTAACTACTTCCTTTGTCCTAAAACATGGCTTGTTTTTATTTATATATATATACTAAGTAATTAATATTGTAATAAAATGCTTTATAATTGAACTAAATTAGGTTTTTTTTTCTTAATTCTTCCATTTTCTATTCCCCATTAATATGTGACTAAGATCAATAGAGAGAAAGAGACAAGCGATACGATGAGTTTTAAAGAATCATACACAATAGTTATTATATTTAGTACAAATAAAAGCAATTACTTACTTCATTTCATTTTGTTTCCTTGTTATTCATTTTTTTGGATGCTCAAATTTTTTTGCGAGGTTTCTAAATTTAAATATATAAATAATTACTTTTCTTATAATAACTTTTAGAATTATTTAATAAATGAAACATTTTTATTAATACTTAATGAGTTAACGTAAAAAAATGATAAAATAATTTTTGTTGACTAAATTCTTAACATGATTTATCAAATCATGCAAACAAAATAGATCTTGCATTTAGATACATTTGTTTCTTTATTGCGACATAACACAATGCTATTGCATCTCATTTGATACGGAATATTACTCGAATTGACCGAATACTCATTCTTGCTTATTCAGATAATAACTCACTGAGTACTATATCTATAAAATTTATATGCATTCTTAATAAGTCATGTCTTTAAATAATTATAATTATTAATGATTGATTTACCTAAATTAACCGATTTAACTGATTCATTCCAATTTTTATCTTAAATGATTTAAAAATAAAAACCAATCGATTTGAGTCAAATTCATCAATTTAACAGGTGAACCGGCGGGGCTGGTCTGAGTTTAATAACCATGTTTTAATGAATGACTGGAAGTTTTTTTTATTTAAATCATTTTTGTGAGTATTTCTTTTTTTTTTTTTTTTAAAGAAAACTAATGAACACTTATCAATGATGAACGCATCCATGTGAAGAAAGGACAAGTCTACAACTCCAATCTACTCTACTCTACAACATATCATTCCCTTACTACCCTCACGAAATATATATAAAAGAAAAAGACTTTTCCCTCGTGAAACGTGAAGCCCTATCCATGTAAAGTCAAGAACAGTAATTTAGCATAACCAAAGTTCAGCTGTGGTTCATTGAAGGGGCAAGGGCATTTAGGTCATTTCATAATAACTTCACTGACTTTGAGACGATGAACTGACCACTGTCCAAAAAAGATAGAAAAAAAAAAGGTAAGAAAATACCTCACGGTCTCTCTCTCCCACGGTTTTGGATAAAATCCACATACACACAAAGCACAAAAGCGGAGCATAAGCATGTGGATAGAGAAAGAAGGAAAAGCGACTACCTTCTCTTCTGCTGTTTCCTTTTAGAGAGGGAAAACCATGAAAGGGGTTGGTTCTATATAAGAGAAAGTTCCAATCTTTTTAGTTTTGAGAAGGCGAGAGTGTTGAATATTATTGTATTGAAGTGTAAAGTAAGTTCACGAGCTCTAGCTACTTCTTTCGTTCTGCAACTCTGCTTCTGTTATCGAGATCCTTAAAAAAGACAAAAAAAAAAGAAAAACAGAGACTTGTTGGGTGAGGTTTTCACGAGGTTGGACCTATTTCCAGTCTCTTTCTTCACCATCCAATCCTGTGGTTTACGTCTCGCCACATAATCATCACACCACAGCCACCTTCACCTTCTCCCTTCGATCTCTATCTCGATCAAGAGTTGTTCTGATGATGATGATAATGTGAGAGATTTGCGAGCTTTTTATTTTTGTGGGTTTTTTCTTTTTGTTTTTCTGGAGGAAGAGTATTTTGGGTTTCTGGGGTGTTTTTTTTTAGCAGTTGAGATTGGGAAATAGAGAAAAAAATGGATCGATCTGCGGTTACTGTAGGCCCGGGAATGGATATGCCGATTATGCACGATAGCGACCGGTATGAGCTGGTGCGAGATATCGGGTCCGGAAATTTCGGGGTGGCGAGATTGATGAGGGACAAGCATACTGATGAGCTTGTTGCTGTCAAGTATATCGAGAGAGGTGAGAAGGTTAGTGTGGTCTAATTCGCCTTTTTAATTTTTTTCTTGCTATTTTTCAGATTGGTTTTTAAGCTTGAGTTCATTTCTGAATTCTACTTCATGGTTAATCCGTGGTTTAGATAGGTTTTTAAGATCGAATTAAATAGACAATCAGCTTGATAGTCTTTTTTATGTTTTTCGAGATTTTGAGTTCATATATGTTTCAAGGTGAGTGATTTCTGCTTTAGAAGCAAACTAATTGCACGATTAGACCATTTGTATCTATATGTTTTAATAGAGCAGTTAAATGTATAGTCCGCCCTTTTCCAAGAACTACCTGTACTTTCATTTTGAATTTAATTTATTGATCAATGGAGAGGTGCTGCTGGTTTTTTCTTGTTCAAGGTTCAGCAGGCTGCTTCAGTTTCTTGCAAGACCAGCCACCGCATTCATTTTTATACTTGAAATGAACTAATTTTGCTACGATTAGAAGCTAATTGATTTGAGCCTATTTGATTTTGATTTGGGTATATATATATATTGGCTATTTATGGTTGATTGAGTAAAGTTTTAATATTACTTATTTCGTGGCATAATTGTAATGAATAAAACATTATATCTAATCTTTATTAAAACTGCAATTGCATGGAGATTTCTTTTCTGGAATTAAAGTTTTCACACCTCGATGCTCGTGGATGAGATGAAATGCATGGATATCCGTGGGATCTAGAATTCTGTATTGGTTTTCCATATCTGGATGTCAAAAATTATTATTTTGCAGAGGAGAAAATAAAAACAAAAAGAAAAAAGAGTGGTTACATTTAAATGAAGTGGCTTGAAAAGTTATGGGACCAAGAATCTTCACATCAGGCCACTCCTTTTGAGCTTCTATTCCGAAAAAGTGACGTAAGATATAATGGGCATCATCTAGGTTATTGGTTGTGGAGCCTGGCTTGATTCTCTGTTATTTTGTCACTTTTATGCTCACTTTTGAATCTTTTGTGTTGACAATATGATTTACATTGCTTTTATTTTTAACAGATAGATGAAAATGTACAAAGGGAAATTATTAATCACAGGTCATTGAGGCATCCTAACATTGTCAGATTCAAAGAGGTCTATCTTTTCCCCTAACTTACGTTGTCTTTTTCTCAAGGGGATAATTTTGGTTCAGTAAATTAATATTGCAATCTATCAGGTCATATTAACACCAACACACTTGGCTATTGTAATGGAGTATGCATCTGGTGGTGAACTTTTTGAGCGAATATGCAATGCAGGCCGGTTCAGCGAGGATGAGGTTCTTACCCAAAAAAATCAATTTCGTTTTTCTGTTCTTCAAATTTTTCTTAATCTGCTCTGGCTTATGATGCAGGCACGCTTTTTCTTCCAACAACTTATATCAGGAGTTAGTTACTTTCATGCAATGGTTAGTAAATCAAGGTTTCTGCCTTTGGTTGCTGTTGTTACTTTTTCCAGAAGGTACAACTTACTGACTGGGTTTATGCCTTCTGACTTATTCATCTGTGAAGCAAGTATGCCACCGTGACTTAAAATTGGAGAATACACTGTTAGATGGAAGCCAAGCACCTCGTTTAAAGATTTGTGACTTTGGTTACTCTAAGGTAAAATCTTTTGTGTTGCTTTTGCTTTTAATTGTTTGGGCAAAACCTGGGAAGCCCTTTCTCGAATATCTATGTGATTGTGGACATCATGGAGATTTTTCCTGTTGAATATGTAACTTTTTGTTGGAATTTTCCTACTCTTTATGTATGTTGATTTGTTTAACTTACAGTAGCTTTGCTGTTTATCAAATGCTTCTATATTCTTTCTTTTTAATGCTGTCATTTCTACCGACTTTTTCCACTTTTAACAGTCATCGGTGCTCCATTCACAACCAAACTCTACTGTTGGAACTCCTGCGTATATTGCACCTGAAGTGTTACTTAAGAAGGAATATGATGGCAAGGTAATGTAACTGTTCTTTCTCTCTTTCTAATTAAGAAATTTGCCTTAACCTATATGAAGTTAGGTTCCTGTCAAATTTAAGTGTATTCTCTCCATTTATGGTCTTCCATATTTTTCTTGTTAGGGCCTTTTTTCTTCTTGTTCTTTGTCTTCATGAGTGTAGCCTTTTCTAGATTCTTTATGTTTTGAAAAATCTGTATCAGCGTCATCATGCTCTTAGAAATTTCTTTGTTGGTAATCTCTTGCATAGACTTACATGATGGCCTTGTTTGGATATTAATCTGTGATTTGGCCAATAATATGATTGACTCAGATTTGGCTAATCTGCATATGCATAATAGTACGTTTGATGCTTGATAAATATAAGAAAACATGCGCCGCAAGAGGAAAATATAAAGAATTTCATCCATGACCATGTGCTTAAGAAAATTTCAAATACAAACTAAATAAGCAGCGATTTATTCTCTAATTGCTTAATGAACTTAACTAAAAAATTTGATAAGACTCTAATTTCATGAATATAAAAGCGAATAGGATTCTGAAAATTAAGCTTAAATGAAAAGATCGTGTTAATTTCATATTCCTTGATTGCATTAACTTCTCCCAGTTTCAATAGATGCGACACCTATTAGCAATCAAAGGGATGCATCTTTGATGAAACTTATTATGCATTGGCTAGAAGACGAGAAAAAGACAGGCTGATCACATTATCTTGTGACGTCAGTATCCAGTTAGCAACTGTAAAATAAATAACATGGAAAAATTTATGGACCCCTATATCAGCCTTGAGGAATTTAATTATAAGTCGCATACATCAATTGGAAAAGCCTGCTGGGGAAAAGATGAAAAACAATAGCTTGTTTGCAAAATCACTTTGCAAATTGTTCTGCAATTCGAGTTTAAGGACAGATCAATGCAACTAATTTGCACAACCGTATTGTAGCTTGTTATGTGTAGACTATGCTTGTTGAATGTGTTGATGATCTACAACTGTGGAGGATGCAGTAGTTGGCTTCATAAATAAAATACTACAGTAGCATTATGATCTAGCTGTTTACTATTAATGGAAAAAAAAGTTGCTGTTTTCACCCTACAACATGCATTTAGAAAGTGTGCATCGATTTATGTACTAATCATTTGCAGTTTAATCTGTTGTTCAGATTGCAGATGTATGGTCATGTGGGGTAACATTATATGTAATGTTGGTGGGAGCATATCCTTTTGAGGACCCTGAGGAGCCTAAGAATTTCCGCAGGACAATTCATGTAATATATTACCCCTCTTCTGGGCTTAATACAGCACCTTTGTTGACATACTTGACTAACATACTCTCTGGCTTCTTGCAGCGAATTTTGAATGTCCAGTACTCGATTCCTGACTATGTTCATATATCTCCTGAGTGCCGGCATCTCATCTCAAGAATATTTGTGGCTGACGCTGCGAAGGTCAGTGACCTCTTCTTGATTCTTGAGAACAAATATTAGGGACAGGAATGTCAACAATATTATGTCTTTACAACAATGGCGACCTTCTCAAAACATTGCTATTCTTTTCTTTTGAATGAAATTTCATCATTGGGAGCAATATGGACATGTCGGAATAATAGAAAAGCCTCCATATATTGGGAAGATTTACAGCTTGATTGACAGATATCATATGGAATTCATACAACATAAGTGAGCAAGGAGAGCCTTATTTTCATTCTTGCTTTTATGCTATATGATTGATATTTCATCTCTACTTTCTCATTTTCATCATTTTGCTTCATGAAGGTCTTTTTCCTCCTAATATGCTATACCTCTCTCTTCATGGTTTTGTTTGATTAACTATTTGAGCACAATATGCTGGTAAGGTTTTCTCATTTGAATACATTTTCTTGCAATAGAGGATTAGCATTCCTGAAATCAGGAATCATGAGTGGTTTCTGAAGAATCTTCCGGCAGATCTCATGGACGAAAATATGGGCAAACAGTTTGAAGAGCCTGATCAGCCAATGCAGAGCCTTGATGAGATCATGCAAATAATATCCGAAGCCACCATACCAGCAGCTGGCACCCGTAGTCTCAATCAGTATTTGACTGGCAGCCTAGATATTGATGATGACATGGAGGAGGACCTAGAGACTGATCCTGAACTTGACATGGATAGCAGTGGAGAGATAGTGTATGCAATGTGAATGCCGAATGGAAGGAGCATTTCAGAACACACTGGTTTGCTGCAAAAGAATGGGGAACAGAATTCCACCGTTTCTTTGCCAATAGTTAGGAACCTGTAATAGGAGTTGAGAATCCATTTACATGCATCCTTTTGTCATTTATCACCTTTTTATGGAATGCATCTTCTCTGTGATATGGTTTGCCAATTCCTAGTGGCATATATAAACTGCTGTGGACGCTTTGTAACATGTAATGTAATAAAGTTGAATGTTGTGCTTAATTGTATCTCACGTTCTCATTTTCCCCTCGAGTTGTTGCATATGTCCGTGTAGCATTTCGATTAGTATTTTTGAGATTTTGCTCTGCTCTAGCTTTTACAGCTTTATCTGCAGTTTCCATTTCAAAAGGAGTAAAGTACACAAATTTCCAGGTGATTTGAAGTAAAATAAACTTCTATGGTCTACACAAACGAATTAGTAAACTAAACAAAGGAAATAAAGTATATGAGGGGAGAGAAACCTTCATTATAAAAAATTATTTTAGAGGAGTTAAAGATGTTTCATCTTTGAATCTTTAAATCTCTAAACGCGAACGTGGTCTCAAAACCAGATGAAGAAGAAACACCAACATTATTCATCAATTACTAAAGCAGACAAGATCATGCATGAACATAAAATAAATAATAACCTCTCTAGCTTGCCTGGATAGTGTAGTTGGCTATTACGCTGGTCTCACACACTAGAGGTCCCTCATTTGAACCCAGGCTCAGACAATTGTTTTACTTTTTTATTTCCATGAACTCAAGGATTCCCAAGAGAAATGCAAAGACCTGTAACTGACATTCTCGTTTCATAATTGCTGAATTGGTCAAACTTTCCATACAGGCACACTTAAGGACCAAATTTTGCCAAAAGTTATCCAAAAGCTCTATCTTTAAACTGACATAGCTAGTTCGACTGCAGAGTTTAACGTTACAAATGATTAAGACATCAGACAAAATTTTCCACCATTATAATCCCAGAAATGCAGTTCCCTCTCATGATAACATCGTAGTATACAAACGAAGAGGAATTTCATGCTGGGAACAAATAATCTTTAGAAAGGGACCTAACTGCCACCTTTGAATGCGTTGGAATTCAGCTTTGAGAAGCAACTGGTTCCTGCACAGCAGAGTTTGAATTCCCATCCTGAGTTTCAGCACCATAAGCCAATGACTGTGAATGGCCATTGTTTGGCTGCTGTGACTGGGGTTGTGTCTCCACCTGTGCCTGCCCGTAAGTAAGAGGATGTGTCCCCTGAACAGAATTTGCAGTTGCAGGAGATGGCTCAAGAGGATAACCACCTGGTCCATAAACTGGCTGAGTTGATGAGGGCATGAACTGGACTGGTTGTAGACCTCCATAAGCAATTTGGGAGTACCCTGTTTGATCATATCCTGTTTGGGGTGGTTGTTGAGTCCAGTATGTTTGAGGGTTGGTCACTGGTTGATTATAAGGAGGTGGGTATGCAGGGGCTGCTTGAGTGGATTGGGAAGGAATTGCCCCATCTGGTTGAGATGACACAGCAGCTGACCCATAACTTGGTGCCTGCTGACTGTAGCTGTGATCGTAAGTGTTGCTTGTAACATGAGTCTTCTGATTGTAGTTATAGCTAGGAGCAGATCCCATTTGGGGTGGTTGTCCATAGTAACCATATCCAGTCATTTGCTGAGGCATTTGAGACACTGTTGATGGGTTTGACTGATCCCAAGATTGTTGCTGGGCATAGTTGCCATAGTAAGAAGAGGGCATAGGTTGAGTTGCTGGTTGTGCATACCCATAATGGGGCTGTTGTTGCATAACAGGTTGTCCTGGCTGGGCCCAATTACTAGGAGGATTAACTGGCAGTGGGTAGCTACTCGATCCAGACTGATTTATGATACGTTTCTACAGGAAAGAAACCAAGTAATAATTCAGTAAAACGCTTGAAATTGAACAACCAAATAACAAACATCCAGCTATTGTGGATAAATCTTAAATCAAACCTAATACTTTCAACAAGATCACATGAAATTGCACTGATGGCAATTATGCTGCATGCAAAGTTACAAACAAATTTGAGATGTGTACCATCAAAGAAAAAAACGTGGCCTGGGTTTAAGGACCTTGTTTTGCAGTAAATGAGAAAAATAATGCCAACCCAATTAAAAGAGGCTTTCGCGGACTAGTTATTTATGCTCACTAATTCAGTGAGTAAGATAGCAATGATGGATGAACAGAAAAAGCTACACGATTATCCCAGTTATTTCAAACTAAAATTTCTAAAATTGTAATGATAGGTCAGAATAAAAATATCTCTAACATTACTTACCCCATTGATTACATCATTAACCAATTCTTTGGCTGCCTCAATCTGTTCTGTGGAACCATTTATATATAACGTTCTTTCTGTTGATGGGTCACCAGGAGGAAGGTGGAGGGGAATAATCTGAAGAAAGAAACATATGGTTAACAACTTCCACTCAGAATGCATTAAATAGAAATTCAAAATTAAAAACTGAAAATCTATCAATTATGATAGATTGGAATGAAACTACCATCAAAAGAGTCAAAATTCATATGGCAGAATTAGCAATTCTGTTCGTGTATTCGACTTAGTAGAAGAATATGAACCATCAGAGCTACAACTAGACAATATTGATCAATTATTTCAAATAGAAAATTACTTATCTTGAGAGTTAAACAAGGAGGGAAGTTGAGAGTAGAATTGCTTTATAATAATGACTACTAAAGAATTGTGGGTAAGTACCATCTAAGTAAAAGAAAATAAACACAAATCTAAATTATGAAAATGAATTACCATCACACTGCCTAACTCCTCATAAAACAAACACTATCATCAAAATCAAAGGTTAGAGGGTGATGGGCAAAAGCACTAACCTATCTGCCATCCAATATAAGCAACCCTCACATTTTTGGTGAATTAATTGAAGGTCAGCTCAGTTTTACTTTGAGTGAAACCATAGATAGTTGGAAACCTATACTTTTACTAAGATCCCATGCAAGACGACCCAGATGTGCACACAATATTGAATGCTGTGAGGATAGACACGAGGATTTTTTGCACTACTATCCACATTTTGTTATTACACACCTGCATACGAGCCCCTGATCTGTTTTGCATGTACTTTATGGTGTCACCACTCTTGCCAATAAGCAATCCAACCTACAAAACTCAACAGCGTAAGTTAGAAAATTTAGTTTTTAGCATTCTCATTATATAAAGATGCTAGATTTACCTTGTCATTTGGGACTTTCATCGCGAACTGTTCACCTCCAGTTTGCTTTGTATCCAATCCATGAACTGCAGATGAAGCAGAGCCCCCTGCATCTGTCTGTTCCAAAAATTTGTAAAGGCATAATTATATTGAGAATGAGCCTTCTGGGTTTCCAAAACAAGATTTTTGAGGCACAAAAAACTCGACTATAGTTGCACCTCAGCAATCACATCATTGATAAGTTCTTCTGCCCTGCTAATTTGATCTGAACTACCCATCAACTCTACATCCCTTGTTAGAGAATGGGGATCAGCATCTTGATCCTTGGTAATTTGAATTTTGGCCCCGGACTGCACTTGGATATATTTTATTGTTTCTCCTCCTCTGCCTATAACCACACCAACCTGGAGGGAAGACAAATGACTTTACTAGACAGGGATGTTTTTTGACAGTGCATTATATTTAAAAATAGCAACAGAATGCCATACCTTGCCATTAGGAATTGTGATTTTCTTACTTATGCCTTGTGAACCATGATAAAGACTTGGTTGGGCAGAAAAGGGAACTGAAACCAATTTAACTAAGCAATCATGATGTGGAAAACTCAGAGATAATTAAGTATGGCATTATGAATTGATGAACAGGGCATAACACAGACAAAAAGATTCATATATCATACCCCAACCTGTCTAGGCTTGCTTTTTTATTATTATTATTATTATTATTGTTTATCTTATGCTTATTTATTACTTAAAAATGATCTAAAAAAATTTCAAAATTTTTTTATCAAAATTATTTTGTTTTTCAAAATTCTCTGCTCCCCTATTTTATGTTTTGCTTAATTCTTCCTATTAATTGAAGAGGGTGGAAATGGTAACAAAGGATTCATAAGCCGACCCCGACTAGATTGGGACTAAGGCTTAATTGTTGTTGTTGTATTACAAAATGATGAAATGATAAATTGCCAGCTTGCTTCAGATTTCAGAACCTCCAAATCAGGAGAATGATAACACAGATTAATAAGCCAAGTAAAGAAAAAGGCAACAAAAAATGCGAGCAAAAGAAGAGAAATATACAAAGTTTGAATACAAATGCTGCAGTTATTAATCACGATATAGAACTATGGAAGAATTTAGCCACAAAATAAGCAATAGATGTACAGCATACAACACAGGAGAGATTCCAGGACAAAATATTTCTTCAAATCCATTCTTGTAGTTTCCTGAATAAAATGAGCAAAGTTCCAAAATAAATAGCCAACGGGCCAACTACCTACCACCACTTCATGACTACATTGAAATAAAGCATCATTCTAAGTAAATTTCCTCCTCCAACATATTATAACGCCTAATGGAAACATATAAGCATCTCAATCCACACTGGGCAGCTAGAAAATTAAAAACTCGCAGCAACATTCTGCATAAACTGTTTGCTAAGAACTTATGATACAGCTTCAACCTTTGTTTAGTTTCCTCCAAGGCTACGGCGCTAAGCTAAGTTCCTATAAATCATAAGTGTCATAAACATAAATGAACCAAATCTCTGGATAACTTAGACGTGCAATGCAGGGTTTCTATCCGACATCAAAACACCAAAATAATAAATAAATAACACTAAACAAAATAGTTCACCGTGTACCCTAAAACTGCTTTCCCCAAATTTCCCATCTCCCCCTACGACAAAATCAACATATAAGTCTTAAAGTGAAGTTCCAAGCATAATAAAAACTAAATAGAACAAGAGATACTGACTTTCACTGAAATTTCAGTTCAATGAACAACCAAACGACATGTCAAAACTTCATGGCAAATTGAAGTTATAAAAAGAATACAACTTGGTATGCAAACAAATAACTAAACACCCCAAACCCTAGAAACCACAGAGAAAGAATGGGGTGGGGATTACCAGAAAAAGATGACGAGACAGACACGGAATTCGAGATTAAGGAAGGCTCTGAAGAATTGTCGGAGACGAGCCGAGGGCGTTTCTGGTCAGCGTCATTGGCGATTCGAGAGGCGATTTCTTGAGCTCTCTGTTTGGCGAGTTCGAAAGCGTCCAGCTTTCTCTTTCCTCCGTCGGTAAACTCTTTCTGCTCTTGTTGTTGCTCCTGTTCTCCCATGGATCCTGTACTCGTTTCCGGCAAGGAAAACACGGTGAGCCGCCACCGAGTTCAGTGGCTAAGTTTCGCGCTGGAATCTGAAAAGAAGAAACTATTAGATTTAGAAATGGAGGGGGGGTAGAGACTTTAAACGCATGTAAATTATAATCAAGCCAAAACGGCGTTGTTTTTAACCCAAAAGTCTGATCTATTTGCCAAGTCTCCCTCGGGCTTGGAGTTTCTTACGACGTCGTTTAGTAGATACAACACCACCAACCAAAGTCCGTTTTTATATTGGATTAGAGACATTATTATTTTATTTGAGTTCATGTATAATTTCCAACACTTATTTTTGGATCATAATAAATGTAGATTTTTGAAATTCTAATTCTTTCATATGATTAAAGAAAAAACCCTACTAATTAATTACATGATCTTATGTAAGATTCTAATTATAATATTTTAAATGATAGGGGATACAATTACTACCTTTTATTTTCAACGATTGTCCAAGATAGGCTTTCAACTTCCTAAAGAGTAAAGAGCTCATATTTGGTCAATTTAGCCGTTGATTTCACTCAATACAGTTTATGTATGTCTTGGCTTCAAAATAGTGTAAAAAAAAAAAAAAAAAAAAAAAAAAGATTTCACTCAATACAGTTTATGTATGTCTTGGCTTCAAAATAGTGTTTTTTTAAAAAAAAAAAAAAAAAAAAAAAAAAAAAAAAAAATCTGCAAAAGAAAAGCTTAAGCAATTAAGCAAAAAAAAAAAAAAAAAAAAAAAAAAATCTGCAAAAGAAAAGCTTAGCAATTAGCACAAATAAATGGATGCTATTGCTCAGAAACAATACAGATAATTAGCTTCTAAACACCACTCCAAAATCTTTTTTCATAGTTTGGTGAAAAAAAACTGAATAGAAGCAGCGAATTGCTTTATCATTTATCTTAACAACTGCAAAACATCAATCCACCAAGCTTGCTGATCAAAATTGCTTCCCATTTATCATTCATCTTTAATCTGCTGATCAAAATTGCCTCTCATTTCTCAGTGTTCTTTTAAACTTGCAGAATGTCTGATCTCAATCTTGATTCACTGAAACATCAATGACAGTAAATCAGATGAAAAAGAGAACAACAATGAAGCAATGGAATTACAAAAGGTTGAAACATCGATGCCAATGGTGCAACTGCGACCCTTCTACTATCTAAAATATCAAAAGTAAAAAAGATGATATTGTCAGATCAAGGAATGAAAATATATGAATTGGCGCCGAAATATAACCAAGTACCTCATGAAATTAGAGTATTTGTTTCAGAATTACTGCTATCTGCTGAATTTTGTTGCAACACTGCTCCTGATCCCTTTCTGGGTCTTCTAAACCACAGAAATGCAGACCACAGAGTTCTCCATAGCACCCCATTAGCAATGTGTGGAACAAAAATGCGTCCCCAGTATGGATAACATGGCCCCGGCAATTTGATCAAGGTAAAAAATATTGCTATGGCAATCAGATGCCATGGAACTTCTGCATCCTGCCAATCAAACCAGATAATTGGTCATAACAGAAAAATATGAACTAGAGTTTCACTAGTAATAGGTTACTCAATCAAAAACAAGGTTCTTTGCACTTTCATCAAATGGTGCATGTGAATTTTTTAACTAGTAGCACATAAAAAGATTTGAGTCCCCCCCCTCTCTCTCTCTCTCTTCCTTTAGGTAGGAAGCAGATTCTTAGAGAAGCACTTTCGTCGTCAATTTCATTTCTTTTGGGTGACAATTTAGTTCAGATGCATCTAAGTTAGAAGAACCAGGTCATCTACATGTCCTGCCATTTATGATTTGCTGATTTATCAGAATCAAAAAAGACTCAGTTGAGTGTCACCCAGGTCTACTTGGTTAAAGTCTAGGATTTTTAAAAAGTTATTCGCACTTGATTATTGTTGCAACCTTGAGGCGTGGAGATAGTTCCAAGGCAGTATCTTTTAGGGCCCCAGCAACAGCAATGCCAATAAGAAGCGGGAAAGGAACATAGAACAACTTCTTCTGATGTGCACAGTATGACATCTCACTAAGGGAGGAAACTGCCAGTAAAGGTACACACAAATATTTGATAACAGCCACAACAAGGTCAAGGATGAGCTGAATAAAATTCTCCAGTGCTCTGTTCCAGGGGAAACTCTTGACTGGCTGAGGACAACTGTCCCATAATTTTCTTGCCTTGCTTGAGAGATGCTCAAATTGAAATTTTTCAGGGTCACCTGATTGGCCTGCAGCCATATTTATTGCACAAGAGACATTGAGCTTAGTATTCTGAAAGATCTGATTGGGTTTAACACTCAAACTGTGACTGCAAGCTTCAAAATATTGTGATGGCCCCTGATATAATCAAAGAAAGATTTTATTAATAAAGGAAGATTGATATATATATTCATTAGCAATCATAAGGCATATGTTACCCATTCAGACTTCAGTAAACCACAAACATTATTCCAACAACTATGGATTTTGGGGGGGGGGGGTTTGGGATCTGTTGCCTTGCTTGCAGAGTATGTGTCAAATTGGAAATTTTCATCGATCATGGTTGTTAACCATGATATGGGGCCTGTGCACGAGCTATAATTTAAGAGTACACAGATGAGGAACAGATTGCATTGACTATAGGTATTACTGAAAGATCCGTGGGAATTTGGGGGCATTTCTATAGATACACTCAAATGTGACTGCAAAGCTCTTTTTGGAGAAAATATTACGGGGTGAGTAGTGGCCCATTTCGCTTGATTAATCACACTCAACACGATTACCGACTATTCTCACTTCGCAAATAAAACCGATAACAGATCTGATATAATTTTTTTATAGATGTCCATCCGCACCTGTTTGGTATTGCACAACTGTCATCACAGGCATATTTTCATCCCTATCCGTACCATCTCGGGGCTACATTTTTTCCCTTCTCATACCCTTTAGCATCTCAGTCAAAACGCAAACATACGATGGTATTCCAAAACATAACTTGGATTTGCTTTGGAGGGGGGTGGTGGGGGCGGCGATGGGTGGTGGCTAGGAATGTATAAGTCTGATTATGTTTTTTATGGTGGTATACCACTTGTTCATTTTTTTGTACATATTTATTATATTAAAATGATCCTGCCTATTACTGAGGTAGTCTCTTTTCTTTTATCACGTAATTTCTACTTGGACCCATCCCATTAACCTCTTTGCTCTTTATGACCACCCATCCAGTCAATAGAGTCTGCAAACCTTTAAGTATCTTTTGATGCGAGATTCGTCGAATAAAGGCTTTAGCACGGATAGGTGGCTAGTCAGCGCTTTATTTGGTGACGACAGTAGCTCTTTCAAAATATATTAAAATTGGGTCGTGACGCGTTAGCCTAAGTCTCCATATTGCAATGAAATTGGATAACTTGCACAAGTAATTTTAGCGTAAATCATAAAATTGTTTCGTGTAGTACTTGCCTGAGAAATTCCATCTGAGGTATGGCTACCCAGGAGCCGCCTCGTCGAAGTTTGGAAAACGTTATGGATGCTGAGAAATCCCACATTGCAACATATGAAGCAAGATTCATCCCATTGTCTCTCAAACACTCTTATGAGATGAGTGGCAAAATGAAGGATCGTTTATATTTAATCTGTTTTTTTTTTTTTTTTTTCTTTCTTATTACTACCTCAAATTTTGTTAATGTTGTAATTAAATTCTATTGAAGGCGAATATCAAAATTAATAATTTATTTTATGGAAAATTAATAAATGTAAATCAAAGAATAATTTAATACCCCCATGAAGTATAAAATCAGCTGAATAAGTTTCGATTTGGTCCTTACAGTTCAAAAAGTGTTTAGACATTTTTTGGATACTATAGGAATCAAAGGTCATGTATTTTCAACTTCATAAATTCATTATTTTACTCAGACTATTTGAACGGTGGGAAGTTCCGCTGAGACCCCTGCGAAAGATAATGTAATATCTGCAACATCCTTTGGTAACCTTTCGCTATCGGCTTGATCAATTATCAAGCGTTTTTCTGATAATTCAAGTGTCATTTTAGAGTTGTTTTCATTTAGTATGTTCCTTCGCACTAAAGCTTTTCAACTGCAAGTCAATGTACTGTAAATTGTTTTGCTATTTATGCAAGGTGGGAAATATATAGTAGAGATCAACAATAAGTGGAAAATTGTTACCGCTGCAAAACTATTCATAAACCGAAAAAGTATTAATCAATTGCGAGCTGCAGAGTAGATGAATAGATTACTCATATAGATTCATTGTCTTGACACTTTATGCCATATTAAGTTCACAACCAACAGACTGAGAATGCATCAGTTCTGAGGTTGATATAGAATCATGAAAAGATATTAACAGATACGATAAGGTCAAACCAATGGGTAAAAATTGGATCGAACTCAAGAATGTAAGATGATAATGCACTAGCCATATATAAATACAATATTCCGATCATAAGAACTTCATCATCATTCATATACCAGCTTTCGCAAATTGACAACAATCACTCAGATATTAATAATGCCAACATTTAACATCTTATATACAATAGCCAGTTAATCAAATAAGAAAAACTTATCATCTTATTGTCCCATCTATTTAAGTTACTACACAAGAGATTCACTAATCACATGAAATAGGCGTAAGTCATGTGTGAACATGCAGAGAGCACCAATATATCGTCAATAAAATAATAATGCAACAGGAACAGTGGATAATAATTTTTCTAAGTGAATAAATAATGATTCTTATTTCATAAAAAATACAATCTTTAATAATTCCTTGCCCATCTTTGTCTCAAGACAAATTTGTACAGTAAAACAAGATGGATTACAATGCAACATATATTCAAATCTCAAATGAAAAGTTTTATTGAAAAATTGCGATATCGTGTCAAAAAGAAAACATGAATAGAAATTGATCAATAGACACTACCGACTAAGTGATAGTAATCACATCATTTACAGTTTCTCCTAATAAAAAAAGACAAGAAAAAAAATCAAAAATATCATTTCTAAGCTTAAAATCATCAAATTTGTGGAAACCCAAAGTTGAAGTTAAGAAACCAATGTATTTTAAAAATCTAAAGATCTAACCTTTTGTTTGCATTAAGCAACGTCAGCACGTTGTTAGAATACTAAAAATTGTTATATGCATGAATTCACATTATTCCACTCCATGAACACAGTATCTGAAATCTGGTTTTAATCATTGATAGAAACCTTGAATAGATATTTTTTGAGCTTAATCAATCATTTACAAAATCCCCAGAAAGACCATTGCTATAGACCTTCAAACTCACAACAGAAAACCCAAATAAGAAAAAACGATACAGTCATGTATCTCGACACAAGAGAAGCCTCATTAGCAATCAAAACTCTATTCAAGTTACGAAAATAATCACATCTAGCTTAATAAATTCTCAGATGCACACCCTCTTTTGTTCCCCTAATAATCTTATATTTCCCATGTAAAATAAAACGATAACAATAATCCATTCAGAAAATACCCTAATTCTCCTAACTACTCAACCAAGGCAAACAAAAATTTCAGAAGTCATTAAATACTTCAACCTTTTTGTTCCTATACATATAAAGAGAGAGAGAATAAGCTTACATGTGTAAATTCTTTCTGACTGGAAGAGACAAACTCTGAGAGCCATTTTAGGTGGCAGGCTTTGGAAGGCATGAAGGAAAGAAAGAGTAAGGGGGGGGGCTAGTGATTCTGATTATGTATTACACTTGTTCTTTTTGTACATTAGAATATTAAATGACCTGCCTATACTGAGTAGCTCTTCTTTTTCCAATTTCTATGGACCATATCCCCCTATCCCATCCAGCAAAGGTTGAACCTAAGACTCTTGATGGAGATCTTGAAACTTTACAGGTAGGTTGTCCCTTTTTGGTGAGAGAATTATATGGAGGTTAGCCTAAGTTCCATTTGCTCATTAACTCACAATAATTTAGAAAATCATAACTGTTCTGAGTACTAGAAATTCCATCTTGGAGGTATGAGCTTCAAACCTTTGGATGGGAAGGGATAAATTACCTCAATTGTTTGACTTAGCCATTGAACCAAAGAAAAGCATACTGAGATATACAAAAAATAACGAACATAGGTCAAACCAATGGGTTAAAAATTGGTCGAGTAAAATAGACTCCTAAAATAACCGTCCATAAGAACTCATCACTCCAGCCGCAAATGCCAACAACATCACTCCACAATTAGCAGTCAAAGAAAAACTTACTCTTTCCATCATGCCAATCAAGCAAATAGGGCATGTGAGAGTCAGACTATATGAATTCAACATTACATAATTCAAGGACTATGCCTGCTTCTTGCTAGCCAGGTTACAGAAACAAGATGATTACAAGAACCTATCAAACTCAAATGAAAATGTTTCTATTGAAAAATTCATATCTTAAAGAACTGATGAAATTTCTAGACTACCGTAGAAAATTACCGGTCCCATAAAAGAAAAAAAAAATCAAAATCATCTAGTTAAACACAAAAACCCAAGTGTGAATTAAGAAACACAATGTTATTTTGTAAAATCTAAAGACTAACCTTTTGTTCATAAGCAACGTCACAGTTGTTTAGAATACTAAAATTTATATGCATGATTCACTTATTCCTCCATACACATATCTGAAATCTGGTTTTATCATTGATAGAAACCGAATAGAATTTTTTGAGATTATCAATCATTTACCAAAAATCCCCAGAAAGACTCATTGCTATAGACCTTCAAACTCAACAGAAAACCCAAAATAAGAACAAAACCATACAGTCATTATCCGACACAATAAGCCTCATTAGCCAATCAAACTCTATTCAATTCACGAAATAATCATTCTAGCTTAAAATTCTCCAGAACCCATTTCCTAAAATCATATTCCCATGTAACAAAACCGCATAAAAAACTCAAGAAAAATACCCCCCAAAAAATTAAGCATAAAACTCCTTTCTTGTTTCCTATACATATAAGAGAGAGAATAAGCTTACAGTAATTCTCTGAATGGAAGGAGAACGAACTCTGAGAGCCATTTTAGTGGAGGTTTGAACATGAGGAGAAGAAGATAACAAATATGAAGGATATGGAACTGCCATTTTCGATGTTCTTAATTCTTGAGACCTCTCTTTTTTTTAGTAGATTAATAGCTGGGAACCAAATTGGCGTTTCGTGATTGACGAAAGAAAGATAAGATCTTGAATTCTGAAAATTCACTCGAGAAAGCAGTTTCAAATGGAGGGTTTAACGGGTGGGAGTTCTGATCCAGTACTGGTGACTTCGTGTTTGTAGCAAGCAACAAACAACTATCTTTATTCTCTTTAAGATAAGCAGTCGTTTGGCTGAACGGTCTAGTCGTTTAAAAAAAGATGAAGAGAAACTTTTCCGTTTGACAGGATTCGAACAACAAGGATTTCTTTCATCCAACGTGGAGAAGAAAATAATCATTAATTAGGCCACATGTAATCTAATAATCTGAATTGAAGTACTAATTATTCTTCAAACTCCAGATTAATTTCACTGATGGTATTTTAACTTAGAAGATAAACAAATTATTGTACCTAGACACGATAAAATACATACCCCTCTCAGTTCAGATATCACTAATGAAATTAACACTCAAAATCCTAATAAACATAAGCTTGTCTAACTTTAGTATAAAAAATAAATCAAAACTATTGTTAACCAAAATAATCATTTGAATATCATTAATAAAATTTTTCTTTAGGACTTTAATCAGATTATATTATAGTTCATTATATCATACCAAATATAAAATCCGAATACTTTTTTCACCATAACGAAAAATATAAGAAAGTTCTATTCTTTTTTTAAAATTGATTAGAAAATAATTATCTTGATGGTTTTAACATTTTTTTTTTTTTTTGATAAATGAGGTTTCAGTTTCATCATCTGAGAAGGAAAGTTCCAACCAGCTTCCATCTATCTTTACTTTGTTGAGGCAAAATGGAATGGAAATTTCATTGGAATAAAAAGTTTTTGCTTTGTTAAATTAAGATTACAAAAGACAAAAATTACTTATTTAGTTGCATATATCTAATCTTTATTAAGTTGGTCCATGCTAATAGCAACACTCTCAACACTCAACAGTCAGCCTCACTGAAGATCTCTTCAAGGCGCCATAAGAGCCTTCAGAAATTTAGTTTTCCATATTACCTGCAAAAACTAAAGAAATATTACACATCATCCAATGTAGTTTATAGATAATACAAGGGAACAAGGACATAATTAGTCTTTCAAATTTTATAATTGAATTAAAAGCTTGAAACCTTGTCTGAGCTACAATGAATAGACTTGAGAAAAGAAAAGTTGAAAGTTATCACAATAATATCAGCTGCAATTTTAATGCATTACAAGGTCCAAAGGGTTTATATTTCATAACTGTATAATCAGCAAAGATGGTAAAGCAGCTCGAAGGCATTCTATGATGGTGACAGTTGAGGTTGGGTTTTACTACGTAACAATTATAAATTAGACCAGAGAATTGACCCCCGGAAAAAACAAAAAATTGGCAGTCCAAGAAATGAATTAGAGAAACATAATATACTAGCATAATGAAACAGCCTTTGTCATGTAAAGTCTCCAGGGGCCATGAGTAACATGCTTACTTGTGTTAGGATGAGGAATAGATGTTTCAAGGGAACAAGGGCAAGTTGTGAAGCCCCGTATTTTCTGGAAATCCCATCATTATGTTTAGATTTTGTAAAGCTTGGCCAGAAGCACCCTTTATTAGATTATCAATCTGCAACAGGGTTTTAAAAGATTAACCGGTGGTTATAAAAAAGTAAAAAAAAAGGTATAAATTAACTATATTTATAGAGGAGTGATACATACAACTGATATAATTATTGCTCTACCAGGAATTCGATCAGGAAAGACATTCAGGTAGCAAAAATTAGAACCTCGAACATCATGAGTGCGAGGTACAACTCCTTTCTCCAATAACTTAATGAATTCTTCATTCTAATGACAAAATAAAAACAAATAATGAATAGCTTGTGCCTAATCAAAAGAGAATAGATCGTAACCATAAAACAGAAATACATAAAGAAATGTGCTTCCACATATATCAAAGGAAAAGACTTGATTCCATTATCATCAAATATTATTCATCAGCAATATAAGTAGTAGTACTTCATCCAACAATTAGGACAAGAAATACCTCATAGGAAACCTTCAATTGCTGGTACAAGTCCTCAGTGGTCACTCCTGAAGCCATTTCCACATATATAGTTGATTGCATTCCGCGGCTCTAAAGAATGATAAAATACAAAGAAAAAACAGAAAATGCTTTATTCTTCTGTCAGCAAACAGAACAAAGGATATTGGTTTTACCATACATAGGTGCAGGACTGTTACCATTGGCATCAAGTGTGGGGTGAAACTGACAGTTACTTTTGAATGTGCAACGTCAGATAGTCCCTGTTCAATCTCCGGAACTGCAATTCAAAACCAGAATCCATATTACTACCTCAGATCACAATTGAACATGATCATGCATTTAACAAGATATTCCAACCATACACCATGAAAATAATTTTATTTAAAATAAAAAATAATTACTAACACAAAAGTGCACATAACATACGAATATAAAATAATTTAAGTGCGAATTTGCATTTCTTTTATATATTACATTCATGACTTCAAAGTGCACATTATATATGCAAAGATCCAATATCTAGGATTGAGATTCACCATGACGGTGCCGTGTAACACCATAAGACATAATTCCTTCTGTTAATTCAGTATACAGATTTGCAACCTTGGCACCACGCCCTGCACAATGATCAGCCATAATAAGCTGGTGAAGAAATTGATGCAAGTAGTAATCAAAATATACTGCTAACATGATATCGAGATATAGGATGCAGCAGAGAATCCCAAACCTGCTCCACTCACGCCAGACTTTGCGTCAATGATGATATTTTTATATGCAATGAGATTAGCCTGCAACAATCAGAAAATCATCGGGCACTGGAAAGTAGTTGATTGAAAAACACATCACCAGCATTAGGAAATCCATGATCAAAACAACAACTACCATATATTGCTATATAAACATAAGCAAGAAAATCAAATTCAGTAGAACAGTACACTGAATTCAGAATTGTCATTACGAGTATATCTCACATTCTTGTTACCAAAGCTTGATCCAATAAGCCTCATTGAGAAGCCGTCAAGTGCTGGTGCATTCCATGTCTCAAAACTAATAAAATCAAGTTATTGAAAAAACATCACACTGGAGGTTAAAGGATAGGCTGGATATCTACCAGATTAACTTTTCTCTTATGATAAACAATTTATCAGTCAATTTCCCCTCTCCTTGCCAATAACTTTGCTAATTTCTTCTCCAACGCCTGCCACACGCACTACAAAACTCCCCTTCTCTCTCTCTCTCTCTCTCTCTCTCTGAAAACATCCAGCATGCTTGTGTATCCCTTAGGTGCATACAGATTTGCATGTAGTATTTCATCTATTACTGGGTACGTAATTTTTCATTCCTGTTGTTTCTAATGTGATTTTCTCTTGCTGTTTTCTAATTAAAAATTTTGCCCCAATCAGAAAGAAAGCAAGCAAAGTAGAGCCCTCTTGTTTTTGAAGTGTATTTAGCAATACCTATAGGCTGTAGCAGCTAGATAATGGAAAATTAAATAAACATTGCCAAATACTTTTTCTCACCAGAACACAGAAAAGTAATACATTATATACCAGGAAACAAGAATTCAAACATAACAACCAGCACAAACCTTTAGTAAAGGAACAAGAGGGAGTTGAATTGATGTTGGATAACAACCAGGATTAGCAACTAGCCGTGCATATTTTATTTCCTTTCTGAAAATCTCTGTCAAACCATATATGGCTTCTTCCTGAATCCAGATAAGTATAAAAAATATCATACATTTGGGAGAAGGATGATAAACTGGACATGAAATCCTAGAACAAAATACTCAAATCAAGAAACAGACAAAAAAGAAACTCTAGAGCAATTTCCACTTGTGTAATAAAATATCCAATATTTGTATTTTGGTAGTAATGGGTCATAACATCTTAAAGTTTATGAGACCAAGCTTGTTTTGTGGCGTACATTTCATACACTAGCAACTGCTAATTAATAATATTCAAAAGATCTTTTCCTTTATATCACAAATTACTAGATTTTTTATCTACCCACATAATTTAACTATCCTATGCATTGATACTGAAATAATATTATTCTATACTTCATAGTTGAGGAAAAAAGATAATTTTCTTTTGTGGAACTTCAAGAACCTTTGTGATAGGCTTCATATTCTGCCTTTGATTGGTTAGGTTACCAATATTTGATATTATGTAAGCAAAACCTTTTTGCGTACATTGACAAGTACTCAATTGTCCAAACATTTTATCAAAAAATAAAAAAGATTTAAAAAGAAAAAATTCCGGAAAAATAAAAGTAATGTCCAGTATTTGATGCTGTTATATCTGAGAAAGAATAAATAAACACTGGTGAAAAAGTTGAATTCAAGGGCAAGGAAACCATATACATAGTTGAAAGTAGATGCTCAAAAATAAAGAATTCAAAATTTTAAATTTGGTTTAAAATTTATATTTCCAAAAGTATTTACAAATTCTTAGGATTGTACTACAGTATCCCCCACAGATGAAAATCTACATTAGACCTGTTACAAACAAAAAATTCTATGTTTTAGGCAGGTAATCGAAAAGGAAATGGATCTCAAGTACCTTACCTGCAAATCTGGTGCTCTATGTGACTGGCCATACCATTCTTCATACTCAGAAATATCTCGTAGACGGAAGTCCTAGAAAATTGTTAGGCAATACTTGATATGAGCCAATGCTGAATTTTCAAATTAGTCAACAATACCTAAAATAAACAGGACTATCAAATAATGCAAACTGTTTTGATTGTTGTTTCAAACCATACTGCAGAAAGATCAACGATCTTTAACTTTCTGGGAAGACCTTTAATGATTTCCTGCATAGAAACGGATTCTTGAATAATGGGGAGAAAGTGACTGAGTAAATAACTTATCTTTCAAGGAAATAAACTTCTATCAACCCTGAAAATATTGATGAAATGGACAAAAAGATACAAGGAGAAAAGGAATGGACCTGTGTTGTTCCATGAGGCAAACAACAGAATACAGCATCCACATCAGAAAAACTTGCATCATTAGTGGAAACCAAAACTGGTAGATCCTGCAAATATAAAGGAAATCAAGTATCAGTTGGTTAAAAACAGTAACAAACAAACTCCTCAATTTACTTTCGACTAATATTTAAATATTTTAGTTGAATTAGAAATATGATACACGGGAACTCCTTAACCTTAACCCATTCAATAATATGACTAACTCTAGCTTTTTTGTTCATATATATTCTAACTCACACACAGTAAACCACCATGGTCTTGATTAGAATTCTACAGAAATGTGGAGTGTCAAACCTTTTTTGAAATGAAATGAGGGAACACTGACTCAATTGATTTGCCAGCATTTTTGTCCGCAGTCATTACACTAATTTCAAAGAATGGATGATTTGCAAGGAGTCGTATAATCTGCCAAAAAAAAAAAGGATAATTTGATTTCTCATTTCTTCTCTAACATAAATAAAAAAAATTTGCCTTCTCAGCATTAAAAGCTTCAAATTGATAGAAGCAGTGCAACTTCTATAACAAATAAAATTCACTAACTGAACATTTCAAAAATGCCTTTCCTAGCTGCAGTTAGCAACATATGTGGCTTTTTTGTCATCCTAGTTTATCACTAAGGAAAGAAAGGAAGGAAAAAAAGAAAACCTTTTTATCCTTATAAAAATCTATTTTCTCCATTTATTTAAAGAGAATGCACAAACCTCTGCACCAGTGTAGCCACTGGCACCAAGAAGAGCAACACGAGCTTCCTTTTCCTGTTTCGAATTTCTAATCTGCAAGCTTCTGGTTGACAATGCCGCGGATCTTACAACACATTGCCTGTGCTCATTTCGTTTTCTCAAAGTTGAAAATTTCACTTGACCCTGAAAATCATATGTAAAATCCTAAGCAGAGCTTCAAATTAAAATTAAAAAAAAAAAAATTGGAAAACAAGAACTCTCATTTCGAACACTGACCTTGCACAAACAGCCACCATCAAGGTAAACTGAGTTGAAAACTGAAGTGCTCATTTTCTCTGTCAAATTCTACAAAAATTACAGAGATACAGACAGACAGACAGAGAAGCTTGGGTTGTATAGCAAGTATTGACAGGTTTTGAAGTATTATATATGCGAAGTCGGGAATTGAATTGAGTTGAATTGAAGCCTTAAGGAATTCGATGCTTTTGATGGAAGCTGTGAATTGTGGAATTAGAAAGAGAGAATAAAGACATATTTTTGAGTTACAGCTAAAGTGAAATTTTTTTTCTTATTATTCCAAAGCACCAAATGCGGTCTATGCCAAAACCAAAACCCTAGATTTTGAGTGTGAAAGGGTTTAGAAAAGAAAAATAATTTAATCTTTTTTTTGAGCACTAAAAGAGACAATTCAAACTGAATCTATATTATGAGTTCGATCACACACGTATTACTAGGCTCTCCGTGTGCAAAATTAATTTAAAACATTGGTTAGCAAAATAAGTTTGATTCATGTTAATACGTTTATTTTTTTTAATATTCCGTTTAAAAGAGTAAGTATTAAGTTATTGATTTTTAAACTAAGTAAATATAATTTAATTATACATCTGTATATATTAAAACATGGTTAGCAAAATAAGTTTGATTCATGTTAATCACACTTATTTTTTAATATTCCGTTAAAAGAGTAAGTATTCAAGTTAATTGATTTTTAAACTAAGTAAATATAATTTAATTATACATCTGTATAATAATAACTATATATATATATAGACTCTTTTTTAATTATCAAACATATATATTATGAGAATCAATCACGAAATAGAAAAAAAAAACATTTTAATAAAATAATAAAACTAAATAAATTAAAAATTAAATAACTTAGTTAAAGTATACACATACACCTATTTAGCAACAATTATAATTTTGATGAAAATTCATGAAAAGAAAATTACATATCAATACTATTTTTAATTGATAATGAACCGTTACCTTTTTTTTTTTTTTTGCTAATAACCATTTAATACCTTTAATTGCATTTGAACAAGGTCTTTCACTTGAGACTGAAGTTTAAAAAAAAAAAAAAAGGTTAAATTTGGCAAGAAAAAAAGGAAGGTAAATCTATTTTCAAGACTTGCACTTATTTGAAATCTACAAAGGGGAAAGGATCAATTTTCATTGAATTTTATGTATTTAGTTATTTACATGGGAATAGTACACAACAAAAGAATTGATATACAGCATGAGAAAAAAAAAATGGTACACAGCTCAACCTGACAAGAACCAAAACAAAAACAACAAATGAACGTATCCATTTTTTCTCTGTATTGTTACAATTGCTAGCAAAAAGCTAACTTAACCATATCCTTTTTGAGGCAGTGAGTTCTATCTGTCTAAAGCAGAAAGAAAAGAAGTTTGACTCCTTTTTGGAGTTTGACAGTTCTCATCTATCCTTGAGTTTACTGGTGACGCTTGAGCCATTACCTCCAACAATCGATTTTTTTCAGTGGTAATTCTGTTCTGTAAAAGGGTTTAGATTCTTGAGTTATTTGATAGTGATTAAAGTTTGCAAAGTAAAAGGAGAAAGCAGAAACAAAAGCACCATTTTCTAGTAATGTAAGCGTGTGTATTTTACCTTAATTGTCAAATCTTGGCATTCTCTTTCCAGTGAAGTAAGTTTACTTTTCATCTGCTCAAGTGCCTCTTCAGCAGCAGCAGGGGTTACATTGGATACAGGTTTTGTTATTCCAGCTACCTGGAAATTTATATAGCATGAGAATACTTCCTATTTTCTCTTTTATTTTATTTTATTTTATTTTTTATTTATTTTTTATTTCAATGAAAAAATCAAAATCATGATTCTATGCACATACCTTCAGAACACTGGTACACAAGCCAAATAACCTCTGTGCTATTTGTACCCTGTCATCCTCAGTTTCCTGTGATGAGATTTACTTTTGATTAGCCATCAACTTAGCTGCAGGTCAAAAGTCAGAACAGAACAGTTTTCTCTATTTGAGCTAACCTTCAGTTTGTTCATCAACTGTTGTTCCCCATCAAAATCTATGTAAGGACTTTTACCAATGGAAGAGCGATAATGTGCAAGCTCTTCCTTAACCCGTGAAAGAATGATCTCTGAACGCTGCAGTTTAGCACAAAGGTCTTCATTCTGAATTTTAAGGAAATTGTTCTCCTCCTATTGTGTCATAATAGATCAATCACAAGTTAATTTCAGAAGAGAGTTAATAATAAACTAGAGGTCTTTGTGAAAGCAATAGCCTTTGAAAGAAGTTAACTAAGTCGTTTCAATTTGATATAGTTCAGAAATTCGATCGATTCTTGCCTTGACTTTTGCATGATGATGAATGCGCTGCTGGAGGTTTTGCTGGCCAGACAGCTTCTTCACTTCACCTTCAAGTTCCATCAGCCTCTTCTTATTATTTACATTCTCCATCTGGATGGATTAAAAAGCAAATAAATTAGATACAATATTTAAAAGGACGAAAAAGAACAAAGGTCTACTTCAGTTTATTCTTGAATGTACTGAAGAATTTTACAAGTCATAGGCTTGTAAATATTACCTTCAACATGTCATTTTCTGCTTTAAGTAACTGATCTCGCTGATGAAGCTTTTCCAATGCTATTTGTGCTGCAACCATCTCGGCCTGTTTACGATCAATTTCCTCTAGCCATCTAGCCAAGAAAATGTAAAGATTCATGCTTCAGAAATTTCTAACATTCATTTTTCCCCCCTTTCTCTATGTTATGGAAAAGGGAGTGAAGAAAGTGTAGGGGGTCAAGTCACAATATTTTGAGGGATGACATGCTTACCCTCGCCTTTCCTCAATAAATTCATTGAGCTGCTGTTTGAGTTTAATAAGCTCTTCCTTCTCCTGCATGAACAATGGGCACAATTAATATAAAGCAAATAATAGTTATCCGATTTTACTATCACCAAATAATAATAAAAAAAAGAACCTTTGGTTGACTTTCCGTGCTATTAGGTTGGGCTTTCTCTGCTATCTTCTGAAGTTGCTTGTTATCCAACAGTGACTGTCATTAACCAAAGAAAAAATAAATAAAGATGCTCACAAAACCTTTTATTTTCATTTTTTTTGTTTTTAATTTCCTTCTCTTGTTCAGGTGTAGGAAATGGCTTTATGTCAAGGTTATTTGAGAGTACAATACTAACATCTGTACATGGGAAAAGTATGGTAATGTGTAGTTTACCACACTCATAACACAGATGTACCAAAATGGGATTAATTATGTAAATTTACCACATAATTTGTCATGTCCAATTTTACTCCCAATAAATCTCGAATAACATCATGCGTCATGCTCTCCGCAGCAGCTAATCTCGCATTTAATGCAAACACCTGAAAAAAGCACAAGCACATCTAACAACAAGAACGATGTCAACACAATGATGAATTTATAATTGGACTGGCAAAGCCTACCTCTTTTTGTCGACCAGCTGCTAGGGATTCTAGCTCTTCAATACGCAACCTAGCAGCCGTAAGCTCCTCATCTTTTTCAGATTTCATTTGTTGTGCCAAACCCAAACCAATGCATTTGAAAGGGGAGCCAGAACCCCTAGACTTGGAGGCATTTTTCTCTAACTTGTTTGATGAAGAATTTGCAATGTGGGAGAAATGGCCTTCAGGTTTTACTTGCTCAGCCATGGCTTCCAAGGCCTTGAACTGTTCCCAATTTCATGATCAGTTCACAAACTTCAATTAACTTGAGAAGAAAAAGCAGTATAAACTCCTAGCATACCTTCTGCTTATACTCACTGGCCTGGGCTTCTGCATGCAAATTTAACTCAGAGATATGTGCCTTGCATTTGGTGATCTGTTGCATGTTAACAGAAGCATAAACTTCAAATGCTGAGACCTCATTATAAAGCAATGTGCTACCAAAATTCGTTCAATCATCATTTGAATGGAACCAAACTAAGTGTGACAAAGAACTTTACCTCTGCATCTTTCTCAGCAATATCCCTCTCAAGAATCTGTATGTGCTTTAAGGCTTCTTCAAGGCCTTTCTCCTTCTCATCCAAATGCCTAGAGACAAAGTAGAATCATGTATTGGTGTTTTGAAGAAACATTTACAGCATCTAAGCAAGCAAACTTCTATTGAATTGGAAAAATTATAAAGCGACCTGAACCTTTTCATGTCACTGTCAGCACTTTTAACATTCTGCATCTGATGATTTATAGCATGAAGCTCCACCTCTAGCTCCTCTCTTTGTAATCTTTGTCGTTCAGTTTCTCCTTTAAGAATGTCAACCTAACAAGAATTGGAGCATAAGGATGGAGATCAGAAAAATTTTATTCGCAAAATTTGACCAGACTTTAAAAATCATTAAATGCATAGGGTGCTGTGGTCATAAAACAAAGTACATGCCACATCATCAGAGTTCATAATATATAACCTTATTTTCCAGTACATTTATGGTGCATTCTAGCTCTTCAACAGACCGCTCTAGTAGCTTCACCTCTGCTTCCTTTTCTTCAGAATAGGTCTGCCTAGATTCAGCTATCTGCAAACCATGAAACAAATTAGAAGAATCGCACATCAAAAGATAGGTGCAGTGCTTCGTCTAAAGGAGCTTGAATAGCATATGCTAGCAACATGGAGCTTAACTTTTTAGCTCATGAAAAATAGGCTAATTGCATTCAAGTTGGCAGTTGCTGTGGCGGTAAGTTGGTCAGGGTTACAACTTACAATGTGAATGCAAAATAGAATTTACCTGTTGGGCCTCCAATGCAATAGCTTCATTTTCTTCAGCCCAAGCCTGTGCCTTTTCAAGCTTTTCTTTCAAAATATGCATCTCCATTTGTAGCTGATCTCTTTCATTAGCAACTTCATCCAAGTTGGTCCTTAAAGATTCAATAGTACTATTCATTTGGCCAAGAGTGCTACCCATTTCTGAGAGTTCCATCTCCAAGTTCTCAGTCAAATTCCTTCTCTCTGATAATTCTTCCTCAAGAGAACTTTTTGCAGCTAAGGCTTCTTCAATTTGATCTCTCAGCTCCATATTTTCACAAGTAGACAATTTCAGGGTCTCACATTCCTTCGCCAAATTCAACTCAAGAGAAGAGATAATACCTATTTTCTCCTGCAACTGGGCTTCAAGCATCTGACTGTGAGCAACAGCTTCAACAAGCTCACTTGACTTCAAAACAAGATCATCTTCCAAAGCCTCCAGGGAGGCCATCATTTCCTCAATTTTATCCTTTTGATCCTTAGTGCTAGATGCAGACTCTTGTAGCAAGCTTAAATCAAACAACAGTCCTTTCAAAATATCATCTTTCCTTAATAACTCAACCTGGAGACTACTGTTGTCAGATACCAGCTCTTTAGCATGGCACTCCAGATACTCGATTTCTTCTGAAAACTTTAATGTCCTTTCTACAGCTTCAGATATCTCAGACAACATTTTCTCTACAACCGTATTTCTTTCTTTGTCCAGCAAACTAAATAATTTATCCACATCCCCCAGCAGATCAACACACTTCATATTGTTCAGGCTTGACTTGGAGAGAGCTTCATGTATAACTTTTTTGTGAGATTTATGTTCATTTTTCAAAAGAATGTTCTCATTCTTTAATGCATTCATTTTATCAGCAAATGTTTGCAAATCATGGTCTTTTGAGCTTAATTCTGCCATGGCAACGGACTTACAATGCAGTAGTTCATTCACTTCATTATCTTTCATCTCCAAATCAGTCTGTAGACTAGCAAGAAGAGTCTCCAAGGACAAGATTCTCTCTTGTAACCTGTGATTTTCCATGTCAGTGATCTTAATATGGCTTGAAAATGATTCAATTTCAGAAATTTTCTTCTCCAAATCTTGGAGAACTATGCTGTTATCTGTCTTTAACTTCCAGGCCTCACTTTTAAGTGTCTCATTTTCGTCTTCCACACCACTCATTCTGCTAAGTTCTACATCTTTCTTGTCTAGTTCAGTTTGATGCACGCTTGATAAAGTTTCCAACAAGCAGATATCCTTCTGCAATTTCTGGTTTTGTTGATCAAGAATGGAGATATGACTGGAGGAGCCATCCAATGCTATCTCTTTGGTTTTCAAATCATTTAGCAGTTTCTCGCGATCAGCTTCTAGTTCTTGAATTTGAATTAACAGTCTTGCCTTGCTTTCCATGACTTCATCCAATTCACCTTTCAACACATCATTTGAACACGCTGCATCCTTCAGCAATTGAATCTCTCCTTCAAGGCTCCTGTTTACCTCATTCATCTCTGTAATTCTTAAATGGCCTTGGTTCAGCCAGGACAAAAGATCCTGAACCTCAGTATCCTTGGCCAATAGAACTTGTTCTTTCAACTCTCCATCCACCATTAAAAGAACCATTTCTTCCTTCAAAGTCTCAAGGACGGAAGCATAACTTCTGTTCTCTTTCTCAGCTTCATCTTTCTGGAGAGACATCTCTTCCAGCTGTGATGCCAAGACAAGTGACTCGATGTCTTTTGAACAAAAGTCCGTCAGGAAAAGCTCAGCCTGAGAATTTAGAAGCACCTCTTTCTCTGTCAGAATTTTCTCTTGATCAATAAGAGACTGGGCAATGTTCCTGTTACTGAAGTCCAAGTCCTGCATTAGAATAGAAAGCTGTGATCCCATGTAGTTGGACCTTTGTAACATCGATTCCTCCTGCAACTGTAGGTCAAAGATCTTTTTTTCAAAAGTGGTTAACTTAGTGCTAAGATCTCCAGTTTCCTCCTCTTTCCTCAAGATCCGATCAAAACTGTTTTTGATATCAGCCAGTAATTTCCCCTTCAGATTTCTGCACATTTGAAGATCTTTACTTGACTTAGAATTGTTTTCTCTCAGATCAGCTATAATTGTGTTTGATTCACACAAGCCATGTTGCAACAATCCATTTTCTGCATTTAGTCCTGTCGCTGTTTCCAACAAAATGCCCATATGACAGAGATGCAGCACTGATACAGCACAATCCTTCAAAATTATCTCAGACCAGACATCTTCAAGCCATGTCCGCACCAACTTTTTTGAGTCTAAGACTAGAGCCGTGATAGAAAGAAAATCACACACCAGATAATTGAAATTTTCCTTGAAAGAGGTTTGAATCTGTGCAATAATACCCTCCAGCTCCAAAACTAGATCGCTTGTTTCCACCAAACTTAAATGAAACTGTTTTTCAAGGTCTTCAACTTGCACATTCTTCAGAGAATTGATGGATTGCAAACTTCTAACCTCATTCATCAGCATATCCCTCTCATTGGTTAATGTGCTTTCAATTTGTTTCAGCCTTTTCATGTCAAGTTTCAGTGTTTCATTAGCTATTACCAGTCCATTAATCATAATATCAGCTTCTTTCATGGTATCTTGGGCCTCTTCAAATTTCGCAAAAATACAAGAAGCCTCTGCTGCCTTCTGGGCTGCAACTATCTTTGCATCACCAACTTCCATCTCAAGAAACTGTAGAAGAAATGTAGAAAATAACGGATAAATAGTATGGGGATGCAATAAAACCTACATGCCTGATAATTAAATCTTAAATAGTCAAAAGTAATTGCAGGAAATGCCAACAGTTCATTATTTGTCATATCATTTTAAAAACAGTTATTCTTGTTCAGGCAGATAGCGCATGAATTATATAAATAAGTAGAATGATATGAGGTGTTTGTCTTCAGGAAACCCCAAATTATCAATTGGTTGCAGCAGAAATTTGAGATTACAAATTTAAAAAATGTAACAAGCTACCTCTTTTGTTTGGCAACAATGAATTCCAGCTTCCTGGACAATTTGTTCAAGTGATTGTAGTTTATGATTGCCAGCATCTATCTTTAGTTCAAACTGCTTTTCAAAAGCATTCATATCTGCTTGAATTGCAAGTATGTGAGTTGAGAAGCATTTTAAGCTCTCCTGACTTTGTTTCTCTGACATCCATATTTCTTCTTTCTCACTGCGTAGTTTAGCCATTTCCACTTGAACCTCTTGCAAGCTCTCAAGAGCAGACTCAATTTCCTTTCTGAGAAGAATAATGGTAACATCTCGATCACAGACATCCTTGGAAGTTCTTTTGAATCCTTCATTTTTTTTCTCACAGGAATCTATTTCAACAGAACTTTCAGGGATACAAGCACTTAAGTCCTCTCCAGCATCTGTCTGCAACAATTTCCAGACATAGCAGTTAAATCAAACTCATATCAGAGACAACAATGGCATTAAAATGAGCCCCAAAGTTTAAAATAGGCCCTCTAAGTCTAGCTATAAACTCAACTATTCCATCATAATTCAATTTTCATAATCTAACTCCTTAATCATTAAATTTCATCAATCAAATCTAATTTGTGTAATCAATAAGCAAGTTGTTTTAAGAAATAAATATTACATTTGGTTTTTTCTTTTAATTTTTTTAAAAATAGTATAATTTTAAACTAAAACATGCATATTTCATATATTAAAGGAAATTAGAAAATGGCCGCTGTCCGTTTGGCTTTCTTGATCAACTTAGAGGGCCAATTTGTAACTGTAGCCTAAAATTAAAAGTAAAGGAGCATTAAATGAGCAGAACTCAAGAGGATTAGCTTACCCGTACATGGCTTCTTTCTAGAGGCTCATGATCCCCCTTTGTTTCATTCAAATCATGATTCCTGTCATGCTTCAATGAGATGCTCATGCTTGATCTGAGTGACGATACGCCAGTTTGCAACTCAGTTAGTTTTTCTCTTGTCTTCAAAATATCATTCTCCTCGAGATCTTCAATTCTTTTTGTCATGTCATTAGCACGTTTCTCCTCTTCCAAGAGTCTATGTTGAAGATCGATACATGTTTCCTTCAACTCCACTAATTCTTTTCTCAAAGACTGAATTTTTTCCTCCGCCTCTTCAATGACAGCAGCCTGATCTGCTAAAAGGATGTCTTTCCTTTGATTAATCTCTGTTGACTCACTAAGTTGGGCAGCCTTATACTTTAATTCATCAAGATTATTAACATTAACTTCTGAAAGCCTATTCACGATAACAAAAGCAGCTGTAGCACAATCTGATGATTTGCTAGCATGAAGTTCAGCCAGTTTGACCTTCTCCTCGAGCTCTACAATGGTAGATATTTTCTCCTTTAAAAGGGACTTCAGGAGGACAATTTCTTTCTCCTTCTCATTGCACTCTTGCTGTTGTGCTTCATTGATCACTAATGCTGCTCCCCTCAAGGACTTAAGCATGCACTCCATTTCACTTCTTTTATTATTTGCGTCCTCTAAACATTTGCCAAGTTCTTCAATCAATAACTCCTTTTCAGAGATGACTCTAATTAACCTGCCAACTTGTTCAAATATCCAGATCCGTTTTTGTGGAAAGGAGCTAGATATAAGGTTAAGCTGATCAGCGGCATCTGTAAGTGCTTCTTGCCCATCTGCAAGAATTTCCATCATCTCACAAGCCAACAATTCCCATTCTTTAGATGATTTTTTCAGTTCCTCGCGTTTACACTCCAGCTTTCCATGTAACTGTTTGTTGTCTTCAGTTAACAATTGTAACTTCCCCTGCAGCTCCTTCAACTCAGTTTCGAGAAGCATCACACCTTCTTTAGTCTCCTTCTCTTTCAAATGGCAATCATGAACTTGCTGCTGAAGAGAGGATAGTTCTTCTTGCATACAGACAATAACCTCAGCAGTTTCAGCCTCTGCCTGCTTACGGATTTCATCCCTTTGTTCTTCATTAGTCGTCTGAAATGCATGATCATTTTGGTACCATGTGTTCAGTCTCTTGGCCTTCTCAAGGGAATATTGCATCCTCTTCAATTTTGTCTGTAAAGTGGAGTCCTCGCTCTCTGAATGGTTAGATGGGCAATCTCTTAACTCCTTTCTAGAAAGTTTGTCCTTTAAAGCTATTATTTCAAGCTCCTTTTCATGTAAAAGCTCCATGTAATGGCTGTTACTTTTCCTCAGGTCTTCCATGTCATTTATTGATAGTATTTGCTCAGACTCCAAGGCTTCAACAACTGACTTTGCCTCTTTCAATTCAAGAGTTACATCTCTAAATTGCTTGCTTATAAACATAAAATTTTCTTGTGCCAGCTCTAGTTCTCCACTCAAGCATGCTGCCCGTTCCTCTGCTTCAGCATGAGATGATTTCTCTTCTTTGAGAATAATCTTCAATATGTCCAATTCCAGCTGCAAATCCAACATTTCTTCCGCATATGAATTACCATTAATGCTCTCCACCTCATTCTGATCTTCCTTACGATTTCCAAGTCCAGATTTTAGAGCTTTCGAAGAATCCTGAAAATCATGAACGTGCATTGATCAAAATATGCATGAAATAAGAGATATAACAAAAAAGAAGAGCATACACATACTTAACAAAACAAGAATATTGTGTAGTAAACTTTGTATCCCCTGGCTTTCATTCTATGTGTATATTTAGTAATGGTACAGCGTAATCCCTTAATTACAGCAAATCAATTCTCCAATTATATCCCCAAATTACAGCAGATCCTATTAAATGAAATCATATTTAAAACAATCATAATCTTGACAGCTGGTATTGATAATACTAACATGCATATGACTCGGCAGAACATGTATTGATACTAAAAGAAAGTGTGCATCTTTCTGAGACTAGATATTCCAGGACTCAAAAGTACCTTAGTAGTTCTGATATTACCATCTTCATCTTGGGTGGTAGATTTGAGGTTCTCTAACAGAAAATTTAGATCATTTATTTCTCTGCAAAAGATGTGGAATCAAAAGCACATCAATAAAGCCAAAAAACTCGCAGAAAAAATAGAGGGATTTTGAACCACAAATACATATAAAAAGTTTTAGCTCAGAAACAGGATGCCGAATGAAAAAAAGCACTGAGTTCCTCACCTTGTTAGTTTTTGATTCTCTTCCAAGCAAGAATTTAAGTTACGCCTGCACTCTTCTAACTCATTGAGAGTGTTCTTTAACTGAAAGAAAAAAGTAGAAGGGAGTGTCACATGCATTAATAAACTTATGGAGAAAAAAGTTAAATAATTTCTTGTTAAGAAAGCAGTAAGCAACCTCTGAGTGGAGAGAATTGTCTTCATTGATGATGTGCCTAGCTTCCTGAGTAAATGAGGGGGGAATTCCAAACCAGTAAGAAACAGAAAGATCCTAGCTACTTGATATACATCAAACCTATAGCAGTCTATCAGGTTGCACAAGCAGGAATAAAAGGAAAGGAGAATGCAATAAGAGTATTTAGAAGCTTCAAAGCTATTTCTGATCCTTCCCACATCATTTAGTATGTTAAGACTTGAGAGAGGAAAACCAGAATAATTTGAGAAGGTACGAAATACAAACCTGAGGTTGGCTATTGACATTTGGATGGTTATGCTGTATGGATTTCCCATCAAGATAATGACGCAGCTGCAAAACAAGGCTTTTTCAGTTCAGGTCCCATACATGGAAAAATAAGTTTTTGCATCTAATTCCATGAATACCTGTTCCCGAAGTCCAGATACTTCATCCAAGAGTATTTCTTTCTCCCCTTCCTCATAGAAATCTTGAAATCTATCGGTGAAATTTTGTAATTAATTGAGCATCTAGTACCATATTCTGGCAAAACAAGGAAAAGAAAAATTACCTTCTGAGTTGGTCCAAAAGCCTTATATTCTCCAATGCAAAGCGAGTTACTTCAGGATTTTTATCTACTTTAGCTTGAAGCAACTGAATCTCTTCACAGAGGGCTCTGTTCTCTTCAAGCAAATAAGTATCTTGCTGCAATGAACCACTGAGTAGTGATTCTGTTCTCTGAATTTTGTCTTCTCGAAATCTAAGCATCATTTTTGTGCTCCTGGTCTCCTCCTCTCTTTGACGAACCTGAGATGTAGTCAATGACAGGAATTTTGACCACAGTTGACAAACAGGCAAAGAAGGAAGTTGTATCAACAAAAGTAGTATACCAAACGGTTCAAATGCTCAATCTCTGCTTCAAGTTTCTTGATGCATGTCTCTGCCATTTGTTCTCTTCTCAATGCACCAGCAAGTGTCATCTCCAAAGACTTCAACTGTTTGAACATAGATTTTTATTAATATGCAATATTTGCTGAACAGAAACATTAATATGGAGGAAAGCCAGGTAAAGCACAAGCTAGATATTGGTAGGCATGGGAAACATCTTAACAGGTAAATAATAAACTTAATCTTGTTTGACTTCAGGTGCCTATGAGCAGGAAAATGCCCCATCATGTCACTGAAGAGGCGAACACTTTGCAAGAAAAAAAAAATTAGGCATCCTACTTGCTTTCTTTAGTAGCAACAATTCAAACTAGCTCCATTAGTCATACTGTATTCCTGAATCATCATAATGCAAAATGTCCTAGTATACCTGCTTAGTAGACATTCTGATAACACCTTTTGCTTCAGATCCAAGCAAGCCATCAACCTGTTGTTGATCAGCTTCATACATGTTCTCAATGTCGATGGAATCAGTAGTTCTATATTTGATGGTTGAACCAAATGACAAAGACCTGGAGACGTTTTGACGTTTTAGGAGAGATAGTTCCTCCTACTCAACAAAGGTACAGTAATTTTAGTACAAGTTATTGACAAAATATATATATATATATATATATATATATACATTTAACAGAAACTTAATTAATGGCACACCTTTAGAAGCCTTATTTGATGCTGCAGTGCTATGACATCCCCAGTGGCATCTTCGTTCACCACGGCCTATATAACATGGTGAAATTCAAAATTAGTGAACTTGATCAATGCCCTGGAGAAAGTCAACCACAGAACATTGGTGCAGTACAAGCTTACATTATTCTGGATAAGTTTTGCTCGCTGAGCAAACTTTAAAGTATTTAGTGTTTCAGCTGCACAGCTGCAAGGCAGAAGTTAGAGAAATGAAAAGCCTAATTGTAACTTCACAGGCAACTAGAAAATTGAAACTGTAGGAGGTAGTTTCAAATAGGTGACCAACCATATGGAAGGGCTAACGTTAGCAATAATCATTGTTTTTGAATTTCCACCAAGTGAGTCCTGCATCATATTTCGTACCATGTATTATATAGTGAACGAAAAACACAATACTGAGGAAAGTAAGCAAACAAGATTGGAACTAACCTGAAGAAGGAAGGTCAACCTTGAATCCCTATAAGGAACATGTTTTGGCTTCCCATTTGCCACATCTACTAGAATCATAATTACATGACTGCAAATAATGGCATTCATTATATTGCCAGAAAAAGAATTAAACCAGGAAAATGAAAAACATAACAAGAGGGCAGAAAAGACTGATAGGTCTAATGTCCAAACAAAATTAGGAAATATTTCAGTACCCTAATGTGGACAATGATTTGTTTATATTTGCTGCTTCCTTTAGGCGCTCACCTTCAGCACCTGAACTTTTCTGCCTGTAGTTGATAATTAATTTGGTCATCATTCAGGAATAGGTCACTATATTATGCAAAGGATGTATAGTTCAGGAAATGTTGAAAGCAACAAACTTGCCTTTCTGAACCTGCAAGATCAACTAGGTTCAGTCTAGCAAACCGTAGGTTAGTTGTAGAATCTTTTTCCCAACTGCTCTCAATTACACATGTAAAAACACTATGTGACCGACTGCTCTCTCTATTCATATTTGTTGCTGCAACTCTTCTATTTAGAGAACCCTACATTTAACAAAGTTCAGTTATCAAAATGCACCCATGCAAGTGAATACGATCACAGAAGGTACAGAGACTTTAAGTAAAGATTAACCTGAGTCAATAGCTTCAAAATGTCGCTCACAGTTTGAACTTCAAATTCTGACAAATTTTCTACATAGACACCCTTTTTGACATCCTCTCTCAGCTACAAAGGCAAAAACAAATAAAATGGCATGACTAAAACTATCTGAAAACATATCATAGCTAAGTCACTTGATAATAACGAAACTTACAAGCAAATTGGAAGATGAGGGATCAAGGAGATCGGTAATTTGTTCATTGTAAATCTCTAAGAAAGAGCACTTGCAATTATATTTTAGCCTTTCATCCCTTCTACTTTCTTCTTCCTGAGTAAAAATGAAGTTAAGCATTAACAAGAGAAAGACATTACATTTTTTATGCTTAGAGTTACATCTGAGAACTTTTACCATTGCACATGTAATTATGTAAGCAAAGAATGTAAAAAAAAGTTTATGTTCTATGTGCATGTGTCAAAGGTGAACTGGAAAGATCAGGAAAAGAGTAAAATGCATACAGCTTGAATCCTTGCAAACAAGAATTCAAATATCCTTGGTGTCATTCCACGATGTAGGCTGGGCTTGACTTCTAAATCATCAATTTCACCAAGCATTGTGTATGTCTTCCCACTTCCTGTCTGCATGACCAAAATTTCTTTTGTTAAATTATGTCAATATATTTGTATGGGGATTTTATGAAAGAATGTTGTGACTCTCTTAATTGCATGAACACGATTATTGCACATCTTTGTATCCTACAAAACACTGCAATGTCCAGCTTCTGTACCTATTATGCTTAAAAACTAATGGATTGATGCTTATTTGTTTAATTAACCACTTGCAGTGAGTTTCGGGAACTCTAAGCCAAAAAATGGGAAACCGTTGAAGTAAAACCCTTTTTCAATTTTTTTTTTTTTGCAGGCAAAATAACAAAGAGAATTTGCACCCTCCTCAAATACCATTTAGAACAAAGACACAAGGGTGAAAAAAATCTTAGTGCTCCCATCTTGCGTCATATCAATACTTATATCTCAGGCAGATGTCTTCACATGAAGAACTGTTAGAGGAATCTCTCTCTCTCTCTCTCTCTCTCTCTCTCTCTCTCTCTCTCTCTCTGAATCTCTCTCTCTCTCTCTTCTTCATCTTCTCTCTCGCTTCCTCTCTCTCTCTCATAAAGGCAAAGAAGAAAAAAGGCGCAAATAGGTTCTTAATATGGGGTATATCATCTGTCTCTCTCTCTCTCTCTCTCTCTCTCTCTCTCTCTCTCTCTCTCTCTCTCTCATATAGGCAAAGAAGAAAAAGGACAAAAATAGGTTCTTATATGGGGTATATCATCTGTCAACATAGGTGGAACACAGCCTCAACAGAGAAAGCATAACATTACTTGAGTCCAATAGGACAAGCATCAACGTGTCCAGACCTCAGAAGCTGCATTGTTTTCCGAGTACATAAAAGTTAAAAGAAACAGAAAAGGAAGTGTATGCAAGTTACCACCTGCTATGTAATCATGCATATGTACAGCTCAGACTGGCGGCATTTACTTCACATTGTGGAAATGCAAATGAAAAACCATAAACGATGCCAAAAGCATCCTGTGCGCAGGAGATTACCTGACCATAGGCAAACATACAGCTATTGTAACCAGACAAGCAATTTTCCACCATTGGGAGACCAGCCATCCTAAAAAGCGTTTCCTGCAAATGACAATCATGTAACACTGCTTAACTTACAAAACTGAATTTTTTGGGTAAAGATTTAATTGATCTCTACTGTCGGACCAGACCTGATCTATTGTCTCACAGGCTACATGGTCAAATGTGAAACGAGTTTCTGGTTGCCCAATCCAAGTGATACTTTGGGCGCTTTCTTGCTTCAAGCACCTGTTGTAACCATGAATGCTCTTTTCCATGCTGTTGAGCGGACGCATTCGAATAAGAACCTATATAATTTCATCAACCTTCAGCTTAACTTGCAAGTGCAAAGTATCCATTCAAAGAATAAATAAAAAATTTGAAAAACTCAATCCCGAATTCAGTCTCTCAAACATCAGCACATATTCACCAGAAAACCCTATAATCATTAACTGAAGCTAAGGCTATTTTATAAAAGATGTTCAGCAATAGCATTCTGTTTCACCTCACTCTGAATACTACTATTAACTTAAGTCAAAACATTGTTCAGGATTCCAAATTGGCTTTGAATTGCCAAAGTTCTCTCTCAAAAAAAAAAAAAATGCCATCTCTACCATTAGTTTTTCTTCATATATTCATCCCAGTTACTTCTGGAGACTGCACCAAACATATGCAAAGAAAACAAGCACCTCAATAATCAAACTATAAACGGGACATACCTGTACATTGTGTTCCATCCAAAATGATGGATCCTCCTTGAGATCAAAATGAGGTACTTCAACAGTATTAACAACTGTAGTACTTGAGCCACCAGAAACAGGAACACCTCTATATAATGCAGCGAAATTCCCCATACGCCCTCCTCCAATACTCCCATCCAACTTATTCCTAATCCCTGAACTCGGAGGCTTAGAAACACTCTTGGTCGGTGTGCTCTGCGTGGAATTAGTTTCAGAATAACTTGAAACAGGCCTCCCCACTGTCCTAGAGGATCTTGGAGTCGTATTTGGCAAACCTCCTCGGCTCGGCTGCATTGAATAGCTATTGAAATCAGTTCTCACTTCATCACGCGATTCACTGGGAGTTGAGCTAGGCTCATTCATCTGAGCCCACCCAAACCGGTGCTTGGCCGGAAATGCCCCTCCTCCTCCATGTTTATCTGGCGTACGGAGAGGCAAAGTAGAGTCAGCATTTCTGGTCTTGGGCTTAGTTGGAGTTCTGCAAATTTTACTTCTAGCAGTCAATCCTTCTTGATCCAATTTAGAATTAGTAGGGTGGGGAATAGGGGCTGGGTCTTGAATCGTGTTCAACGGAGGCCTAGATGAGTCAGTGCTAGCTTGACTCCCTAATGAATCTCTAGGATTTACAGGCACATTTTCGATTTCCTCATTATGCTTGCCCGAATTTCGGCGCAGGAATTTGAAATCCCTCAACATCCTGAAACGAACAAAAAAAATTGTCAAAAAACTAATAATTTACATGCACATTTTCCGCATTTTTTCAGTGAATAGATAAGTACCTGAGAGTGGAAGTGAAGAACAAAATCCTCAGATTTCGAGTCACTGAAACTTGAGAAGAAGAGCTGATTTCAGCTGGGTTTAATATTGAAAATGAAAATGGAGAAATTACTGGATCTTGGTTCGAGTAAGCATATCTCTCTCTCTCTCTCACTCTCTCTCTCTGAGTCTTGGATTTGAGCTTACTTACAACATCACTGTTTTTCTGTTCAGTGTTTGAAATTTTGGGTTTAAACTTTTAAATCGAAAAAAGTTGGGGATAGGAATGAACGGCTGAGATTGGAAATAGAATTTGAAAATGGAGTGAGTGAGAGGTGAGGTGAGCGTCTCGCGGTTTCGGTATTTGAAATGGGGCAGGGGCTTTTTGGTCAAGTGATACCAATCATTATTATGTCTCAGTTTCAAATTTCAACGGCTATTTTTGCCTATACGTGCTTAACGTGGCTTTTGAGTCTTCAGGCCGGAAATTGGACCTGAGATTTTTACTCACCGGGCTGGGCTTAGTCTAGCCCAGGAAATCATTCCTAATTCGTGATCCAGTCTTGGCCCAAAGTAAATATTAAAACTATTGGGCATTTGGTAATCATATCCCTCCTAATAACTGAGTTGCATTTAAATAAATAAACATTGTCCATTGATGTTTTAATTGGTGTTCTCACTTTGAGTAGTTAAAGGTATCGAGTTTGAATTCTTTCAACCATAGTTGTCTCTTGTTGTGTAAATTTCAACCCATAAAAGCTTCCAATGATAAATAAATATATTAAATTACAATAAAAAATTAATTGATAATATTTAATTAAGCTTTAGCAAATAATAATTTCATTTTCAATTTTAAGTTTTTGTGCTGGATCACATTTTCATCCTACTGAATTGAATATTAAACACTTCATCTCTTATTTAAAAGAAATGAATCGATACCCAAACCAATCCCCCTAGTATTTTAAACTTCAATGATTGCACCAGGTATAACACTATAAAATGAAGAAAAAATGTATCTAACCAATAGTGCCGTCCGTATACGACATGTGAAAGAAATTTGTAAAATATAAATGGATTCATTTTCTTGTGTTCTACCATTTTTTTAATATTATTAAATATTGAAATATAAATTAATGTGTTTAATTCTAAACAACTATTAAAAACACTCCTCTCTTTTGTTTAATATAAATAAAATATTATAATGTGACCGGTCCCATAGTTGCTGAGTAGGCCCATTTCATTATTGGAAACAACATTCCTTTGTGGGGACATTTTAAAGCCACCTGTGCCAATCAAATCCAATTTCTCATCCTTCATGTCTTAAAAATGGATAGTTAGATGTTTCATTAATTCCAATCCAGAAATACTTATCTACTTTATGTTTATTTATTTCTCCAATATAATCTTATATACTTTCAATAATCTCTCTTTTAATCAAGCTGTGAAAATGATTAATTAGGTTGATTTCTTATTCAGCCTGTGGGCCCCTATTAGTAACTACTAAATTAAAAAAGAAAAATTTAAAAAAAAGGAAAAAGAAAAAGAAAAAGAAAAAAAAGAAAGAAAGGAACAAGTGGATAAATTTAATACAACACTTGTCAATTTATGTTAATTATTATAAATTTTAATTGTCTTATTTGAAATGATTTATTAGTCTTAATCTATTTAACTTGGGAATCTATATACTTTCTGAAAAATAAAAGGCTTATCCTTTCTCCACTTGATTTACCATATCAAATAATGTGTCCCATCATATCTCAACCATTGAAAGGGAGGGGAAGAGACATGCAAAACATGCCCTTTGGGATCTTCAAAAGCCAAATAAAAATTATAGACCATACTATGTTACGAAAAATAATTTTCTAAATCGAATTTATGTGCCCACTTAAAATTAAATTAATGAAAATAAAAATATTTTAAAAAATTTTCATATTTTCTTTTTCTTCCTGTATATTTAGAAATATTTTATTTTAATGAAAATTATGTTTTTATTAATTTAATTTATGAGTAGAACGATGGGCCTGAATTTAGACAGGTCAATTATTTATATTATTTTTATACAAAATAATAGAACTAAAACAAGAATAATTACAAAAATAATAATTACAAAGAGGTAATACATATCTGCTAGAATTAAATATTAATTAATTAGTCTCTCTCCCCCTAAAAAAAAAAAAAAATAATTAGTCTCCCTGTTTGGGACTATATATACAGGCTTTTGAAAAAGGAAGACTGGTAGAGGTGACGCGGAGAGAAGAACAAGGAAAAGAAAAGAAAGGAAAAGGGAAAGTAGAGGGATAGGATATAAAAAATTGCAGAGAAATGGTGATCCAAAGGTTGGAGATGTGCATGGAATTAATGAAACTAGCTCTTGATTTTGTTTTTGTTGTAGCTGAAGCAATTGGAATTGTAATTCAACAGAGCACCTCAACTCATTCTCAGTCACTACCAAATCACCATTTTGCTCCTGCTGTTCCTTTTGTTGGCTTTCTTCCATGAAAGTTCCGCAATACAATTTTCTTCAAGAAATTCATTAATGGGTTTTGCTATTTTCTGGTTTATTTTCTTTTTTCCTTTTGTTTTTCAATTATGGGTTTTGGAATTTGTAAATGTAAGGGAAACTTTTAGTTTGTGAATTGTATGAGATGCAAGTATAATTTCTCAATTCTGAGTTCTTTCAGATTCTATCTTCAAATTGAAGCGTTCTTGATGTTTCTTTTGCTTTTTCGTAAGGTGGGTGTTCTTGAATCTTGATGTGTTCTGAAGCTTGAGCTCATATTAATGGAGTCATAGGATGGACACCCATATCCAGATACAGAACAGTTTAGTCATATAATGGAGGCTTCTATTAAGATTGAAATAAAGTCCCGAACGTGTCACCTGGAAAAAAAGAGAAAGTTACGAATTTGACCTTTCAATTCAATTTATTTTTTAAATTTGTAATTCGGTGATTTATCTGAAAATTTTCTGCGTTTACTCAAATATCCAGGCCATTTGTCGCGAATTACAATTTCAGAGAATAAATTGAATTAATAAATTCAAAATCGAATTAAACTTTATTACTATAAATAATAATAAATTGAAAAAAGTCCTGTTAGAGAACAACCAAAATATCTAGAGACAGAACAGTCCAATTGCAGTAACTTGCTTTGAACTTTAACATCGATGTAAAGAGAAGACTCCAGTTCCAATTAATGCTAAAGAACTCATCCAACTCGGACAAAAAACAATGATTTTATACATTAATTTGCACTTTTATTAATATCCTAAATAAATAATTAATGTGTATTTAATGAAATCATAAAAAATAAAAAGTAAGCATATAATTGATTAATTTCCTAAATTTACAACTAAGTTGGAGAAAAAATAATTTAAAATTTGATAATTATAATAGAACGAAAGAAGTACTGGTTCTACCTCTTTAATTGTAATCGAAATATTTATTTTTTTATTTTTATTTGTAGTTTAAAGTTTTCGCGTCTTGTAACGATCTTTCAAATTAGTCGAGGCTTTCCAATTTAAGAAGTAATTAAAACATTTAAATTATGATAAAATAATTAATTACTTAGTAAGAATACCAAAATACAGAGATAAAGTTATCTCTCATAAACAAAAAAGTAAAATTGAAAAATCATTAGTACATAATTCTTAAAGTGGGATAGAGATAATAATTCTATTATAATTCATTTTTTTATTCAATTTGTTTAATAAAATTGAAAATCAAAAATCAAATTTAGTCTACAAATTAATCAAAATAATACTCCAAACAAGTTTGACACATGATATGCATGTTGAAATTTTCAACAAAAAAAAAAAAAAAACTAAAAAATATCAAATTTTAGTCTACAAATTAATCAAAATAATACTCCAAACAAGTTTGACACATGATATGCATGTTGAAATTTCAACTAAAAAAAAAAAAAAAAAAAAAAAAAAAAAAAAAACTAAAAAATAGAAAGGCATATACCTTGTTTGATTGTTATTCCCCTGTGATTATTATTTATTTTATATAATTAATTTAATATCCTTGATTTTATAAATAAAATATGGTCAAAGAAGATTCATTGTGGCCCAATGCAAATTTAGTTGAACAGAATATTCAAATATTGACAACAAATTACATAGATGAACATGGGAAGAAAAAAAAAACATGGTGAAATTGAGAAAATATATATTTTTATATGAATTTAAAAAATATAGGAGATATCTATTTTTTAATATATTTTATTAGTTTATGGTATCTAGCTACTTTTTACTCTTAGTTCAAATTTTTAATATAAATAAAATGTTTTGAGAAATTAAAAACTATTTCTGAAAAAAAAAAAAAAGAATAGATAGACTTGAAAAAGAAAGAATAGTCTGATGGGCTAAAAATAATGGGTTGGATAGAACAACGATTACCTGTATAATTAGGCCCATAGCAGAACATTGTGGGTATGTTATGGATTAGACCAAATTACTATAAAGTCCCCGAAATTTGATCAAAATTGCTACTTTATCCCTATTATTTTCGGAGATGTCAGACAGAGAAGAAGTCAAAAGCAAAAAGGTAATGGATGGCTCTATCAATCAGATTTCTAATTAATTTCTTTTCTAATTGAATTTTTCTTATGAGTTTCTTTTTTTTTGGAAGTTTAAAGTTTAATTCGTACAAGTTAACGTTTTACTATATACAATAAGACGTATCATCATTAATTTCTAACGAAGAGTTTCCTTTTTTTGTTTTAAAATATTTTCTTTTGTTCAAACTTAAAACTAGCAAGTCAATTTATTTTTCTTAATAAGGCATGACGTGATGATTTAAGTCCTTTTGAAAATGAAAAAGTATATTCGGAAGTGGTTGAGCTAACAAGCTAGCTACCACGATCGAAAAATATGATTAATCGAACTGAATTGAAAATATAATTCATTTAATTTTATAAAATTGAATCGTTTAAATTTAAAATAAAATTGATTTTGTAAAAAATTAAAAAATAAATTAAAATGAGACGGCTCGCTTCAAATTAATTATCATATTAATTTTAATTTGATTTGATTTTAATTTCAAAAATTCAGTTTATCCTTTTAAAATCTCGATTTAATTAAAAAAAATTGTGTACTGAAAAAACTTCTTGGTATGATAAACCACGTCACATATTATTGCTTTATCCAATTTGTTGAAACACATCACTAATAGATTTGAATATTAATTTTTTGGATGGCAATTTCAAACTGAAATCTTTTTCAATAATTAATGTTACTTTACAGCTATTTATATTTTTCTTTATTATCAATTTAGATTCGCTTTCGAGGTGCTTTTATATATAAATAATATATTATAAATTTACATAAAGAGTGTTATGATTTAAGCATATTTTAATTATAATTTTTTTTTATCACAAATTATAAATTACATCTTTGTAACAATTAATATTTCATAAAATACCGTAAGAGATTTTTAATTTACAAAATTGATTAGTTATTTTCAATTTCGATCATTAAGATTACATTTTATGTAAGAAATCATTTACACTAAACCTTTTCTATAAAAACATAGCAGTTTTATTAAATTTGTTGAATCGTGCCAAGCTTGGACTCAGAATTTTCAACTGCCCTGTTTTCTTTTAGATGCTTTTTGCTAAGAGCATGACATGTATGTTTGGATAAGACACGGTGAGTTTATCTTTTTGCAGGTGGGAATTTATTAGATTGGATGTCTTGATTTTTATTGTAGTGTTTTATTTTTATCTCGAAATTTTTTTTTCCATTTTCTAATATTCCGTTTGCTCTTTTTTTTTTTTTTTTTTTTTTTTTTATTTTTCCTAATATTCCGTTTTTTTTTTTTTTTTTTTTTTTTTTGTTCCGATGCAATTCAGTATCAAGTTTTTTCATTTAACTTTCTTTTGTTAGGTTTTCGTGTATTGAATGAGTTATTAATTTGGGATGTTCTGCTTTTCGTTCAAAATAATTAATAAGGATAGCAAAATTTAATTATTTGATTCACACTATTTATCTTTTTTTTTTACCATTAGAGTCCGGATCCTATTATCAGCCACTATCTAATTCGGTTCGAGACTTAATCACAGTTAAGACTATTTACTCATCTCTATATATGTATTTGGTGGGGATCAAACTTGAAATTTCTTTCCATATGCCCAACTTGCGCTACTGTAGGCATTTGATTCATGCTGTTAAGTAGTCTATAAATTGAGAAAGTTCTTGTACACTAAAGTCAAGAATATAAGAAAATATGGAGCAAAGAAAGAAACAAAATCACAAGTTTTTCATTTACCTTTTAATTTTCCTTCTCACTGTCGAAAATGGAGCTTCATGTCAACCAAAAGCAAGCAAGCACTTTTTGCTAATACACGGGGCAGCTCATGGAGCTTGGTCATGGTACAGAATTGTGCCTCTACTAAGATTATCAGGCCATGAAGTTACTACAATAGACTTGGCTGCTTCTGGGATTGACCCACGACAACCTGAGTCTCTCCGGTCATTATCCGATTACATCCGGCCGGCGATCGATTTTGTAGCATCTTTACCACCACAAGAAAGAGTGATTCTTGTTGGTCATAGTTTTGGTGGGTTGGCAATTTCTAAAGTAATGGAAAACTTCCCAAATAAAATTTCAGTTGCGGTTTTTCTCACTGCCTTCATGCCTGGCCCAACCTTCAATATTTCTACTCTGTTTGAAGAGGTACTAATCCAAATAAAATAATTATATTTTAGTTCCTAATATTTTTCTTACATAGTTCCTAATATTTTTCTTAAAGTATGACAGGAAGGAACTTCCAGAATTGGACAACAGTTATTCGTATGATGATGGTCCAGACAATCCTCCAACCACTGAACTTTGGGGTCCTATTTTCTTGAGAACTTTCTTGTATCAGCTCAGTCCAATTGAGGTAATTCTTTTTGAAAATAAATATTATATATATGTTTAACTAAATTATCATCAGCTAATATATGACATTTGAAAAATCTACAGGATTGGACATTGGCAACAACTTTGGTAAGGCCAAGACCTTTATTTACCGACGAAGACATTTCAAGAGTACTAATGCTAACAGGGGAGAATTATGGAACTGTTAGAAGGGTGTTTATTATTGCAGAAGAAGATATGATAATAAAGAAAGATTTTCAAGATTTGATGATTGAAAAAAATCCACCTGATGAAGCTCTAAGCATATCAGGATCTGATCATATGGTTATGATGTCTAGACCATTAGATCTTTGGGCTTCTTTGTTAGGAATTGCTGCCAAATATGACTATTTGCTTTAAACTCACGATAGAAGTACATGAAATAAACCCGATGAATTCATGTTTAAAACACAGAATTCAGAAAAGATGAAAATCACTGAAGAAATCTCAAACCCATACAAAAACAACAATGAAAGGAAAAAATCATAGGCATCTTCTTATCTACCACCGCCATCATTGTTGGATTTAGAGATTGGATCTTGAGAGAAACTCTTGAACTCCAGATTCGAGATGACTAGCTATGATTCCATATGCATACCTTTTTATGATTCTTTTTATTTAAGATATATTTTGCGCTTTATTTTACTTTAGATATTGAATTTGATTGGAAGGCAGATGCAGAATTTTTCTCAGAGCCAACAAACATGCGAAAGGCTTTCTGGAAACCTTGATCACCTTATCTAGGATTTATGTGTTTTGTAATTTTTTTTTTTGCTAGATTGATGTTTTTATAATTATAAGGTCCTGGTTCAGTTATTTGTGATAGTTATAGCTCATAATGATTGCTTGTTGTTTGGTTAAAGCTTAATAAGAATTGTTGTTAAAATGAGAAAAAAAAAAAAAACGATAAAGATGTAATTATTTTCATAAATGAATATATTATTTTCTATTGTTATATAAATAAAAAATTATTAATGATATTTCGTAATCAGAGTTGCCTATAAGCAAAGTAGAATAAAGATAAAGAATTCATAATTTGAAATTAAAGTTCAGTTGTGATAAATATTTAATAATTATTTTCACAAATTATCACGTTCATATATATTTTTTTACTTTTAAAATAAATAAAAGAACCTATACCTTGTTGAATCAGTACAGCATCTGCCCTCGTTGTACAGCTGCCAGCTACATTAAACGGTTGCACTGAATTTCCTCTAAACGTTGTAAAAAGCCAATGACTTCGCTATTATCTTATTTGATCAATTTAAATAGATTTATCTATCGATAATAATATAATAGTTCTCACTAATTTGGTGAACAAAGAAGAGAGTTTTCATATTGTGTAGTCTATGAAATTCATTTGGTTTATTGGACCTCAAGGGGGAAAAAATCGACAACCTGCATTTGTTTGATAATTTTGTTTTTGTAATATAACTAAAACATTATTATTGTAAAAACCTTTTAGTGTCAGATATGTGTGAGAAAATTTTAATATCATTTTCAAAAAACAACAGAAAATATGGGCAACCACACCTCCATTGTTTTTCTGTGTGTATGAAAATCAAGAAACCAACTGTTAATGTCCAAAGTGAAGGCAAAGGAGACTCTATTTTTATGTCACGTGCATAAAAAATTGATCCACACCTCACCTTCCAAGCTGAAAGGAAAACAGAAGTATTAATTTTATAATAATTAGCATCTCCTGAAATTAATACCACAAATTTTGAGAGTAACAGAGGGATTAATACTTAATCTTAGAAATCATCTAAGCTAAACTTTTTATATTAAAATTAAGAAAATTCAGAACGAGATACTCATAATTTTGACGTCAAAAATTAGAACCATTAACAAAATGTGACAGACGGGAAATTCACTGGTTCGATTTACAGTATTTGCTCTATAAATTGGAGAAATACCAATACTAAAACCATTAATAGAAGAAAAGATGAAGCAACAAAAGAAACATAAATACTTGCTGTTAATTTCCTTTTTAATTTTCCTTCTCACGATAGAAAATGCAGCTTCATTCAGGCAGAAGAAGGCAAGCACTTTTTGCTAGTACATGGGGCAAGTCATGGATCTTGGTCATGGTACAAAATTGTGCCTCTACTAAGATTATCAGGCCATGAAGTTACAACAATCGACTTTGCTGCTTATGGGATCGACCCACAACAACCCAAGTCTCTCCAGTCGGTGTCCGATTATATCCTGCCGGTGAACGATTTCGTAGCATCTTTACCACCACAACAAAGAGTGGTTCTTGTTGGTCATAGTTTTGGTGGGTTTGCAGTTTCTCAAGTAATGGAACATTTTCCAAATAAAATTTCTGTTGCAGTTTTTCTCAATGCCTGTATGCCTGGCCCAACCTTCAACGTTTCAACTCTGCTTAAAGAGGTACTTATTCAAAAAAAAAGTGATCACAATAAACATTTATTTTATAATTTTATTATATATCCAATATTTTCTTTGTTGTTTTTGAAGTACGGGAGCAGGGAAGTTCCTGAACTGGACAACAGTTATACATATGATGATGGTCCAAGGAATCCTCCAGCCACTGTGGCTCTTGGTCCCATTTTCTTGAAAAATACAGTGTATCAGTTCAGTCCAATTGAGGTAATTCTTCTTGAAATTATTCGATGATATATAGGTTTAACTGATCTCTAATGAGCTAATAACATTTCAAAAATCCACAGGATTGGACATTGGCGACAAGTTTGGTAAGGCCAAGGCGTTTATTTAGTGAGCAAGACATGTCAAAGGAACTAATGCTAACGTGGAAAAATTATGGATCTGTTAGAAAGGTGTTTATAATTTCAGAACAAGATATGATAATAAAGAAAGATTTTCAAGAATTGATGACCAAGAAAAATCCACCAAAGGAAGTTCTGAAAATGGAAGGATCTGATCATATGGTTATGATGTCTAAACCAGTAGATCTTTGTGCTTTTCTGTTACGAATTGCTGTCAAATATAACTGAACAGAGCTTCCTGTTTGTTCAATATATATTTTGTTATTTATTTTGTTTTAGAAGTAGGGTTTGTGTGTGTTTTGCAATTCTTGCGGTGGGGTGAGGCTTGAGGTGGATGGTGGTTTCTTTTCCAGTATCATATCTCTTTGTTGAAGATAAGATAAATTTTCTTTAATTCACTACTTGTCCCCAAACCTGAACTCCATTTCCAATTTCCATAATCCTATTTGGATATCCAATTAGGTTGGAAATAATTATACCTCCCTACCTCGAGCTTGGAATTAAATAATTTATTCAATTCAAAAATTTTTAGGTCAGCAATCAAATTAATTTTTAGGTTAATTGTCATCGTCCATCGGTTAAATTTCCAAAATTTAATAATAAATCAAATTAAATTATTTATTATAATAACTTATATCATGCATTCGTATAAGCAAAGTTATTTAATTAAATTCTAGTTGAATAGAATTACAGTTAATAAGTTTTATTAAACTTCTTTTCCTATTTTAATTTTTAACTTGACAACTAAGTGAAAATTTTCTAATATTGCTTATAACTTACAGTACTATCATATTAGTTGTTAAAAAAAGAATTGGCTACAAAAATTTAAGGATATTAACTTCATTGAAATCAAATGAAGTGATTTTCCTAATATCTGGATGGAAATTAAGTTTTATTAATATTGCTGAAATGCTTAATTATTCACAAATTAGGTGAGAAAATTCATATTTAAGAATAATCTTTTTCTTTTTCGAAAGGAAGAATAACCAATTCTTGTTAATGTGATATTTTTAAAATGTAATGTAAAAAACCAATTCAATTTTCACTGTTGTGAGAATTTTATCTAGATACTATTCGCAGTTTAACTATAAAAATACTGTGCAAATCAAATCAAATCAATATATATATAAAGCAATCATTTTTCTAAAAAATTAACATGTAGCATATCCACTTGGTATTTTGACATATGGTATATTCCTTCAATTAGGTTTCCACTTGTCATGATTTGATTTAAATTTATTTATAATTAGTGTTTCTGGTTTGATTTGGTTTGATTATTAAATATATTAATATATTGGTTTGATTTTGATTTATTTTGAGTTAGTGTTTTTGATTTGATTTGATTTGATTTGGTTTGATTCTTTAATGTATTGCTTTGCTTTGAATTTATTTTGAATTAGTGTTTTTCATTTGGTTTGATTTGGTTACTTAATGTATTAATAGCTTAAAATTTGTGAAGTTACAAAAACATTTCATCGTTTTATTAGTGTATTAATGTTTTTAACGTTTGATTTGGTTATTTGTATAGTTTTATTAGTGTTTTCATTTTTTTTTTTAAATGGTGTAATAATGCACTTTTTTTAATTTTAAATTGTTTACTCTTAAGAAACACTTTAACTTTCTTAAAATTAATGTTGTATCACTATAATCTTATGTATTTTTGACAAAAGTGTATTGGTTCCTCCTTTTAAATAGATTATTCATTTTTTTAAATTCAGAATTTTTTGTTTTTCAACTATTTCCACTAATGGGGTAAGTAGTTCTTAAACTTTTTTTTGTCTCATTTTTTAAAAATTATTTAACATATTTTTACAGTCGTAAACTATCAAATACAAGTGAAAAGTACGATATAATTGAAAATTTGAATACAAATAGAGATGATTGGAAAATAAAAGTGAGGGTATCACGATTGTGGAATGTGTCTTTCAACAATATATGGAGATTTTACGAGTATAGATCGAGATGGTATTATGGATGAAAATATTAAATATAATATTTTATATTTTTATTATTTGCATAACCAATTAAAAATAATGCTATCATTTTAAATATTTATATGTAATCGTTTTTTTTTACGAGAACTGGTATTATGATGAAAATATTAAATATAATATTTTATATTATAATATTTTATATTTTTATTATTTGCATAACCAATTAAAAATAATGCTATCATTTTAAATATTTATATGTAATCGTTTTTTTTTTATATTTGTTATTATAGGAAAATTATATGCTATCACTTTAGAACTTAGTTCCTTTTGCCTAACGATGCAAAAACTTTTTACATAAATTGTTGGTTTTAATTCACCTGTAAATTAATCTCTTTTTTAAATATTTGTACTACAGTTCAGTTCCTTTTTATTTTTTTTAAAAAGGCTCGGAACTAAAGTTTATACAACAGAAAAAATAAATATTATAACTTTAGACTTTTTAGGTGAAAAATTAAAGATAAAAAGACGATTAGATTTGCAAGAACTTTATATTTTTTGCTTTTAACATTTAAATATTTTTAAATTTTAAACCCGCATATTGATTAATATAACGTTAGAAAATTAATAGCGTTTTAAGTAACAATTTATATAAATTTTAAAGATATAAATAAATTTCATAATTTATAAATTTTAATGATATGGAGAATTATTATTTTATATTAAAAAATTAAAATTTTTTTATTAAATTAAATTATGTTAAATATAATTGATTAATCATAGTATTAATAAAATGATAAGTTGAAGATTTATACCACTTTTAATTATTTAACCACTGTAATAAATTAAAAATTATTTATTCATAAATTTAATGAAATACAGATTATTATTTTACATTAATTTTAAAATAAATCAAATTATAAAGTTAACCACCTTGTCAATTTACTTTTTTTATTTATCTCTATAAATTGTAATATTTTTAATCCATATTCCTGAACAACATGTCTACTATCTAATTTGTACTTTAATAATAAAAATTACGTTATAGTTTTTTTTACTATTGAATATATCTTATAATATTTTAACAAGTATAAAAAAGAAATTTCATTCAAGAATCTATATATATATAATTATATATAATATATATATATATATATTATATATATAATATATATAATATATTCTCCTAATTTTATCTTTTTTTAACCGTCGATAGCAAGATATTATATATTCTCTCAATTTTATTTTTTTTTAACCGTCGATAGCACAGATATATTGCTAGTATATATAGAGGGAGAGATGAATATTTAATGAATAAAATTCATTATTGAAAAAAAATAAATTAGGAAAACACCAATTATTGATGAATGTACAAAATAATTAAAAAATTATTTTCTAGAGAAATATCAAACAACTTGACAATGACATACTTTCTGTTAGGCTGCTTTACAGATATTTTACTTTTTGAGCAATTCGCAGAAGAGAAGCAGAAAGCTCCCGTGGCTTAGACATCATCACCATATGATCAGATCCAAATATTCTTTCCACTAGGTTTGGTGGATTTCTTGCAATCATCCATTCTTGAAAATCCTTTTCTATTGTCAAATCTTTCTCTGAAATTATGAAAGCTTTTTTAATAGACCCATACTTCTCTGTCGTCAACGTTAATTCTCCTGACGACAAGTCGTGTTCGCTAATTTGAGGTTCTGGTCTCATCAATGTCGTTGCCAATGTCCAATCCTATATGAAAACTTGCCAACGTTATTATCATATTACTTAACTGCATTTAATATTTAATCAGCTAAAATTGCTATATAAATGATTACCTCAGTTGGGCTGAGTTGATACATTCTTGATTTTAGGAACATGGGACCAAGGGTTAGAGTAGCCGGAGTATTGCCGTCGCCGCGTGTATAGCGGTTGTCTAGTTGATCACCTACCCTTCTTTCTGACTTTAATGGAGAACAAGAGAAACAAGAAATAATTTAAAAAAAAAAAAAATAGAAACCAACTTAAAGATTCTCCATAGGTTTGAAGAAAAGAAAAGAGAAATATAAGAAATACCTCTTGAGTAATGGTGGAAAGATTAAGGGAAGGACCAGGCATAATAGCAGTAAGGAAAACAGCAGCATAAATTTTTTCTGGAAATAACTCCATTGCTTGAGAAATAGCTATACCACCAAAGCTATGGCCAACAAGAATCACTTTCTCATCTTGTGGTAAAGATGCCATTAAATCCCTCAATGGTCTGAAATAATCAGATATTGATCCAAAAGTGTTGACTTGTTGTGGGTCAATCCCAGAAGCAGCTAAATCTATAGCTGTAACATTATAACCATAAGCTCTTAACAATGGCAGAAGCTTGAACCAAGCCCAGGCACCATGGCAAGCACCATGTATTAGCACAAAGTGCTTGCTTGGTGTAGATAAAGGAGAATGAGGTGGCATTGATAATGCCATGGATGTTATATTTAGAAGGAAAAAGATGAAAGAAATGAATCTGAGGTTTCTTCTTGTTATTATTTGCTCCATTTTTGTTTGCTTGATCTGTGTTTTATGCATGCATGACCCTCCTATATTTATACTTGTAAAGTTTGGCTATCATTTTCAAATTTGTACTGCAAATTTGGCCTTCTGGAAAATAGAAGTCTTTCTTAGGATTTGTAATTTCTAAGTGCTTTCTAAGTTATTTCTAGTGCAGTAAAGAACAAATAAAAAGAAGAAGAATTCCTGATGAGCAAAGAAAAGAACTTTGATTTCATTTTACACATTTTGGGCATGGGTGCATTATAATCTACTTAATTATAAAATATATATTGGAAGATTAAAAATAATAAATAATAATACATTATGAAGAAAACAAATAGAAAATTAATGTATTATATCCAATGAAAAGGTTTTCAACTATGTCGTTAATAATCATCATGATGTATAACTCTCTTCTATAGTCTATAAAGTAAACCATTTGACTTTAGAGAAAAAAAAAAAATTATTTGAAGACAATTTTTGCTGGTAATTTAGAAAAAAGAAAAAAAAAACAAAAAAGGAAGGAGGAGATTTAAAGCATTTAGGTATGGCATGAAAGTGGAAATTTAGGGCACCTTTACGGCGAAATTCTAGAAAAACATTCTTTTATGTTTTCCAAATTAAACAAATTATGAATTTAATTTTATTATTAAAAAATAGACGATTTTTAATTCGTTAAAATATGTCTGAATTTCGGATTTATATAAATCCCATGTAATATTTGATATATTATTATTAATTTATTATATTTCTCAAATAAGATAACTAAATTATCTACATCTTGCTTTTTATGCTTTCCAAATCCTTTAATGTAAGAAACTTTCTTGTTCAAGAAAATATCAATTTTTCACTCCAAAACAATATTGATTCTCAAATTAAATATAGGACTTATTATTTTATTTATTTTTTATATATTATCTTATAAAAATATTTGAAATAAAAAAATGAAGAATAATTTTAAAATTTTCTAAAGAGAGTTTTTTTTTTTTCAGAATAATCTAGAGAGGGATTTAGATATTTTATTGCTTTTTTTGCGTAATTCTGTTTAATTTCATTTTTCTCTTGCCAAGTACCAAATAGCCCATATTTATTGTATTTAACCATGTAATCCATTATTAATAATATAAAATATTTCTGTTTGTTCAAAAAAAAAAAAAAAAAAAAAAAAAAAAAAAAAAAAAAATTTTAACCAATGTGAATGCCATTTGATTAATAAATAAAGGAAGGGTAGGTGTGTGCTGTGTTTTCAAAAAAAAAAAAAAAAAAAAAAAAAAAAAAAATAAAGCACGAAGAAGAAAAAAAAAAAAAAAAAAAAAAAAAAAAAAAAAAACGAAGAAGAAAGAAAGTTCCTAGCACCGATTACAAAGAGGCAAGTTGCCATGAGGGAATTTTTTTTATTCCTGCCCATAGATTACATTATTGGACCATGGTTTCCTTTATTTAATAATTTCTATAAAATATCACATCATAAAACTAAAAGTTCAATAAGCAAACAAATCAAAGAATGAAAGAATTATATGATAAAAAGATACAAACAAATGTGTTAAAAAATTAATTTTGTAATAATTATTAGTTTGTGAATTATATGGTTCAAATTCATCATTATGAATAACAAAATTCTAAAAATCATGATTGGTGTATACCAAGTACAGTCTAGTGATAACGTATATATACAACCTGACAATTATTTTAAATTCGGATATCTCTCTCAATTTTTTTTAAAAAAAATACGATTTCATAATTTAATTATTAATTCTATCAATATTATTAAAAAAAAAGAGTAATTTTTAAATTAAAAATGGTAATTGTTGTCATATCACAATATCCTTAAAAACATGCAAAGCTTTTTTTTTTTTTTTTAAACTATTACTAAGAAAAAAAAAAAATTAAGAATAAGGCAATGAAAAGCGAAGCATGTTATTCTGTCTAGAATTCGAATTTCTAGGAATTGGCCTCCGAATTTAGAACAGTTCGTTCTTCCAGAAAACCGAAAAAAACAAAAAAAAGGAAAAAAGAAAGAGGGAATTGGAATTGAAGCGAGTGATCAGAATTTTGGCGTTTCCACCTTTCCGCGTTTGGCTCAGGCAGTGAAATTCTGAATTGACTAATCAAATTCCACTTACACCCCAAGTCAAATTCCGTTGCTAATACAATACGATACAATACAAGTGATTACTTAATGTTGCTACAATATTGAAATCTTCAAGTAAGTGAAAATTTATTTTTAGTAGTACCATAGTCGTTCGCAATTCACTGAACTAGAAGTAAATTCTGCTCATCGGTCTACTAAAAAACAAAGTGTTTTCAGTAAATATTAACTCTATTTATAAGAATTAAACCTTCAATCTCACTTAAACAGAGAGAGTATGTGTCAAATCACTCATCTCAACACTCGATAGCAATATTTAAAAGATGAGAGCAAAGTAGAGCTGGCTTAGACGTCATAACCATGTGATCACTTCCTAATATTTGTATAACTTCATTTGGTGGATTTCTCTCTATCATCCATTTTTGAAAAGATTTCTCACTCACTTCATCTTTTTCTGCAATTGCGAAAACTCTGTAAACAGATCCATAATTTTCACTCGTTACAACTATCTCCTTTGATTGGTCTTCTTCACTAAACAATGGTAATGGTCTCTGTAAGGTTGTTGCCAATGCCCAATCCTGTGGTCAAAGGTGACGTTTAAGAAATTTACTAGATAAGAAATTTACTTGAGTGAGTTCTTACCTCAATTGGGCTGAGCTTGTATATGATGGATGATAAGAACAATGGGCCAAAAATGAATGCTGTCGGAGGGTTTTTAGGCCCATCACCATAAATATAATGGCTGTCCAGTAGAGAACCTTGCCTACTAAATGACTTCAATAATAACATAACAAAATAAATACAACTGTTAAAATTCACATTGTAAGTTATTGTTAGTTTTTTCGGTAATGCATAAATTTGATTCTGAAATTTAATTTATTATCTTCGTGGCCTCCTGAACTTTAAGATGGTTCAATTATAACCATATATTTAATAACTATATCTGTCGTCAAAATGAAATATTTTTTCAGGATTCAATTATGACCCTACACTTTTACAATTCATTTTATCAAGAGCATAATTATTATTGAAATATGAAAGTGCAGGGTCATAATAGGTACTCCGTAAAGTTTAAAGGATCACAAGAATAATTGCAAAAAGTATATGGTCAAATTTACGAATTAGGCCTTAGTTTTTTCCAAAATAAAATTAAGAGAAAACTTATATATACTGGATGTATGAGCTACTCATACGCTAAACCAATAAAAAATAGTTTTTTTATGACTATTTACCAGAAAAAAAAAGACAGTAGTAATATTTTTATGATCTCCTTTTTTATTAGTTTGGTGTATGGATAGTTTTATATATTAGGTATAGATAAGTCGCCTCCTGTTAATTAATTAATTTGCTATTATTGGTCAACATAAAAAATTGGATCAAAATTTAAAAGCACTATTATTATTGAGGTGATTAATTTTTACTTACCACTCCTGTATTTTTAACCTTGAAGGAAGAACAAGATAAACTTACCTCATTATTTAGTGTAGAAATATTAAGTGAAGGACCAGGCATCAAGGCGGTGACAAAAACAGCAACAGAAATTTTATGAGGAAACCTTTCCATGGCTTGAGAAATTGCCAAACCACCTAAGCTATGACCAACAAGAATCACTTTCTCATTTTCTGGTAAAGATTCCATCAATTCCATCAACGGCCGATGGTAATCGGATATTGACCGGAGATCGTTGACTTGCCGGAGGTCAATACCGGAAGCAGCTAAGTCAATTGCTGTTACATTATGACCAGATGAGTTTAGTAGGGCTATAAGTTTATACCATGACCAAGCTCCATGGCAGGCTCCATGTATTAGCACAAAGTGTTTGTTGGGCACTCTGTCTAATGATATTCCATTGTCAATAGAGATAAGGAAGATGAAAAGAGAAACTATTGTCGATTTTTGGTTTTTCTCCCTCATTTCTCTTCTGGGTTGCTTTGCAGTTTAAAAACAGAAGTTTGGTGTTAGGTTTCTGTTTATTTATTTATTGCATTCCAATGCAATTTTTCTATTGGATTCTGTATTGCCCTTCAATGATATGAAAATTATATAATTTTTTGTGTATTATTGTTATCCTGTTGTTGTCTTAATGCCCGTTTTCTATTATTGCTATGATATAAAATAAGATTAAGAGTATTAGGTGTCCCTAAAAGTTTGACACTACTCCATGTCTCCATCTTTTATTTATACATATATGATGTCTTGTCGTGGTCATTATCTTATCTCCAAAAGGCTAACATATTGTACATATATACATATTGTCCTATGTGAAACATTTACATATATACGTTAAACTGACGTCAAACGAACATCTAATCAACATCTACATAAACCCAAATAAAATTGCTTCAATAACCATTTATTTATAGCAAACGCTCAAACAAGATCTTGAAGATGACGTGCAATGTTCCCAACAGTCTAAAAGTACAACTTTTTTTTTTCTATTTATACATACTGAAGATAAAGATCAATTTGTAGGGAGAACCTTCTTGTTATTACTAATTACTGATGGATACATAATACTTCCTCTACGTTATCTGCTAGTTCTGATATCATATCTTGAAGTGGTAGATTTGAATATTCTCAACATTAAGCTTTTGGAAATTACTGCGCTTTCTGGTGACAATAAATTTGCCCCAATTGTATGGGCTATATTTGCAGGATTTTGCTCATTTACCATCTCATCTAAGGGCTGTACCATAGTGGAGTGTGCTGGATTCAAGAAGTATGGAATAGAAAATCTTTCTTTGTCGGGATTCAATTTCACCCTATGCTCCAGACTCTCGTAAGCATCATTGGTCCATACCTGCACAAGCAATTATGTATTAGCTATGATGCACGGAAACTCCGAGCCATCTAAGTTTCTGAAACGGTTGTGCATGTCCCTCTTCTCGTATAAAATTATATTTTAAATATTTTTCTGTATCTTTCTTGTGTTTCCAGGTTTCTTCGTTCCCGTTTCCATGCAATACATTATATTCGGAAGAGGAAACTTGAGTCTGGATTTATTGTTTAGTCCAAAGATAAATTAGCAAAGGACTTCAACTCGTGCTCTTTTGAGACAAAAGTTCCATTTCAATTACTTGAATAATAGGCAAAGATAGTTTCAGTGACTGAGAAATTTTGTACCTGAATAATATCACCAATATCGACAATGTAAGTATTTGGAATTGGCTTGACCCAACTCCACTCTTCGTCAGATTTTCTCTTGACTTCAAGCCCTCCAACATCATCTTGTGCAAGGATGGTCAAGCCACCAGGATCCTTGTGTCTACCAACACCGAGAGCTAGGAGAGGAGCAGGGCAAGGTGGACAGTGATTTAGTCGAACGGTTGAAGTTTGCTCTTTAAAGAAATCACGAAACCTATCTGGCTTCATGCCTAGACTCAGGGCAATAAGCTCCATTAACTTGAAAGCTAATTTTTCCATTTCTTTAGCATATTCTTCACACGCTTCCCTGTTCATTAGTTAAAATATATGCATTGTTAGTCCAAATGAAATTCTTCAAGCACAAAGATTGTGTTTCAAGAACAGAACGTTTTTAAACCATACAATTAAATATTTAAAAACACAAAACAAAATTCAAGAAATAAAGTCACCTTAGTTCAGGTGGGTACTCAGGCCAATGATTGTGCCATTCAGCAACTTCAGTATCATTGAGTTCATGTGAGGAAGGAATAGTAGTTGGATTCTTTAAGTAAATCAAAAACCTCTTTCCAGTCTCTAACATTCTTTGTATGCTCAGCATCATAATATCCCAACACTTCCTTGGCGTCTCTCCTGACCTTGTTTTTCTCTTCTGGAGGCTGAGCAAAAAATCTAACCGATGCATCAAAAATCTTTTCTCGTTTCTCCAACGGCAATCCGTGATTAATAAACTGGAAAAAACCCCAATCTTTGCAGGCATTTCCAACTTTCTCAACAAGATCAGAAGAGTTTGTGTGGAGAGATCGATTACGGGTATTCCTTCAGCTTCCATTATTTTGGGGTTTGGTCTGTGTTCCAAGGCTTGAATGAAGGCTGGATCCACCTCTCCCATGGTGGTTTTTCGATTGGATAAAGGATTTTTTGAGATAAAAAGTAGTGGTTTGTGAAGCTAGACAGAACTGAACACAATTATTATAAGTGTTAAGTCTGAGGGCAACCCATAAAAGATAGAGAGAATTATTTTATAGGCGATGAGAGAATGGAAGTTGAGAACTTTTGGCTACTGTACAATAAATTTCTTGTCTACACCTAAATGGCCCAAGCTAATAAAAAAGATTTTTTCAAAAAATATTAGTGTTTGAAATTAATTCGGTATGTATAGGTGAGCCTATATCACTAAGGGTAGGTAAGTATTTCTAGGGAGGACGTTATTACTAACCATTTTAGCTTTGCGGATGATTTGCTTTGAAATTAATAATTTTACCATAGGGAAATAAAATTCAAATGTTAGGGCACTCAAGCATTTATTTATTTATTTATTTTTATTTTGAGAATAGATCAAGTCATGTAGCATCTCAAATTTGAGTGAATTTTTCTATTGTATATGTTATCAATGAGAGAATAGAAGTTGACACTTTTTGGTTACATTTATTCACAGAAAATAGTTTTTTATTTTCTATTTTTTATTTTTTAAGAAAATAGTTTTCTTAAAAAATGAAAAATGCGTTCACTTGGTAATAATAAAAAATAATATTTTAATTTAACTTCACAAAGATTATTCATAACTTTCATAATTAAAAGAAATAAAATGTTAGAAAATAAATTTGAATATTTTTTTATGTAAAAGTTTTGAATTTTTATTATTCAATATTTATAATAATAATATAATTTTTTATCATTTTATAAGATTTTTTAAAAATAAAGAATATAATATATTTTGAGATACTTTTTGGCTCTACTGTTAACATTGAATTTTGACTTGTACTACACCTATAAGAATTTGACCCAGAGCTAATAAAATAAGATTCATATTCTAATATAAATTATGAGGTTTGAAATGAATCTCGAGGAGATGTATAAGCATGAAAATTGGGTGTGATTGATCTATATCTTATCAGGAGTGATGATGGTAAGTATATTATCTAAGAGGAGGACGATTAGTATATAACTATGTTACATCGCATTGTTTGGTCTTTTAACGTGAATTACGTGTGTTAGTATGCGGAAAGTGATAGGACCTCGAGTATAAGGCACACTTCTTACTCCCGAATAGGGATAATAATTCCCAATAACTGTTATGATGGGGCAGACTCCAAGCATTTATTTATTTATTATATTATTATGACTTTTGGACAATACGAATCAATGTAGAGTTTATTGCTATCCGCGGAAAGTTTTGTAGTGAGTTTTATTCCTATTGTACTAATTAGTTTTGAACTCAAAATTGTAGGTTTGTAGAAATATGCACCAGTTGAATCTCACTTTTGGTTGGACATGTTAATTTCACTTTAGCAATAAGGATTAAATTCATATTAGTGTTCTGATTTTTTATATTTTTTAAGAAATGAGTGTCGTATACTTTGAAAATGATTAATCGACGTTGTCATACTGTAGCTTTGGATAAGTGGTCAATTATAGAATGATAATTCACTAATTTATATTATACAGAGAATATTCATAACTCCTATCACTTATAGACCGCAAAGAAATAGAAATGTTAGAAATAGCATTTGAATATTTTCTATTGATAGATATAGCTCTTTTGAATTTTAATTCATTTGCAATATTTATAATAAATAATATAATTTCTTGTATATACCGCATTGATGAGATATGTTTCTATCTAAAATAGAATAATGAGGATGAAATCAATATTAGTATTTTTGGAGAGTAGATAAAATAATTATGTATTTACACAGCGAGTAAGTAGAGACACTCTTTAAGTAGTATGTTCATGGCGTTTATTATAGAGCGATCCTATTTTCCATTGACACAAAAATTTCATTTATAATGAAGTATGAATATGTACATATTTTAGATTCTATAAATAATGTATTTTAAAGATGAAGAAAGAAGTATGGATAAAGCATGTCTGTTATATTATAAGTATATGAGAAAATCTTCGATATAATGAGATAAAACCTTCTTTTTACAAAGATCTTTAGTTTTGAACATATTGGTAGGAAGAATATAATGAAGAATTTATTTTTCTGGAAATCTTAATGATTAGAACTTAGGAGCATAAGAGTAATCTGATTCCTAAACGATAAAGATATTCTCTGTATTATTATTGTTTCTTTGTGCTGCGTTTATAGAAAAATTTTTCGTAGAGAGAAGACGACATCTTCAACTAATTTTCTAATAGAGAGGACCCGATCTCTTAGACATCTTCCTTTGTCTACACCTGATTGCCGTATGCAAGGTGGATATAGACTAAGTAATCAAAGAATAGATTATCATTTTGTAAATTTTTTTAAAAAATAATGGATATAATGTATTTGTAATAATAAAATTAATTATTTATTAAAGCATAATATAAATTTTTATGTTATTTAACTATTTTATAGAAAAAATTATTTATAGATATTATAATTTAATTATAAAAATGTTATTTTTAAAAATGAAAAATAATTGGAAAACATGTCTTTTATTATAAAGAAAAACTCTTGAAAACAACTTAAACTTGTTTTTCAAATCTTAGTTAAATTTTGGAGAATTGAAAATTTATTTTCTAATTTTTTAAATAGAAAACTAACTGATTTAAACACAAAACTCTATATATTTTCTAATTTTCTTAGAAAATTTTCTAGAAAACCACTCTAATTTTCTATGAGTGAGCATACCCTAAATTTCTTGCCTACACCTTGATGAATGGGATAAAACTAATCAAAAAAGATTTTTTCACAAAATATTACTGTTTGGAATTAATTCGATGTATAGATGAGCCTATATTACCAGGGATAGGTAAGTATTTCTGGGAATTACCACTAACCATTTTAGCTTTGTGGATTGTTTGTTATGAGATTAATAATTTTACCATAGGGAGATAAAATTCAAATGCTATGGCGCTTAAGTATTTATTTATTTATTTTTATTTTGAAAATAGATCACGTCACGTCGGATCTCAAATTTGAGTGCAAATTTTTCTATTATGTATGTCATCAGCTTTCCCTTAATAGAATTTATTGTAAATAAATATTATTTATTTATTTATACTAACGTACTAGAAATTTTAGTAATAAAATAATACGATCAATGCAAATTATAAATAGTATTTGTGTAACCGTCATTTGATATAATTAATTATAATCTTACCATATTTAAAAAATTAATGCCATCTAAAATTATATATTATTTAAAATAAAAAATTTCAGTGGCATTTTTCAATAACATAATTGCCTGTAAAGTTTTATATTTAAATATACTAACTAAAAAATTTATATTTAAATAGAAAAACCAATGCACTCCATGATTAAGAACCTGGAAAAAACCTCAATCCTTGCATGCATTTCCAACTTTCTCAACAAGATCAGAAGAGTTTGTTGTGGAGAGATTGATTACGGGTATTGCTTCTGCTTCCATTATTGTAAGGTTTGGTCTGTGTTTTGGGGTGGCTTGAATGAAGGCTGGATCTACCTCTCCCATGGCGGTTTCCGATTGGATAAAGGATTCTTTGAGTTGTGAACCTTGACAGAACTCGACATAATTATTATAAGTTTATAGTCTGAGGCCAACCCATAAAAGATAAGGATAATTATTTTAGGATAAGATTTACCTGCAACTAGTGTAAGGGTATAAATAAGTAGAGGTGTGCATAGATCGGGTTGGGACGGAAATTTATAATTTCCAGTTCTATCTTAAAATAGTAGGACGTAAAAAATGGAGTCTTAATCTCGTCCCAATAGATATGTAGTCCCGTCCAATTCTGTCCCATTTTTTGAGACGGAACATGACGAAATGGGTCAAATCGGGAATCAATCAGAATTTTTCATAGTCTTACTAAATTATTTTTCATCAAAAAAAGATAAAAAAATTACTATATTCATCAATTACAATCAAACAAAATACATTTATATAAATTTGAGTTTAAAAAAATAATAAAATTAAATGATTAATTCAATAATTGATGATCTACTACTAATGTTATAATAAAAGATTTTTAAGTATTTATTTTCTAGTTAATAAAATTGTTAAATACAATAAAATAAAATAATACAAAAATTATATACAACTTAACTTTATATGTATTTTATAAATTTTAACTCGTCATTGTTTTTGTCACTATTGTGTTTAAACTAATTTAAATTCGCTACTACGTAATTTAATCTTGAATATTATTTGAAAAATAAAAAATGATACCATTAAGCATAATTAATAATCCAACAATTAGATTAATTGAAGTTACTATTTTCTCTTTTATTGATTAATCTTTCCATTTTTTATTTAATAGAAAAAATTTTATTAAAAAAAAATTACTGAACATATACCGTGGAACAACAGAGGAAAAATCTATGTTGAAATCATGTTTGTTACTTGATTTATTTTATATTTAAAAAAATGCATATTATTTTTTTGTATTATTATTAATTGAGTAGTAATTGGTATCATAAAAAAACTAAAGTAAAAAAGATGAAATGATTTTTAGGAGCATAATTTAAAATTCATACAAAAAAGACAAGTAGTTTTAAAGAAATAAAAGGAAAGGAATTTCCAATTTTCGGACGGGACGGGATGAGACAGAACTTGAATCGATACAAGTCATTTTTAATCAAAAAATCAATCTCGTCCCATAAATATTTACGAGACGGAACTATGAAATTAATACAGAGTTTTTCTCGGAATGAAAAATTTGAAACCGTTTTCGAAAATGGGTTGAGATTCTCATAATCCCGTGCACACCGCTATAAATAAGCCAAGCCGATCTGGAAGCTATTCAAATTCGAGCTCGGAAAAAATTTGAAAAAATTCTGAAGATTGATAGTTACATGATTGAGTGTCCGATCTGGGATCATAAAGATGAAAGGACATCATTCATGTGATTATTCCACAATTGGATTAATTGATTTAATTCTTTATTTTTCTTTTCTTTTCTTTCTTTTTCTTAATTCAAGATATTACCTCTCCACATGTGAAAAATTATTACCAATTGGATATGTTTCCTTGTAGAAGTTAATATATTTTCTCCGTCCCATTTTATTTACTCGTTATTCTTTTTCTTAATATCCCAAAATATTTGCACGGTTTCTAAATTTAGATATGTAAATAATTATTTTTCTATGATAACCTTTATAATTGTTCATTAAATAAAAAATTTTTATTAATAAGTTAAGGATAGCAAAAGGGTAAAATAATTTTTATTGACTAAAATTTTAATATGTGTGTTTTATCAAACCATGTAAATAAAATAGGACGGAAGGAGTATAAATTTTTTAATTTTCGAGAAAAATTATATCGCATCTCAAATTTGAGTGAATCTTTCTTTTATTACGAAATTAAACGGCGATTTAGAGATGGTACAATTTTTAATTTTATTGGAAAATTAAAACTTTGTATTAATGAAAATAAAGTAGTTCTCTCAATAAAAAAAAAATGAATGGGAAATTCTATGTACTGTTAATTTGAGTCCAATTGAAAAGAATGGAAGTGAGGTAAGATTAGCCGGTATCGTGATGATTAAGTACAATCAATTCAAATATTTAAATTTTGTATTTTAAAAGAGTGATATGATAAATGAAGATATAACTTATAAAACTAAAAATAAGATATATAGAATAAAAGAGTATTACATGTAAAAAGTAAATTTTATATAAAATATTGGTGAGACATTTAATGTTATATGACAGCAAATATTGGACCCAAATGCCAACATATTTATAAGATGAATATCATAGAGATGATAGACATGTGATCACGTAAGATTGGAATTGCATGAAGGGAAGTTTCGGAAAGTTTACTATTTCACTTTAATATTTCATTTGTTTATTCATTTTATATTTTTATTTATTTATTTGTAATTATATTTCATGATTTTTTGCGCACTTGCTAAGCGGGAGATTGCATATTTATTTATTTATTTATTTATAGCAAATATTCAAACAAGGTCTTGGAGATGACATACTATATATATCCCCAACAGTCTTAACAGTACTCCATATTTTTATTTATACATACAGAGGATAAAGATCAATTTGTAGGGAGAACCTTATTGCATCCTCTACTTTATCTGCTAATTCTGATATCATATCTTGAAGTGATCGATTTGAATATTCTGAACATTAAGTTTTTTGAAATCACTGAGCTTTCTGGTGACGATAAATTTGCCCCAGTTGTGAGGCCTATATTTGGCAGGGTTTTGCGCATTTACGATCTCATCTAAGGGCTGTACCACAGTGGAGTGCGCTGGATTGAAGAAGTATGGAACAGAAAATCTTTCTCTGTCAGGATTCAATTTCACTCTATGCTCTACACTCTCATAAGCTTCATTGCTCCATACCTGCACAAGTAATGGCTTTTATTTACCAAGTTATATATGTAATAATAGGCAAAGATAATTTCAGTGACTGAGAAACGTTATACCTGAATAATTTCACCGACGTTGATAATGTAAGAATTTGGAGTTGGCTTGATCCAAATCCACTCTCCATCAGATTTTCTCTTGACTTCGAGTCCTCCAACATCATCTTGTGCAAGAATGGTCAAGGCGCCATCATCCTTGTGTCTACCAACACCGAGAGCTAGGTGAGGAGCTGGGCAAGGTGGATAGTGGTTGAGTCTAACGAAGGTGGTTTGCTCTTTGAAGAAATCACGAAATCTATCTGGCTTCAGGCCTAGACTCAGGGAAACTAGCTCCATTAACTTGAAAGCTAACTTTTCCATTTCTTTAGCATATTCTTCGCACACTTCCCTGCTCATTAGTTAAATTATATGCATTATTACACCAGCCGAAAAATTGAGTTTCAAGAACAGAACCTAGTTAAACCATACAATTAAATATTCAGAAATACAAAACAAAATTCAAGAAATAAAGTCACCTTAGTTCAGGTGGGAACTCAGGCCAATGATTGTACCATTCAATAACTCCAGTATCATTGGGTTCATGTGAAGAAGGAACAGTAGTTGGATTCTGTACATTAAAGTCAAAAAACTCTTTCCAGTCTCTAACGTTCTTTGTATGCTCAGCATCAAAATATCCCAACACTTTCTTGGCGTCTCTCCTGACCTTGTTTTTCTCTTCTAGAGGCTGAGCAAAAAATCTAGCCGATGCATCAAATATCTTTTCTCGTTTCTCCAACGGCACTCCATGATTAATAACCTGGAAAAAACCCCAATCTTTGCATGCATTTCCAACTTTCTCAACGAGATCAGAAGAGTTTGTTGTGGAGAGGTCGATTAGGGGTATTCCTTGTGCTTCCATAATTGTGAGGTTTGGCCTGTGTTCCAGGGCTTGAATGAAGGCTGGATCTACCTCTGCCATGGTGGTTTTTGATTGGCTAAAGGATTTTTTGAGACAAAAAGTAGTGGTTTGTGAAGCTAGGCAGAACTCAATACAATTATTGTACGTTTTAAGTCTGAGGGCAACCCATAAAGATAGAGAGAATTATTTTATAAGCGAAGAGAGAATGCAAGTCGAGAGTTTTTGGTTACAGGGCAGTAAATTTCTTGCCTACACATTGGTGAATAGGACCGAGCTAATCAAAAAAGATTTTTGATTAATTGTTTGTATTAAAACTCCTATTTGTCAAAGTGGTTCAAAGCTAGATTAGGTATTAACCAAAACGTATTAATTATGAAAATAAATAAATATGCCAAAAAAAAGTAAATACAACAAAAATTTTATTACTGTAGATTTATATTGCCGCACCTCTTCTAATTTGGCTTTCTCTTTGTTTTGATTTTTGTTTCACTTTTGTTGGAGACAATAAAGGACGCAAGCTAAAAACACTAAAATTACTGTAACTGCAATATAAATTGGAGTCTACACAGCTAAAATAATTATTTTAATTGATGTTTCTCTTATCCTAACTCATACCACATATTCGCTAATTGGTATTATTCGTATAATTATCAAATCAATCTACCATTCATTATTGGAGTAAAAATCAATTTGGATCATGAACTTGTTTAAAAACATCATGTTTGATTTTTTAGACCAATTTAGGCCCTGAATTTATTTTTTAAAATATTTATAAATTAATAAATTGATTCAATTTAATATGATTGATTTTTATCCTTCTTGTTATGTACTAAAATACGTTGATCAAATTTTTCTAACATTTTTGAATAGAAGTTTAAAATCCATAAAAGCATTACTTTTTTTAACACAATAAATTTATAACACATGTAGTATAACTTTAATTTGTCAACTCGAGCAATGCATAGATGCAATAACCCAATAGTAAAGGTCGATATTAAAATATTCAAATTAATATATATTTATGTACTCAAAATCACTGGAGGTGTACAACATACTTTGTATATTGTTTTCCTCTATTTCATATTTAATTAATTATTTTTAATAAATTATGCAGTCTGATCCTAACTATTGTATTAAATGCATGTAAGTACAGTGAAAAATCAACAATTAAATTGACCGAATATTAAATATGATTTTTTTTATCATTTAAAATAAGTTTAGGAGGTTAAATTAATAAAAAAAAAAATTCAATCTGACTTTATTTATCCTATTAAATGATTTCAGAGGTCAAATTAACTTTTATTCATTCGATGGGTCTGATTTAGGGTCATAAGATGGAAGGACATCATTCATGCGCGCTCCAGATGCCATTTTCTATTGGATTAATTAGGTATTGCCTTTAAACATGTAAAATATTATTGTCAATGGGGTGTGCTCAGACTGACATCCTCGCGTTTTGTTAAAAATACATGGAGCGAGAAAAGTCTCCGGTTATTAATTATTTCTGTGGTATAGCTTACAATATTAATTATTTCGATCTATTGAATTTCTCGTGTATAAAAAAATATGTAATAAATTGTCTGAATATATAAATTTTGCAATTTTCAAAGGAAAAAAATCATATCCCATATCAAAACTTGAGTGAAATTTTCTATTATGCGATTATTACGCAGTTACACTGTGATTTAGAGATGGTAGAAATTTTAATTTATTTAAAAAATTAAACCTTTATATTAATCAAAATAAAGTAGTTCTCTTAATTAAAAAAAATTAAGGGGGAATTCTATGCATCAATTTGAGTCTAATAAAAAAGAATTATGGAGGTGAGGTAAGATTAGATAGTATCATTATAATTAAGTGCAATCAATTCAAATATTCAAATTACGTATTGATACATATTTTCAAATCATCTAGTATTATCTAATTGTCTTCGTTAAGAATCATATCAGTGGTACGAATAGGGCATCGAACTACGGGCAATTTTGTAACATTATACAATTTAAAAGGATAAATATGTAAGTTTCTCAAGGCAAATATTGACATCAAATGAACATCTATATAAACCCAAATAAAAATTGCTTCAATGGCTTTTTTTATTATTTATTTATGTATTTATAGCAAATATTCAAACAGGATCTTGGAGATGACATACTGTATCCCCAACAGTCTAACAGTACTCCATATTTTTATTTATACATACAGAAGATAAAGATCAATTTGGAGGGAGAACCTTCTTATTAGTACTAATTAGCGATGGACAATGCTCCCTCTACTTTATCTGCTAATTCTGATATCTTGAAATGGTAGATTTGAATATTTTCAACATTGAGCTTTTGGAAATTACTGCGCTTTCTGGTGACAATAAATTTGCCCCAGTTGTAAGGCCTATATTTGGCAGGGTTTTGCTCATTTACTATCTCATCTAAGGGCTCTACCATAGTGGAGTGCGCTGGACTGAAGAAGAATGGAACAGAAAATCTTTCTCTGTCAGGATTCAATTTCACTCTATGCTCTACACTCTCATAAGCGTCATTGCTCCACACCTGCACAAGCAATGACGCTATTAGGAAGAAGAAACTTGAGTCTGGCTCTATTGTTATCAGGCCAAAGATAAATTAGCACCAGACTAAATCTAGGAGTGTAATTTGCCAAGCCATAATATTGATAAGACTGACATAATGATATCACTAATCAAAATTGTCAGGACCTGAACTCCTGCTCTTCTGAGACAAGAAGTTCTTCTTCAATTGAATAATAGGCAAAGATAATTTAAGTGATTGAGAAATGTTACCTGAATGATATCACCAACATTGATAATGTAAGAATTTGGAGTTGGCTTGACCCAAATCCACTCTCCATCAGATTTTCTCTTAACTTCAAGTCCTCCAACATCATCTTGTGCAAGGATGGTCAAGGCAATTGCATCCTTGTGTCTACCAACACCAAGAGCTAGGTCAGGAGCAGGGCAAGGTGGATAGTGGTTGAGTCTAACAAAGGTTGTTTGCTCTTTAAAGAAATCACGAAATCTGTCTGGCTTCAGGCCTAGACTCAGGGCAATAAGCTCCAACAACTTGAAAGCCAAATTTTCCATTTCTTTAGCATATTCTTCACACACTTCCCTGCTCATTAGTTAATTATATGCACTAGAAAATTTGAGTTTCGAGAACAGAACTTAATTAAACCATACAATTAAATATTCACAGAAACAAAACAAAATTCAAGAAATTAAGTCACCTTAGTTCAGGTGGGTACTCAGGCCATTGATTGTACCATTTAGCAACTCCAGTTTCATTGGGTTCATGTGAAGAAGGAACAGTAGTTGGATCCTGTAAAGTAAAATCAAAGACCTCTTTCCAGTCTCTAACATTCTTTGTATGCTCAGTGTCATAATATCCCAACACTTTCTTGGCGTCTCTCCTAACCTTGCTTTTCTCTTCTAGAGGCTGAGCAAAAAATCTAGCCGATGCATCAAATATCTTTTCTCGTTTCTCCAACGGCACTCCATGATTAATAACCTGGAAAAAACCCCAATCTTTGCATGCATTTCCTATTTGCTGAACAAGCTCGGAAGAGCTTGCAGTAGAGAGATCGATTACGGGAATTCCGTCTGCTTGAACGGTTGTGGGTTTTGGTCTGTGCTCTGGTTCTTGAATAAAGGCTGGATCTATCTCTCCCATGGTGTTTTCCGATTCTGTTAATGATTTTTTGAGATAAAATAAAAAGTTGGGGGTTTAATATGTTTTTTTATAGGCAGTGAATATTCTGAATGTAGACAGGATTTCGGTTAAAAATTTTTTAATTTGTAATTAGTGGTTGCGTGTCTAATTTTTGCATCTTTTTGTTGATTATAATGGACGGACATGATTTATTCGGGAGTTCCAGATTCTTTTTGCTCCTCAGATACATTGAATCTGGACGGCATTATCATACTATACTTTTCAGAAAAAAAAAAAAATACTTTAACTTATTTGATATTTTAATTAAATATTCTAACTTGTAAAATTTAGATGATTAAATTTTTATTAAATAATTAAAACACATGAAAATTATTACTTTAGAAATTATAATAATCATATCTCAAATTAATATTACTATGTACAAAATAAAAATCTTAAAAATTATTATTATTAGTATATAAAAAATTTATAGTATTATTAAAATTCATAATTTCAGAGCAATAATAGATAATGTAAAAATTAAAATATCGTAAGACTTTCGATAAAAGAGAAATAAATATACATAAAATTTATTGTGTATCCATATCGATAACTTTTTCTTAATTCGTGTGAAATTAGAAATAAATTAATCTGTTTTTGATAGAGAGAAAATTTTTTGTTAATTCAAATTTTAATTCAATTGAATTTGATTATTTTTTATTTTTTTATTCTAAAAAAATTTTAATTTTTTTTTTTTTGTCTATAATATCAAAGTTCGTGGTCAAAGGAGAAGTTCCAACCACCGATAAAAATTTTTAAATTTTTAAATAAAAACTAAAACCAAACTAGAACTCTGTGTGGTAAAAGATGGTAAACGAACATATTTGGAATGTATTTTTATTGATTATTAAACATTCAAGCTCTTGCATTACACAATAGAAATTCATATTTGCTCATAACAGTCATAAACACATAGAATCCACTCCAAACAGTTGCTATGAAGCCTTGAAATGATCAATTTGGACATTTTCCAATTCTTGTTTCTTATAATCGCTGCGATTTCTGCTGGCAAAAAATTTTCCCCAGTTGAATTCCTTGTATTTGGCAGGATTTTCTTCATTCAGCAGCTCCTCCAATGGCTTAATTTGGACATAATGTGCAGGGAAAAAGAAAAAAGGGAAAGAAAATCTTTCTCTGGTTGAGTTCACCACCACCCTATGCTCTGCACTCCAGTACAAGTCATTGGTCCAAACCTATAATTAACCGAGATAATTAGTTAAATACAGATTGAGATAAAGATTAAGCTAATATAAGATTTATGCATATATATACCTGCATACAATTCCCAATATTGATGATGAAGGCATCTGGAATTGGCTTTACAGGAATCCATTCTCCGTCAGATCGCCGAGCAATTTCTAGCCCTCCAACATCATCTTGAGCAAGAACAGTTAAGGCACCACCATCTTTATGTCTACCCACACCAAGAGCTAGGTGTGGAGCTGGGCATGGTGGATAGTGATTAATTCTTGAAAAGCTTATTTGATCCTTGAAATACCCATTTAACACATCTGCAGCCAAGCCTAAGCTCAGCGAAATAAGCTCCAATAACTTGAAAGCTAGTTTATCCACTTGTTTAGTGTATTCTTGGCATATCTCCCTTGTCATTAGAGAATAGAACATTAGAATAGTTAAAAAAACCCTAATTAAGATCTAATTGATCAACTGAAAATTAGAAGTAAAAAAATACCTGAATTGAGAAGGGTATTGAGGCCATTGATTAGTTATAGTTCTTAGCTCTTTATCATTAGGATCATCTGAGGCAGGGATTAAAGTTGGGTCAAGAACCAAGTAATCAAAAACCTCTTTCCAGTCTTTAACATTCTTGGTATGTTCACTGTCATAATATCCCATAGGATCAACTTCATTTCTTTTCACTTTTCTTTTCTCCTCTAATGGCTGATCGAAGAATTCTTTAGCAACCCTTTCCATCTTTTGACGTAGCTCTGAAGGTACTCCATGATTAATCACTTGAAAGAACCCAAATTTCTTGCAGGCTTCTCCGATCTCTGAAACTAGCTCTTGAGTGTTTGAAACAGAGAGATCTATAACTGGGATTTCTTCAATTTCTGTGCGTTTGAATTTAGGCCTTTGTTCAAGGTCTTGAACGAAAGCTGGATCAATTTCTCCCATGGCTCTATAATTGATAGTTAAATTTCTGGGTATGTGTGACCTGAGCAAATGAAAGAGAAATTAGATTTATAAGTGATTTCATTATGGGATTATAACTTTAATAGAAAAATAAAAGGAAAAAATTAATAATATATGGAGTTAGGTATGCGGTGGTTGAGGAGTGGACTATGTTTATACAGTCATAGAAGATTCTTTCTTGTGTAATTCAACTTTTGTCTCCAAATTTTTCTAGTTTGCTCAAGTAGGGAAGGCTGAAAAAAACATAACAACACCAAGAAACAAAAAAAGGAAAACCAATGACACACAAAAACCAGGTTGCAGAACCTGACTGGCTCCTGTATTAATAGAAGAGATAAGGATGATTACTTCTTGAGGTAAAATTTATCTATTAAAGTTAAAGAAAAATTAAAATTTGTGATATTCTTATATATATTTAAATAACTTGGAATAGTTGTGCACATTCTTTTAGCTTAGAGCTCAAGATTTGAACAAGAATTATTTTTAAAATAAACATAAATATGATTTTTTATTTTCATTTAGACATTTTCTTCCACTTTTCAATTATTCCTTTTATATTACTTGAAGCCAATCTCTAACAAGGACGACCATCAAACCTTCTGTAAGATCCATAAAAAATTGGTCAGCAAGATGGGGAAGATCTACGTTGGACTAACCTCTGTATCAGTATAGGTAGACAAAACTGCGAAAGGACTCTGGCAACCCACTACAGCTTAGCTAACAAGTAATTGAGAGATGAAACTAATAGTCTAGTCCCTGTTAATTGTACGTTAAATTAAACGATTATCCTCGTAAATTTTTATATCCACATAAATTTGAACTTGCAGAATGAGACGCTTTGGAACTAGGCATGGCCATATTGCGGTTCCGGGAACCGGAACCGTCGGTTCGAACCGGCCCGGAACCGCAACTGGAACCGGTGAGAACCGGAACCGGGAGAGAGGATGATGGACAGCTAGGTAGACCCGGCTGTATTACATTTTTTGGAATCGGAATCGTCAGTTCTGAACCGGTGGGAACCGAAACCAAAACCGATGGGAACCTGAATCGGTCCGAATCGAAAATGAAATCGATGGCCTACAGTTCGGTTTTGGTTCCACCATTTTTGGAACCGTGAACCGGCGGTCACAAGAAGATTTTGAATTTAATGTTAAACGACTAGAACTAGCTGTTCCAGCGGTTCGAATTGGCAGTTCTAGCAGCTTTTTTTATTTTTCAAATAGAATGTGAAATCTCCAAATTACTCCTCCTAAAAACTATAAACGGCTACATAACGGCTAGTTTGAAGGGTATTTGTGGAAAAATGATTTTTTGGTTTTATTATAAATACCTCATTCCATTTACAATCCCCTCACACAAAATAATCTCTACTTTCTCTACTTTATATTATTCTCTATTCTACAATCTCTCTAATTTTCATTCACAAATTATTGTCCAAAATATTGGAAAATAATTTCTTCAAAGTCCAATCTCCAATTATTTGTCCATTAATCTCTATTAAGGCGTAATTTCTCTTCTCTAATTTTTTTATTAATTTTCCAAATTTATATTTTTATTATCATTAGTAGGTATGGCAAGTCAAGTGGAGGAAACTCAAATTCGGGTAAGGGCAAGGGAAAAATTGGAGAATCATCTATCCCTACAAACGACATCTATGATATGATTCCCGACCAATGTAATTTTGAGGGTTTTCCAAATGAAAATTTGGATATTCCAACTCAAGAATCCGAATTTAATGAGCAATTTTAAGAAGATGAAGAGCAAGAGCAAGAGCTACGAGCAAAAATTGTTACAAGAGCAAGATAAAGTTCCGACATATTCTCCATTCATTTCACAAAAAAATTCAAAGGTGAGAAAATGTACGATATAATTTGCAATTATGTAATTTACAATTATTGTGAAAAATCTTATAAATCTAAACAAGCAGGCGGCTATGGATCATTTTGGAAGCGGCTATGGATCATTTTGGAAGCATTTGGAGACAAAACATCCAACAAAAATAGGAGTTGATCGGTCTCAAACACAAATTTCCGGGTACACTTCTAACCTTTCTTTATTTAAATATTCTGAAAAAATACAAAAAGAAGAATTAGCAAAAATGATTTCTATGGAACTTGTTCTATGAACATCTTTTTTTTTGTTTTGTTTTATCTTTTAGTTTTGGTGAAAAAAGTAGGTTTTAATAATTATTGTCAAAAAGCTTAAATCCTTGTGCTAAAGAGTAGCAGAACAACAGATAAAGACGGAACCTGATTATTTCTTTGTATAGATAAAGGAGAAAAAAAAGATTAGCAGCTTTTAATTTTCTCAATTGAAAATTCGTGGTTTGCAAGTTTGTTGTGATGTTTGGGAGGTAACATGGCAAATGCATCTTGATATGGGCTATTACATTTCATTGGACTTGATGATCGATTGGCAAAATTCAAAAAACGAATTATTGGTTTTTTCGTGTTTTTGATGATAAACATACGTTGTACAAGAATAATTTAGTAGAGTAATTGTTTCCAATTTTAGATGAATATACCATTGAAAAAAAAAAATTTTTTAGATTTCATGTGATTAATGCTTCTCGCAAATACTAGATTCTAATTTATTCGAAACTTAAGAAAGAATTTGTGAACCAAATATTGGAGTGGGTAAATTTTTTCATATAAGATGTGCATTCCCATTTTTAAATATTAATGTGTACAAGACTGGTCTTAAAATAATTCTTGATTGTTTTATTGCTCCAGATTAAAAAAGCTATTTCATATTTTATGTGACCACATACCCACAAGTATGAAAAGTTGGCTAAATTGGTTGTAAAGAAATAAATAAAAGACGCAAAAACGTTCCAAGGATGTCCCCATATATTCGTTGGAATTTCAAGACATATGAATTACTAACGAGTCTTTTTGCTTATAAGGAATTATTAATGTTTTGTTGTTACTAATAATAATTGAGGATCATTAATTTATATCACTCACAATTGGGACATTTGGTGCACTAAAAATATTTATGATATTTTTAAAAAATTTTTAATGATGCTAACTATAAATTTAGTGGGGGTTTTATTATCCCACCATCTATTTAATTTTTCTACCTATTGTATATTAATATTGTTACTTAAGCAAGCACCCAAAGAATTTCAAAAATGAATGAATATAAACAGATTGTAAACGTTTTTTTCAATTTTCGAAAAAAAAATGGTATCCTTACTTTAAAATATACCAACCTCTTTAATCTGTTGCTATTGTATTTGATCCTAGATCTAGAATGGAATGTATTATGTGATTAATTGACTATTTTATTATGAAGTATTATAAAATCTGATGTACAAGATAATGTTAGATATACTATATGTAGGTAATGCATGAAGTTAAAACAAAATATTATGCATAATATTAATGAATTTATTCAAGTTTTTTCTAGTTCATCTACTTCTATTTCTACTTCTTCTCAATCTAATATTCCACAATTTTCAACATAAAGGGTAAGTGGTGTTGGTGTTGCTCAATAAGTTTCATTGCAAAGACAAAAAAGAACAAGGGAATCCAGTTCTATTTCTGAATTTGATAATTATCTAACAACTTCTTTTGAGTTTGGTGATGATTATGCTGATGCAGATTTTCCAATTTTAGATTGGTGGAGTCGTCACGCAAATACTTTTTCAATTCTTTCTTTACTTGCAAAACAAATTTTAGTAGCTCCGGTCTCCACTGTTGACTGTTGGCGGTTGAGACAAGCTGTTTTAAGTTCCAAGGAGGTAACATACATTGATGAAACAGCGGATCTCGTAATGACACCCGATTCATTAGAAAGCACAAGCGTGCCGGTGATGATTGGACCAGCCGAACTAAATGAGCCCAAGAAACGAATCCAAACGGAAAATGAAGATTTATTTGATTTATACCGATGGGTCTCAACGGGAACATCATACCGGTGTGCAAATCACGCGATTAAGGTAAAAAGGGGTGACATTGAATATAAGGTAAGTAAGAACTACGTGGGTGAATCGGGCTTTGATTCCTCTAAACCCCAAGAGGATACGTAGGCAGACTTAATTTTTTTTTTTTTTTTAAAAATAAGTTGCAGCCCAATTTTTTTTTTTTCACAAAATTAGATGTTCAAACTTAAAAAAAAAAAAAAATTCGAGTTTTCAAATTTTTTAAAAAAAAATCATTATGTTTCAAGCTTAAAAAAAAAAAAAAAATCCAATCGAAATTTTTGTTTTTTAGAGAAGAGAGCGAGAGGGTTCAGAAAACTTAAAAAAAAAGAAAAATGCAGTTCGAACATTTTTTTTTAAACGGTCTTTAAAAATTTGATAATTTTTTAGGATGTAATTGTTGATCAAATTGTTTTTATTGTTCAAATAATTTTTTTTTTAGTGGTCTTCGATATTTAAAATTTTTAAAACAGTATTTTAAATTTTTATGTTAATGATAAATTTTTTTGTTAAACCGGATTATTAAAAAATTTAAAATTTCAAATTATGCGCATCGCCGTAAACCCAATCGGAACCGTCGGTTTGTAATTCGGTTAAATCGTGAAACTGGCGGACAGGAAGATCGGACCGTATCCCAACCGGAACCGGAACCGGCCAATTCGGTTCGATTCCGTTTTCCGCTTTTTATTCTGAAGCCGGAACCGGCCGGGTTCCAGCTTTTTCTGAACCGGAACCGCCGTTCGGAACCGTGGCCATGCCTATTTGGAACCATTTAACGAAGTACTTCTTTTGACACGGACGGTTCCAAACCGGAACCGGAACCGGCCAATTTCGGTTCGGTTCCGGTTCCAGCTTTTCTGGAACCGGAACCGCCGGTTCCAGCTTTTCTGGAACCGGAACCGCCGGTTCCGGAACCGTGGCCATGCCTATTTGGAACCATTAACAAGTTCTTTTGACTGTTCTGTACAAGATAGGAACACATTCAAGTTCTTGCTTCAGTCAAACCTGAACTGTTAAGGCTAGAATTTTTTTTTTTTTTCTGGAATTTTTTATGTTTTAAGGATGCATGCAGAGGCCAGCTGGAGATTCATTGTCAAGGTTAAAATGCTAAGCACAACTTTAATTTCACAAAATGTCAAAATGTTGCTGATTCCGCATTGTCATACATCAAGAATGACGTTCTACTAATAAGAAACAACTCAATCAAAAGTAACTGCAGATAGCAAACACTCAAAAATTCTGGTATCATGAAAACAACAAAGGTCTCTACAAATACTCTTCCATTAAGATCCCAATAAATCAAATTTGACAGCTACTCAGTGAGATTTGATGTGTTGCTGAACAACATTAAGACCTTCAGTCTCCTCGCCATAATCCTATAAAACAAGCAAACCAGAGAAAGAAAATAATGAGATTGACTAGATCAAAAGAAAAGAGAAGTGTGGACAAACAAATATACGAAATAGAGTCTCACCTTAACTACGACGCAGGAGCAACCAACTACCTTCCGGGCCTTACCCTCAGAATCAATCTTGCACAACTGTAGTAAGGACCAAATAAATACCATGAGATGATTATTAAATAAAATGTGCAAGTCATACTTAGATCAAGAAAGTGAATAAATTTCAATACAGAAAGAGTAAACCATAGTGCAATAACACAGGAGCATAAACAAAAACTATGAGATAATTCAAGGAAAGGTGCTGATTCAAAGTTTGAGCAAACATATTGTATGATTGAAGCGAAAAAACGAATCTTGAAGTAATTGGGATTATAGACTCCATAAAGTTCATTTACAATATGCAAAAGTAACAACTGAGCCATTATGCTTAAAGTACAAGAATAGAAATAAATAGATGAATTCACACAGGGGAACTTAGTGTTTTGGTGAAGTGAAAATAACGACACTCAAACAGCCAATTAAAATAACAAATATTCACACATAACTAGGTACATACAGTCTTACACCCAGAGATTCCATAAAATCATAACTAAATGAAACTGATGTCAAGTACTTGCTACATTTTCTATCTTCTATCACTAATTACTAATTGCAAGGCAAATAATGAATGTGAAATCATTGTTTTTCCACTTAGAGATCTAAGTATATAGGGAAAGCTCAAGCAACAATTCAAATGAACTTCACCACATTCTGTTTATATTTAGCCAAAAACTGTAAACAGAGGAGAATTACACATTTTTTACGATTCTACCAAGCCAACAACAAGTTTCATCAATATAACAAATACCCTATTCAATATATAGAATTAAAAGTTAAAATCTTGAAATAATTTCACAAAAGAAATAATACTAACCCCAGCCCACTCGCCAAGAGTCTTAGCACTAGGAACAGTTAAGAGGCCAACACCATGGTCAGCACAAAGGCCTTTGACAAGCTTAACATAGTCAGGCTGGTTACAGTCCTCAGCCAATACACAAAGCTGAGCAGCATGCTTTTCAATCACTTTCGCGCCTTCATGAAGACCTCGAGCAAGACCACCGTGAGCCAATGATTTTCTTAGAACTAACTGCAATGCAGTCATTAAGTCCATAGCCTCGCCGAGTGGCTGAGCTGGTGTCTCAACGGCAACGGCACCCTCCTCACTGCACATAATATTAGCATCCCAATTGTGTTATCAGGAAATGAAGCTAAAAATTCAAATCAAGAAGATATTTTTATATTTTTTAGATCTTATAAAACCGGATTCTGTAATATTAAGAAGATATTAAACTTGATGAATCAAGGAATAGAAATCTTACCCTGACATTTTTGACTGTTGGATAATAATCTGGTTTGCAGAGAGGATGAGGTGAAGCAGGCGGCTGCAAAGTTGAAGAAGCTATAGTCTTGGAAGTGAGATTTGAAATAGGTAGTACTTAAATAGTAATTAGGGTTTTGTGTTTGGGTATTTTGGTTGTGGGCTACCACTCAAGATGGGCTTCATAAAAGTTGGCCCAATTAAGGTAAAAACTTAAGAAAATATTAAAAATATGATTTTTATATGGTTGGGTATTTCAAATTTTCAATATTAAAAATATAAAAAATATTGAAAATTATCAATAAAGATATATATCGTAAAATTGAATTTAGATATATTTAATTTTATAAATTGAATTTTTAGTATAAATTTAAAATATAAAAAATTATCTATAAAAATATGATAGAATTGAATTTTAGATATATTTATTTTTACAAATTGAATTTGTAAGAATAATTTTAACTATCCTTATTTGACTAATATAGACTCTTGGAGTGGAATTATGAGGTGCAAATTCTAAACTACCAAATTAATCAAAAATAAATATGAAATTCTTTTATTGCCATATAATCCATCAAAGAAAAAATCTCATCATCTAAACTTGATTGAGTTTAACTTTTAGACAATTTAGTGTTTTAACTGCCATGAAAACTTTGTTCCATAACACTTTTATTCTAAAAACCAATGTTGCAGGGAAATTTCGTTTGGCTGATGTTTTCGCGTTTCAGAAACGTTTTCTGTGCAGAAATACTTAGAAACTCTCCAAAAATGTTTTGAGGCAGTTTCTGTAAATTGAGTAATTTGAAAACACGTTTTCTCTTTTTAAATACGTTTTTATAAACTGAAAACTCTCAAAAACTCATTTCTCTAATTAAAATAAATGCATAAATAAATTGTACGCGTTTATAAACTCATTTCTCATTCATAAACATGTATATTTTATGAGCATGAAACTGGTAATTTTTTGGATATGATTAAATATTGATTTGACTATAACTTGTTAAATATATTAAATGGTTTATAATAACTTATATTTTTATATTTATAAATATAACCCTTATATTTTTATATTTACGCGTTTCCCCATGCATCCATTTCTTATATGTTAAAAAAATATTGTTTTCCGTATCCATTTCTGCATCATTTCCATGATTCCACGTTTCTGTATAACATAGCTAAAAATTGTAAATCATTATAATAGAGATTAACTGATTTACTTATTGTCAATAATTAGATATGAATTAATTATTAATATTTACTGTTTATATAGTGATTTTTAAAGTAAAAGTATCTAATGATAATCAGGTGTGATCTAGTTAGTATTTATATTCATGTGAGAAGTAAGAGGTCTCAAGTTTGAATTTACCAAACAAATCCTAAAACTTTTATTAGCCAAACAAACAACTTTCACCCGACTTTCTTATGGAAAAACATAAGGCTAGACCAGCAATTAATTATGATCCTCAAAATCGAATCCTAATCATCTCGAAATGAAGCTATCAGTGGAAGAAATCACTTCTATTCCCCACTCTTTGTTGCATTCCAGGCACAGTGCTTGCTGTCTCAACACTACAATAATTCATAATTTCAATCATTTTAAAAAAATAAACTAATAAAGCAACAGACAAATAGCTCATATCATATTATTGAAACATTTTCAACTCTCAACCACCATTGGCTTATCGTATCCAACCACCAATCAAATCCATGACAAACATGTAAATTTTTTTTTTCAATTTCCCTTCTTATTCATTTCAAATATATTTTTCTTGCATGGGAAATAAACTGTTTAAAAAATGTAACTAGCATTCAAATTGAACTCTTCAAAGACAAAAAAGAAGTTAGTTCCATCTGAATTTGGATGAATTCATTTTCAGACAGTAAGAAGAAAAACCATCCTAAAATTGAACAGCTATTTACAAATATGACAGTGTAGAGAGTTTTCAAGCAGATGGCGTAGATGTAAACATAACTACATAAGATAATAATTGTAGCCCATCCTGGATTTTACTCACTGCCGTTTTCCAGTCTGTGTGGATAAGTTCAGAGAAGGTATTGGCTTTTTCCTGCACTGATGTCTTCGGAAGACCATCATGGGAATCAGCAGTAGCACTCTTCATGGCAGCAACATAAGCTTCAGCTACGTCAGAGATGCCTGAGAATTATACGCTAAAATTACCCTTACCAGCCTTGTTCATAGTAAAATGTGAACGGAAGATAGAACTAGTGTTTGTGAGAGAAAAAGGTGAGAGAGAAAAGAAAAAAAAAAAAAAAAAAAAACGAGACTCACACGTCTGCTAAGAAATTAAACCTCTTAAAAGCCGAGCCTTTGTTCATAGTAAAATGTGACGAAGATAGAAACTAGTGTTTGTGAAGAAGAAAGGAAGGTGGGAGCAGAGAAAAGAAAAAAAAAAAAAAAAAAGAAAAGAAGCAAACAAACAAATGAGAAAGAAACTCAATCAGCTGTCTTCTTTAAGTTTGTGTAATTTTGTTGAGCTGTGTTAATCAGACTAATTTATCAACCATCACACTCATATAATTTTGCATAAACCTTATGAATTCGATATAAGCTCCTTTATTCAAAAAAAAAAAAAAAAAAAAAAAAAAAGAAGCAAACAAACAAATGAGAAAAAACCAATCATGCTGTCTTCTAGTTTGTGTAATGTTTGTTGAGCTGTGTTATCAGCAACTAATTATCAACCATCACACCTCATATAATTTGCATAAACTATGATCGATATAAGCTCCTTTATTCAAATTTTTATTATTTTTTTTATACGAAGGTATAAACTTGAATCTCTAACAACAATGATACTGCAATTAGGAATGCAAACATTATGAATACAGATATAACCCAAATCATTCGTCGTATGCCTCATATGCTATGCTTCATTTTTGTGTTCAGAACTAATTGCTAAAAGTATCCACAGTGAGAAGGCAACACGAAAAATACACCTGTTTATTGTTCCTCAGCAAGTGATTTTTAACTGGTAACCCTTCTTTTAGATTAAACGGGCATGTGTTCCATGTAGGATATCTTACAGTAATTACAATTAGACAATAGAATTGCTAGAATCCTTTACCAAGGCAATGGGCTAAAAGAACAGGGGACAGAGACATTCTCCATATTTGAGACCTAAAAGGGGATGTCAGACCTTATCTCCATATGAATGACAAAAACCCTAAGGGTTATAATTCAGTAAAAACGACAAAAAGAAATTGGTGAAGAAAAAAAAAAAAGGGAAGGAGACAGATGATAAAAGAAAGGAAGAGTAGGAAAGGAGGCGGGAAAAAAGAACGAGAGAGAAGGAGATTGGCTAAAGGGGATTCTAATCACTGTCTTCTTGTCTTCTTATTTTCTTTTTCTTTTCAGGTACTATTCTCTCTATCTCAATCTCTCTCTTTTCAATTCTTGGTGTTATTTTCAGTTAAAAATGTTATGCTCCTACTCAGTTTTATTGTCTTTAATTTTGATTTGGTGCATTAAAATACACAAAAAAACTAATACCTAATCAATAGTTTAGATCAAATAAGATCAAGTAAATAAAAAAGATAAATGGAGATGATCAAGATAAACAAAGGCAAGCATTTGTTGCTCCTTGGGCCCCTTAAAAAGGTGTGCAACTAGGCAATAAAGTGTTCTTCTCAGTTAGGTCAACAACCAAACAAGTGACCACAGGAAAGGCACTAGATCTAACACTCGATGAACCTTGTGCCTAAGGCACACCCTTAACATCTATAGTAACACAGTGCAACAAGTAAGAACTTTATTGGATCAATGTAATTCTTCCATCAACTTAAAAATGTTGTGCATATCCAAACACTACCAGTATTATAAGACCAACCTGTGATAAAACTATTGCAAACTGCTTCCACATATCCTGCCATTGATTGTGCCTTTATTCGGATTACTTTAGCTTTTTCAACAGAATCTTCTGGCCACTCAATATTCATGATATCTACATCAACATCTTCCTCCTGCACTTTGTTAGCAGTGGATATGATGGATTTTCCAAGCATCAGAAGTTGAAACACTGCTGAACTGGACATTTCGGAAAGCCTCTGCAAAGATATGCATTTTTAAAATATTTACACACTTGGAAAAGTATTAAGAAGTTATATAAAATATAGATTTTCGCATGATATCCAACATATTTCCATACATGAACGCCTTCTGAGTGAAGAGTTTCTAGTCTGCCTGTAGTCCTTTGAATTATGTCATTTACAGTCAGTCCTGCCAGGGCACTTGTAAACCTGCAACATGTTTTGAGAAAATTATAGCAAACAGCAAAAGTCAAAGCACAAAAACTAGTCATATAGCTATTACAGTAAGATGACCACTTCCAGCACAAAGGATAGCAAACATCATCAGCAGCAATTTATCTTCGAAAATATAAAATACCAAACTAAACAAGGATGTCCCTAAAGACAATTCTAACAGGCAAAAATGATCAACTGGAGGCTATAGACTAGCATTACACTACTACGTAATTCAGATAGTCTCAGACTCTCAATATTTTAGTAAAGTTAAGTTGATGAGGCTAGAAATACACGTCTGACATGACAAGACAAATAAGCGTACAGGCAGTACAGCAAAATGAAAGGTCCAAAAATTTTGTTTATGTACAAAGCGAGATTACCCTGCAGCCATGTCAGCAGCTTTGCTGACACTCGAATCATGTAAGTTTTTCATCTCATCACTGCTTCCCTCTGTTCCAGCATCTATTTTCTTCCCTTTGTTGGACTCTATACCATTCTCTTCCATTTCAATACTCAAATCCAAAATTTGCTGAACAAGTTTAAGCTTTCCATCATATACAGATTTCTGTTCAAGTGGTAATTTGACTTTTCTTCGATTAAATAATAGGGTATAATGGCTGGACAAGGCCTCAAGCTCCTACAACATTATAGTTCAACAATTTCAATATCAACTATAACTATCATTTGAACAAAACAAACTTCGATAAAAATGATAAGAAAATGACCTCCAAGTGTTCTGGACCACCATATATATAGAAGCAACGATCAAATGTTACTTCCTCAAGTAACTGATCCTCATCAGCTTCTTGTTCAGAGCCTTTAGAAGTTTTCTCAACTTCAATACCAGTCTCTGTGATCAGCAGATCCATGGTCTCCTTGCCAACATATTCAAGCACTTGTATTCCCTTTGTGGTAAAAGCTTTTCCAGTCTGTAACATGGAGGCAAGAATTAGCAAAAAATAAGAACATTTATGACCAACATGATGACATTCATGCTAACCTCTAGTAAGGATGGTGCAACTGAACCAGCTCCTCCTGGTAAGTTACCATTTTGAATTGATTCAGCAAGGTTTACAGCAGAATGTTCAAGCCTGTATAAAGAAAAGAAACAGAAGAAGGGGGGGTGCGGGTAAGGGAAAAAACAGATGCAGGAATTAGAAAACTCATTTGGAATAGAATAACTGCATTGCATAGGAACCTATTCAGTTTTGTGTTATTACATCAAATTTGGCTTCTGACATATAATGGTTGCAAAGGCTAGTTCTCTTCAAAATTTTGCATATTTATCTGTGAGCTTAAGCACATCACAAGGTTCCTACTGCAATTATCCAAACACGAACTTTTTCCACATAGATGGTTGCAAATTAGCTAGGTAAGTGAATCCTAACAACCCGTTTTTTTATTTTACTCAAGCTCAGATTTATGAAACAAAGATCAAGGCAAGCCTCGCATGAGCAAAACAAAAACTGAAAGCAAATCGCATAGATACAACTTCGAGATCTCAAATTGAGGGAGAGAGGAATAAAGAGACAAATACAACTGCATAATAAAGATTCCCATGAAAATACAAATTTTTTATTCAGCACTTTCTTCTAGTCCTAAAGTACATAGCCCTACATTCCAACTTATTCATTAACACCCTAGAAACTTAGTGGAGCTTTTCAATAGGCAGTAATTAACCACCCCCTTTTTTCCTTATATGAACATTGACTTACTAGTTTCAGCTAGCTGATAGATAGGGTTTATTAGAGAGCAAGACCAGCAAACTCTATGATCTTGCAATATGAACCATTATCCATTTTCTATTAATAACACATAAATTCCAATAAACAAAACAATGAAAAGATCAACTACAGTGATACTTACTTTTGAACAAAATTGGAACCTCCTTTCAATGCATTTCCTAATGCTTGCCATGCTCCCGAAGCAAAATTCTCCACAGAGTGATCTAGAACTTTCAAACCCTAAAAACATCAAAAAAGAAGAAACAATATGATGCTTCCAGAATTGAAGGGCGCCACAATATCTAACCAAACAAATTAAGAGTATTTCTATTGCAATGGCAAATTTAGACCAAACACTAAACAGAGAATAAGCATACATTGAAAACATGACATATCAACTTATCATCAGGCATATTTCAAAGCATGAGAAATTGTGACACTTGCCTGTCCTAGTAAGGAATCTTCACTTGCTTTCTCCAATTTATCTAAAGTAGATTTCCGTAGCTTTTTAGTCTCATCATCAGTTTCCTTATCACTATCCGATTCTTCTCGCTCTTCCTCTGCCTTGGAAGATTCTGAATCCTCGGCAACAATTTGCATATCCGCTATGCTCTTTGCTGCTTTCTCTGCAGCTTCCGCAGCCTGCATCCAAATAGAAGTTACACATTGCAAATACACAATGTTAGGATTTTAAAAATGCAACCTCCAAAAATTCCAAAACTCTAGATCTGACACCAAAGCAACCGCCTAAATTAAAGCCCTAATTTCGAAAACAATGCCGGAACTGGAAAAAAGCAATAAATGAAAACTTACATTGCGGGAGATCTCTTCGGCAGCTTTTTGGAGATCTGAAAGAACAGAGAATCCCCAGCCTCCCCATCCTCCTCCACTGCCCTTAGGTTCCGGTGGTTGCTCCCCCTTGGATTCTTCTTTTTCTTGTTGTTCTTGGTGGTGTAGTTCGAGTTGTTTATCATCTTTTGTCGGTGGAGTCTTGTTCTCTTCCATTCTGTATAATTTGAATCCAGAAATGCTTATATTAAAACAATTTTTGAGCTCTTATCATGGAAATGGAGTTTTCAGTTGACGTGCAAATTGATAGAAGTACAGATAGGTCTTCGATTGGTTATACTGGCTTTTGATTTTGCTTTTGTATGATGAAAGAAGACAAGAGCTGGCTTGAGATAGACCCAAGACCTCACCGTCACCAGCTATCGGTTTGATTCAAACATCTGATGGAAGCAATTAAAATGAAAAACGGTAACGCGTTTTAGGACAAACGGCAGCATTTTCAATTTGGTCATTTTCTGCAGGTGTAATTACTATTTTATCCCTAGGGTTTGGTCAATTACATTATTAAAGATCTATGTAAAATTATTAATGAAATAAGCTTAGTGCAACTGGTATATAAACTGAATGGTGTCATTTTAAACGATTAAGATCTTTAATAGTGTAATAAACCATAAAGATTAAACAGTGATTATCCTTGTAAATTTGGCAAACAAATATGAATTTTGAATAGTTTTCGATTGCAGCTCAAAAAATAAATCTCAACCTAAAAAAAAAAAAATTGGTGGCATCCTTTAATTATACATATTAATTAAACTCTTCGATTAGTTATATTAGTTTAATAAATAATTTAATTTATAGAATCGCATTATTTAACATAATTTACAGTTTTCAATTACTCAATCTATGTTAAACCAACAGGATAATTCATATTTTTTAACATAAATTATAAAAACAATGATATTTATATATTTTATCTATTTAATAAGTATTAAATAAAAATAATTTTATAAATGAAAGTGTTGAATATGTGAATTTTGTAAATTGAATTAATGTAATTTTACAAATTGATATATATATATATAACAGTGAATCACTCTAACGTGTAACTATTTGTTTGAATAAAAATTTTGATACACTAAATTAGCTGATTTGGTGCAATGAATGTAGTCTCTCCTCTTGCGAAAATGATATGTAATAATGATAATAATTTAAGGTAGAAAAATGTAATGAAAATCAGAAAGAACAGTGCTCATTTTCATGGATGATGATATCTCCAAAGTTTCAGGTGAAAAAACCAATGGCTGAAACATCAGAAGCAACTGGAAAAAAGGAAAAATAATTTAAAAAAAAAAAAACCTTGTAAGAACCAAATATTTTCTTTTGCTTGCTAAAAGCAGCACTAAAGGTTCTTTCAAATTCTATACCAGACATGAACAAGCTATCTTGTACTCCGCAGGCCTTATATTCTCCTTTTTGCATTATTTACGCAGCAATTCGTTTGATCTTCCTCGGAGTCATAAAATCAAGAACCATATCCAGTGAAGGAAAAGTAACCAACATAACACCAGAATCACTACCAGAGGTGAAGGTCACACTTCCTTTGAAGTTGATATTTGAACACGAAATCTTTGCTAATAGCAAGTGTAGTATATTAGAGCTAGCTCAACTTCCAAAAATCATGCTTGGTGAAGGTACCTTAGGGTCTTTGTTCAAGGTAATTCTTAACTGTGGACACTTAGTTACAGTTCGAATGATCAGGGAAAGATTGGTTAAACCAGATGAAATGGAGTCCTGGATTAATTTCTTTGCAGGAATTCGTAACTCTTTGCTCTTGCCAATGTATTGTGGTTTCTGGTATGGTGGAGAAGCCTTTCTTGTTCACGAGTATTTGTGCATAGGAAGTCTTCAAGAGCTTTTACATGGTAAGTTGATGATTTCTAATTCATTGAAATCTACAGAAACTGTCAGAGCTTGTTTATTCCTTTGAATTTTAAGTCCAAACACTAATAATTATAGATATTGCTATGCTATTAGGGTGCGAAGGAATTCAATTTACTCCATTGAGCTGGGAAGTAAGAAAGCACCTAGCAAAATGTGCAGCAATGGCAGTAGCCTTCATGCATAACCAGGTTACAAAAAGAGGCAACAATCTTGTTTGTGGGGTGGTTAAGTCCAGCAATATCTTGATTCGGACCGATTTCTCTGCCTGTCTCTCAGGCTACGAAACGCCTTACCTTGTACCTCCAGCAACCATCATCAGAAGAAATCCTGGAAGAGTTGCACCTGAACTAGCATCAAATTATCAAAGTTATCCGAAAATGTTTACGCCTAAATCTGATGTTTATAGCTTTGGAATTCTACTGTTGGAGCTTATCACTGGGAAGAGACCTACAATTACCAACTTAGGTGAATATGTGAAAGAAAAAGGAAAGAGAGAAGGATTAAAAGGTATATGTGACAAAAAAATGGGAGAAGTAAAGGAATACTGTGTGAGAGAAATGATTGCAATTGCTCAAGTTTGCATTTCTCAGAATCCTAAAAACCGGCCTTCCATGGATAGAGTGGTGGAAATGCTTCAAGAAATTGAGGACTAAAATAAAGAGCCAATTTTTTTCACTGTAATAAGTATATGTATTGTGTAGTTATATGTATAAGAGAATGCTGAAAATGCATTTTAAGTTAAATTATTTGTTAATTCAAGCATATGTCCACTGATTAGATTCAAGCAAAAAGTGCAACCGTTATACAAGAAAGAGGGAAATCATTATACAATGTCTAATTAGTTAGATAATAAGAAACAATATTCATTCCATGAAGAGTGTCAAATGAAAACGTTACAGTTCCAGAACAGAAGTGTGTATCAATGTATATTAGCCCTTTGAGACTACAAAAATTAAGTATATATCAGTTAGTATCCTGGGAACATTGGTGGAGGCGGCGATGAGTATTGGAATCCGATATTTGGTGGGAGAACAATGTCATCTACCGGTGGTGGAGGGATAACAGTAGGAGGAGGAGGAGATACAGTTGGTGGTGGTGGAGAGTGTGTTGGTGGTGGAGGGACAACAGTAGGAGGAGGAGGAGATACAGTTGGTGGTGGTGGAGAGGGTGTTGGTGGTGGAGGGACAACAGTAGGAGGAGGAGGAGATACAGATGGTGGTGGTGGAGAGGGTGTTGGTGGTGGTGGAGAGGGCGTTGGTGGTGGAGGTGAGTGGATAGGTGGTGGTGGTGAGTAGACAGGTGGTGGAGGTGAGTGAACTGGTGGTGGTGGAGAAAACACTGGTGGAGGTGGGGAGAAGACTGGTGGCGGAGGTGAGTGGACTTGTGGTGGTGGAGAAAACACTGGTGGAGGTGGGGAGAAGACTGGTGGCGGAGGTGAGTGGACTTGTGGTGGTGGAGAAAACACTGGTGGAGGTGGGGAGAAGACTGGTGGCGGAGGTGAGTGGACTGGACTTGTGGTGGTGGAGAAAACACTGGTGGAGGTGGGGAGAAGACTGGTGGCGGAGGTGAGTGGACTGGGGGAGGTGGAGAGTGAACTGGTGGTGGAGGTGAGTGGACAGGTGGTGGGGGTGGGGAGTGGACTGGTGGTGGTGGGGAGAGGACTGGTGGTGGAGGGGAGTGGACTGGGGGAGGTGGGGAAAGGACTGGTGGTGGTGGGGAAAGGACTGGTGGTGGAGGGGAATGAACTGGGGGAGGAGGGGAGTGGACTGGGGGAGGTGGAGAATGGACTGGTGGTGGTGGAGAGTGGACTGGTGGTGGGGGCGAGTGGACTGGCGGTGGGGGAGAGTGAACTGGAGTTGGCGGAGATTGAACTGGGGGCGGTGAGGGAGGCGATTGGATTGGTGGAGATGGCCCTGGAGTTCGGGATGGTGGTTTTGATGTCTCAGGTGCTGGTTCTGGTGCTGGTTCCGGTGCTGGTGGTCTTCCATGCCCATGATTCCAAGGTTCATGTGGGTCAGATGATGGTGCTGGTGATATCTCTGGCCCTGGTGACGGTGGTGTTGATATTGATATCGGTGATGGTGGTGATTGAGGGGCAGGTACTTCTATTCTTGGTGATTGCGGTGATTGAGGGACAGGCGATGGTGGTGTTGGTGTTGGAGAGGGTGGTGATTGAGTCGCAGGTACTTCTATTTTCGGTGAGGGTGGTGTTGGTGAGGGTGGTGATTGAGTCACAGGTACTTCTATTTTCGGTGATGGTGGTGTCGGTGTCGGTGTCGGTGTCGGTGATGGAGGTGTTGGTGTCGGCGTAGCAGGAGTTGGTGGATTTGGAGAGCCTCCTCCACCAGCACATTTGTCCTTACTGCAATCCACCGGTCTGCTCACCACCGGTTGACATACCTGAGCAGATTTCTGGTTTGGCCTATTAGACATACAATTATCTCTATCGTCAAACACAACATCTGTACTAGAATCAGGCACGCACGCTTGATCCTCTCCGTTAAAGTAATTAGAGGCAAAAGTGAAATTTGCCAAGCAAGGTAATCTGCAAATGCTCTCAGGAACTAATCCTGTCAGCTTATTTCCAGCAATGTTCAAATCCTCAACCTTCTTCAACCCTGAAAGATCTTGCGGCAAGCTTCCTACGAACTGATTGAAGCCGACATCGAAAACTGTAACATTTCCAAGCATACCAATTTCTGCAGGAAAGCAACCAGTAAGACAATTACTGGTGAAAATTATCTCATTCAAGTTGGCCATTTTACCAATACTGCGAGGAATGCATCCAGAGAAGTTATTATTGGCAAATGTAACAATAGAAACTGTAGAGTTGCCTATTGTGTCAGGAATGCCACATTCAAATCTGTTGTTATTCAACAACAAAGCATCAAGATTCTTCAGGAAAACCTGCGGAGGCAAACACCCTTCGAAATCATTGAATCTGATGTCTACATACTTTAAATCCGGCCACGATAGAACAACTTTCGGGAACTCACCAACAAATCTATTATTACTTATATCAAATTCATACATATGTATTAGCTTGGAAAAGCTCTCAGGAACAATTCCACAGAACCTGTTGGAGTTAATGTGAAACAATGCAAGGTCTGTCATAAGCCCTAGTTCAGCTGGAAGGTAACCAGCAATGTCAGCTCCATTAATATCAACACCTGCAACGACGCTCAATTTCGGGTCATCAGGTGCAGGCGCACAAAACACACCATTATAAGAACAGACATGGGCGCCAATCCAATTTCCTGTTGTATTAAATGGATCAGAGTATATTGCTTTTTTCCAAGCTTGGAGAGCTATATATGCTCTCTTTAGCCTCTGGTTTGCGAATGTTACTTTAACATCAACTTCATATTCGTACTCGTTAGGAAGCTGTTCATTTTCGCGCAGCGTCAAGAGCTGCCGATGGGCAATGAGAGATGCTTCTGAATTAGTTAAGGCAAAGGAGAAGGTTGACAAGGAAGAAAACAGGATTATTGTGAAGGAAAAGAAGCAGCCCGAGGCTGTTGTGAGAAGGTTAGCCATGTTTGACCCACCTAGGAATTTCCTGGGGCTGCTTATAGAGAAGACAACCAAGGAAGGGATGTTATATGGAGGGTGAAGAAAGAAAAGATTTGGCAGCCATTCAAAGAGCGAACAAACAGATCTCTAGTTTTAGGCACCGAAAATTATTTTTCTAGACTTTTTTTACACATCACAGAATTTGTCAGAACATCTATTTTTAGACCCTTTTATATGGATTTATGATTTAGAATTTAGACGGGATTGGTTTTGCGAGAATTGGTTGCATTTGCCAAAATGAAAATCCAAGTGGATGGTTAGAAAGAAACTAGGAATTGAATTTCGTTTGACATTTCGTTAACTGATGCTCAATTTTGTGATTTTATTGTAATATCATGTGCATCTATTAAATTCAATGAGGAATGAAAATTACACAAGAGAGCTCATTTCCTTTGACACTTAGCATTTGATACCATGATTCTTGTTTACAAAAATAAGATAATGTAATTCAAAAACAAATAACATCCTATCAAACACCAAACTTTGATTATCAATGCCTAGCTTGACTAATTAATAAGCTCAATGTAACTAATAATGCAATTGTATACTGTAATTCCTTGTATTGTCAATTTTTTCAGCTTAAAGGACCCCAGACATACAGAAATGGACCTTTTCCCATTCCAATAATAAATAATACTTCAGCTTTGGCATTCAGAGCCTAACCAAAGTTAGAGAAAGCTATTCTGTTGATCTTATATCAATATGGATGTTTTTATTGAAGTTTACAATAGTAAGGAGCTCGAAAAAGAGCATCCATTGCCACACAACTACGGATAAGCTATGATACAGTTCATATATGTTACAATTCTGCTTTCTCGAAACCGAAATACTGCAATAATATTCACAAAGTCTAGCAGAAATAACTTCCCATTACACAGACCAAAGTCTAATTTTGTGAAAATAACTTGGGCGGAAACAATCAGATCATAAATCTCATACATCCACCGGATATACTCATATCAGCTATGCACGGAAGCAACTCAAGAAAAACTTTCAACGTATTGCAGCTTATTTATCAATCCGTTTCATGGTCAGGAGCAGGTGAGTACCAAGCTGGAAATCTTCCTTTTGTTCGAAGTAATCTAGTATACTGTGAATCTGGCATTCTTGCTCTCTCTTCCTCTTCAAGCTCCTCCTTCGATTTTGGCAATCCATCTGGTATTGGACATGATCTGTCTCTTTCTTTCTCCATGGTCATTGGTGCCATGAAACCAAAACCATTCTTCCCCTTTTTTTGCATCGCTGAAATTCCATGTAAGCATCCCATTAAGGACTTCACTCCACCAGATTGAAGAATCACCTTCTCTAAATCCTCCTTTGGTAACTCTCTCTGCAACAAATGTCAATTCAATTAGTTGAAAAAATTGAATCTGTATGGTTTGCCTACTCTTGTCTTTTCTTTTTTAGGAAAAGAAAATTAAGGAGCAGCAAATTAAACCGATTCTCAGCAACCAAACAAAAACTATAAGCCAAGATTCAACTAGATGATTCAACAAACTTGAACTTTCATAGTTAAAAATCAACAGCATCGAGCATATTAATCATCAAATATATCATATACATGCCTATTAATTCTCAAGGTTTACTTACTTCCAAATCTTTCAACTCAAAGTACGCGCTCCAGCAGCTATAAGAATCATCTCCTTCAAGTGTTGAACAGTAATCTACACCAAACAGTTTCAACATATCAGATCTCGAATACAATGCAACTTGAAATAGATCTGAGCAAATAATTCATAAATCAAATTAACAAAACACCGACTTTTCAAAAACAAAAAAGAAGAAGAAGAAAGAAGAAGAAATAAGACTCACCGGCGAGTTCATTCTCGGACTTTTCAATCAACGGCGGTTCTTTAACGGCTCTTTCGAGCTTAGTTCGGCTAAACGGCTCGAGCTTAGGAATACAAGAACTGCTTCTCGAAGAAGAAGAAGAAGAGCAGGTGAGAGTTGAAACAGCTCTCCTGGAAGCGCTTGAGCGATTGAAATCCTTAGCTTCGATAAGCAAAGGAGAGGAACAAGAACGAAGAAGTAGAGACTTTATCATCTTAATCACACAGCAAAACTGAACCTCTCGTGATTTCAATTTTCAACAAAGATTTAGATAAAGAGGAGAATTACGAGGGCGATACTTTTATATACACTCAAAAGTGCAGTTTAGGACCCAACATTGGAAATGGATAAGGATAAATATTTTTTATTATTACTAGTAATATATTTGCTTAAGATTTTTATATTATTTCTTAGATATATTATGTGTTTTGCATGTTCTTGATGGGAGGGACAGATGAAAGGTGACCGCTGGATTGGCTTAAGATGGAAAAAACTGTGGACTTTGGATCGTTGATTTGTATGGCTTCTTGGGTCAAATGTGGGTCCTATATTACGCTTACAGAGGACAAAAGCACTAAACGCCGGTTTTTGTCTAGTAGATTGGCGAAACGCGGCGAGGTGTGCAAATACGATGGGCGGGGTTTGGAAGAAGAATAATAAAATAGAAAATAGAATGTTCCTTTTAGAAAGAAAAAGGAAACAAAATTAAAAAGTTCCAATCAAAATTATTAAATGTAAACAAATAATATGCGCAACAGATGAAGGATTTTACACATAACTAATAATTTATAAGTTCAAGCGGGTGGTCTTTGGAAGCCACCTTCCAATTGCCATTAATTTATCTTAAGTATATTGAATTTTGTATAATCGGAATTCTAGTAAGTTCAAATTTGTAAACATTGTATCAATTTTAAAAAGATCAATAAATGTTATATTAATTTCATCTTCTCACTTATGTGAGGAGTGAGATGCTTTGAGTTCGAGTCCTCTCGATCACAATTATCACGGTTGTTTTCACTAATTTAGTGAGCAAATGAGAGCGTTGCCATTATTGTGTAGCTGCCATTATTGTGTAGCAAATTTTTATTTAAGTTTAATTTTGAAGCGATATCAATTTATTTATAGGTGACACAAATTACAGGTTTGCTCAAATTTTTTATTTATAAAAAGAGCTAAAATTTTACTTAAAGGAGCACTAGATTAGTCAAGGTTGATACTTGACAGCATGATGCAAGGAAAAAAATATTAGAAAATTAATTTTTTATTCAAAAATAAAATATATCATTTTCAGTTTTGGATCAATTGAGTATAATGCAAACAATTTTTACATTGAGGTATAATCACTTTGTTTTTTTTTTTTTTTTTTTTTTTTTAAAAATATTAAGAAAATTAATTTTTTTATTCAAAATAAAATATATCATTTTCAAGTTTTGGAATCAATTGAGTATAATGCAAAACAATTTTTACATTGAGTATAATCAACTTTGTTTTTTTTTTTTTTTTTTTTTTTTTTTTTTTTTTTTTGACAAATATAGTAGAACATCAAAAAACAGTAAAATTTGATTATATTAGAGCATTAAATCAAATTTTAATTATATTCTTACAAAATTTTGTGAAATTTGTCTATACAATCACTTGTATCTTGTCCAAGGATACTAGTTAGACATTAAACCAATATCTTGCAAAAGTTAATTACTACATGTAGCTGTACTAAAATTTAAAATTTACTGCATTAGTATTTTAAAAATTATTATTGTTCCTATAAAAATGCATGTAGTGATACTAAAATTTATAAGTTCAAGTATAATAAATCATCCATAAAATTTAAATGACACATGTATAATAGACGTACATAGTTGAATTCATGTATTCATCTATGATTAACTGATAACTTAATGCATAAATTTAGCTCTAGAGTTAACACATTAAGCTTTGTGACAGTTCCCAAACTTTCTTCCTCTTGGTCCAATCACGAGATTCTTTACGCAGACAAAGTCTTTGCTTTCCATTTGATATTAAAATCTTTTTTTATAAACCATCCATGAATTTGTGAAACCAGTTTAGAAACGAATGAGTTTAGAAAAGAATGGAAAGGAGGTGGAGCTGAAGGGAACCAAAGTCAAGTTGATATTTTTTCCTTTCATTTGACACCTCATCGGCAACGTGGCATTTCTTTTTCTTTTATTTGGTGCATTATGGCGCGTGTTTTAATTTATTTTGTGTGCTCAACTAGTTACAAAATTGATATTGAAAAGTACAAATTCGAGGGATGATAGGTTTCCTGTAAAGTTCAAGGTGCTAACTGCTACGAGGTGTTAAACCGTAAAATTATAAATTTACGAGTTACGCCATTAATTGATGACAGGACAAAAACCAGTAATGTCGGACAGAAAAGAAAAGAAAAAAAAAAAAAAAAGAAAATAATTGGATGGACAGACAAAAACCAGTAATCGTCGGAACAGAAAAGAAAAGAAAAAAAAAAAAAAACCCAGAAAAGTATTCTTACTGACGTGGATACCGTAGACAATGTGTCTAGTCCGACTAGAGAACGACATCGTCGCTCTCTAAAAAAAAAAAAAAAAAAACAGAAAAGTATTCTTACTGACGTGGGAATACCGTAGACCAAATTGTGTCAGTCGACTAGAAACGACATCGTCGCTCTCTCTCCAGAACTATATCAGGCAATAATAATAATAATAATGAAAATAAAAAGAAAAAAATAAAACACGCATCAAATTCCAGGCTATTTCCAGAGTTTCTTTCCATGCTCTTGGAAGAAAAGTAATCGATATTGACTCCATTTATGTTCTTTTAATAAAAGATCGAAGGATCTTCATCGAACTCCTCTTCTTTCTCTTTTTCTCTATTATTCTCGAGAAGAACCAAGAGGAATTTCTAGGGTTTAGAGATAAGCAAACAAAGAAAGATGAAGCCGATGGAGACGATTCAGGATCTGATTGAGGAGGCTAAACTTCGAACGGTTTGGTGGGCCTTGTGTATCTTTGCTGTTACTTACTTCTTGTCTCGTAAGCTCTTTCGAAATTTCATTTCAATGTCCTCTTTTAGCTTATTAATTGTGAAATTCATGCTAAACTGACCAGAGTTTGCTCCGGTTCTGTTTTATGTAATTTAATGTGAGGTGATTGTCATTTGGAATGAAATAAGCAATTTAATTTGCATTTGCTGTTATTTGGATTGAATTTAGGTTTCTTCAACTTATCTGCATTATCTATTTGTGTTTTCAGCTTCTACATGTAGATGAGGTGGGTGTAACTGGAATACAATTGCTTGTGCCGTTTCTGAGGCTAATATTACTTCCATCATCATTTTTTTTTTCTTGTAAGAAATTGAATGATGTTGCAGATAGGTAGCGGTGTAAATAAGCGGAGATGGCTTGCGAGCTATTCGAGCTTGGCTTGGATAAGTTCAAAAAAAGTTACGCTAGAATTGAGCTCAAGTTCGAGCTCGAGCTTTCAGCTTGAAAGCTCATTGAGTCTTATTGAGCTTTTATATATACATATATATCATTTATTTTAGGCTTACTCGAGCCTTGAGCTGAGCTTGAGCTTAAACTTTTTCGGGTTGAAGTCGAGCAGAGGTCGAGCATAAAATTTCCAGGCTCTTGGATTCGAGCTAAATTCTGTCGTCCTGAGTTTTGAGGTCTGCTCGACTCATTTACACCCCTAGTTGTAGAAACTCAAGTACTTGAGTTTAGTGTTTTTTCCTGCTGTTTTTCTTTAATAAAATGGAAACTGTTCAATTTTATATTAGTTTAAATGAATTATGGAGACTTTAAATGAATTGCGGAGACTTTACTATTTTCTAGAGTTCTAATTGATGGTAGATTTGTGACTATAATAATTATTGTAGGCATCTGTGCATGCGTATGTCCTGTCCTTTACTTTTCTTTATGACCCAATTGTGATGATGGCCAATCAAGCTTTTTAAATATGTTGTTGTTGATGTTGATATATCTTTTGTTGTTGTCTATTACAGATACAAGTTCATCAATGTGGATAAATTTACCTATATCGATTCTTTTGGTTTCTGGATTGCGCATTTTGTCTAATGAGGTGGAGTTCAGCTGGAAAGCACGGCGCTGGACCCATCGACTGTCTTATTTGTCTCATTTGGAGAAGAAACAATTGTCCGTGAATGATTCACGACTTTCTTCTGCACCTCTGCCACCAAGGTGGAAAAGAAAAATTGATTCTCCAATAGTGGATGCTGCAATCAATGATCTTATTGATAAAGTTTTGAAGGATTTCGTTATAGATCTGTGGTATTCAGAGATTACGCCAGACAAGGAAGCACCTGAGTTAATGCGTGATGTTATCATGGATGCTATCGGTGAGATATCAGGAAGGGTTAAGGAGATAAACCTTGTTGACCTGCTGACGAGGTTTTTTTTTTTTTTTTTTTTTGGATGCTATCGGTGAGATATCAGGAAGAGGTTTAGGAGATACCTAGTTGACCTGCCTGACGAGGTTTTTTTTTTTTTTTTTTTTTTTCCTTCCTCTAAGACTTTCTTCCTGGAAGAGAGAAAAAAGCGTGTGATTTGTGTCTGCAGTCAGTGAATACTCAGAATTAGTGACATATTAATGTTGCAGGGGTTTTTTTTTTTTTTTTTTTTTCCTTCCCTCTAAGACTTTTCTGGAAAAGAAAAAAGCGTGTGATTTGTGTCTGCAGCAGTGAATACATCAGAATTAAGTGACATATTAATGTTGCAGGGATATAATTGATTTAATAGGGGATCATTTGGACCTTTTTAGACGAAACCAAGTTGCAATAGGTGCTGATGTAATGGGAACACTTTCTACTGATGAGAGAGACGAAAGGCTGAAGCACCATCTGATGATGTCTAAGGAGCTTCACCCTGCACTGATATCTGCTGAGAGTGAGTACAAGGTGTGAGTGGTGTGTTTCGACGAAAGTTTGTTTCCCATTTTGATTCTATCATTTGCACTTTATCTAACTTTTCCCACCTTTTCTGGTAAAGGTTCTGCAACGCCTAATTGGTGGAGTTTTAGCTGTGGTGCTAAGACCTCGAGAAGCTCAATGCCCACTGGTTCGAACTATTGCTCGAGAGCTTGTAACTTGCTTGATATTGCAGCCTGTTATGAATCTTGCAAGCCCTGTGTAAGATTTACAGTTTCCTCCTTCACTTTATCTGAGCTTTTGGTTGTCCCCCTGGCCATGTGTTACATTCCTTCTCTCTCTTGTTCTCCAAAGAATTAGATGATTCTTATCTGAATATAAGGGACAAATACGAACATGTTCTAAGATAATTAGATGTTACATCTGCCAGTTCCTATCAACATAAGAATGTGCATTTCATTTCTGGTATGATATTGTAATTTAAAGAATCCCACTGAAACTATTGTTAATAGGAAATCTAAGTGGTGAAACTGAATATGTTACTAACCATTTGGTAGTTGCCACTTAAAGGATGAAGTGCATTATACCTTCTGTCCTCTGCAGTCAGCCTACTCCATTGATATCTTATTCCATGGTATGCAAAGTGGAATTTGGATCCCTGTTTTTTTATGAGACAAATAGTATCTAAAATTCTATGGTTACTTCATTAGAAAGGAAGAATCCACTTTGTCAGGTTAGGTATATTTTTGTACTGTCTCCTGAGTTCATTAGAATATCTGACTATATATGCTTTTCTCTCCCTTTTTTCCCCCCAGGTATATCAATGAGATCATTGAACATGTTTTGTTTGCCATTAAAGATGGTGGCCTAATGGAGATAACCGGTGATCAACCTGCTGGAGGTGTACATAATGGCGGTTCTTCCTCAAGAAAACATTCATCCTTAAATAGTCAAGGGACTGATATTGTTGATAATGAAAAAAGCTTTCAAGGGACTAACCTGACTTTGTCAAAAATTGATGACCTTAGAGATGTACCCTTGGACTGTGACTCAAAACAGCAAGATCCTATAAATCCACGTCATGCAGATTGGGCACGGGTCTTAGAGGCAGCAACCCAGAGAAGAACTGAAGTTCTTACACCTGAAAATCTCGAGAACATGTGGACAAAAGGAAGAAATTATAAAAGGAAAGAGACCAAAAAACTAAAAGCAGGTGTTCAGCATCCTATGGTGAAGGATTCTGCAGCAACTAACGCTGAATTCACTATAGATGCAGGGAAGGAAACTTTAACTAACAGCAACATACTTTCAGCAAGAGCAGAAGAGAAAGCTATTGCGCAGCTAGAGCATCAATTAAGTCGCAATGATTCATCAGGTGATCAGTATAAAAATGGTAAACAATTTACTGAGGATTATGATGAGGAGTTGTCTTTTGATAGGACTCATGCCAATGATGAATTGACTAGCACTAACATTCCCTCAGTCGATGAAAATAAAAGTAGGCTTAAGAGATCGAATAGCACTTCTGCTCTGAAAGTCCTGCCTGTTGAAAAAAGGAAATTTACAGGAGATGGCAAAGGATCCATTATTTCAGAGTTCTATAGCCCAGATTTTGGCAGGCCTGATGAAGGACTTGCTGTTAAGAAGGTCTCAGATACGATACTCCACAGTGGGGCACCCCATGTTCCTAATCCTAAGCTGAAGTGCCGGGTGGGTATTATTTAACTTGACTTTTTTGAAGCCTTAAAGATGTAAAATATGAACTTGTAACTGGCCTCCCTTGCAATGTAGGATTCGAAGTTGAAGAGCTTCTTGAATATTGCTTTGTATCGAGTTCCCTGGATGCTTGCAAGAATCTAATTAGATTCCTATTCCTTGTTTACCTGTTTCTCTTCAGGTTATGGGAGCATACTTTGAGAAACTTGGGTCAAAATCTTTTGCAGTTTATTCAATTGCAGTTACAGATGCAGAAAGCAGAACTTGGTTCGTGAAAAGAAGGTTCCTTTCTCATCTATAGGATAATTAATGCTAGCTTTAAGAAATTTTGGACCTTTTCTTGTATGTCTAGACATTAACTTCATAATTATGAGGCTTCCTGTACTTTGTGGATAAGCAAGATTTCTTTTGCTTATATTTCTTCTCATTTGTTTCCTATGCAGATACAGGAATTTTGAGAGATTGCATAGACAGCTTAAAGACATTCCAAATTACACGTTACACTTGCCCCCCAAGAGGATATTCTCGTCAAGCACAGAGGATTCTTTTGTTCATCAACGTTGCATCCAGCTTGATAAATATTTGCAAGTATTGTTCAGTCCTTACATTTCTTCTTTAGATTACTTCACCTTTTTCTGCTTTTAATATGCTGCATTTTTCAGGATCTTTTGTCCATAGCTAATGTTGCTGAACAGCATGAAGTGTGGGATTTCCTTAGTGTTTCGTCAAAGGTGTGAATTCTGTTTACATCCTAATATATGTTGTTGTGGGCGTTTCTTGAAGATATGTTATCTCTACTCTCTTTTTATTTTTATTTTTTTCCGTCTTGTACGTTGAATGGTTCTGAAATTCTATGCTTTTTCTCTTTTGTTTTTGAAGAATTACTCTTTTGGGAAATCGCCCTCGGTGATGAGAACGCTGGCAGGTATGGGAATATCTTCTTGATTATCATATCATATTAATTTTCAAAATTGCTCCTCCTCTAAAATATCCTAAAACTATCCAAGGACATACTCAACCCTCTAGATGTTGAGATTAAGTTCATCATTGAAATCCAACATCCATAAACACCTGCCCAATATCTACAAAAACTCCAGACCTTCAACAACCTCATTGTTTAGATGTTCAGAATATGCTTCATGTACTGGTGATGGTTATAAATGAAGAATATATTTCCTCCTTTTTGAGTTTCTTAAAAAGATTCTTGATGAATGAAATAGGCATATCTTTGTTTTTATTTTTATTTGCAGTCATGAGATGTTCATCTTATCTATTCTGAATTGTTGTTTATATATTGTGCTAAATTTGTCAGTGGTGCTCTCTTTTTGATGAACACATGCATGCAGACTTACTTTTTTTCCCCTTCAATTTTGTTGGGAGTTTGATGTTGTTTTTGATGGATGATAACTATAAAAAGTAAATGGAGGAGAGGGGAGAAACAATTCATAAAATGAATGATTTTATTCATTAAATTAATTTTATACATGGGTGCCTTTAGTCACCAAGGGCTGTTATAGAATAGGCTAGTAAATAGAAAATACAGAAAACTCTGTTAGTGAATAAAATAAGATAAACCAAAACATAATGTTGCTTACAGGATGTTGCAATTCAATTACGAAATCTACACCTAAAATAACTTTTGTATATAATCTGCTGCTGTTCACCCTTTTTGGAGGCCTCATAAAGTTGCTTCTTCTGGCATATGTTGTAAAAGCTTCATTTTGGATCCCAGATTGTTTAATGTCTCAACATCACTTGAAGCTGTTGATTTGTTTTCTCCTTTTATTTGAGTGGAAAAATAGCTTGTTGATGCAGGTTTACATGCATGCATCTTTCTGAACATGATAATCTGTGGATGATTATACGATGGTTATTTTTTTACAATCACTGGAATATTTCCCCTCTAACTTTGTTTGTGGACCACAACAGTGAATGTGGATGATGCCGTAGATGATATTGTGCGTCAATTTAAAGGGGTTTCAGATGGCTTAATGCGCAAGGTTGTTGGCTCGCCTTCGACCCTTGGTGAAATCAATCCTTCAATCTACAGCAGGAACTTGTCATGGCATGCAGAGGAGATGAATAAACATGTTTCAAGGCAAGATACATCAGAAACTGTGAATAGCCTTCTTAGTAATGAAGAAAGTCTTAAGCAAGAAAGCCATAGGCAGGAGGATGGGTCCAGTGAACAATCTAGCAGTTGGCATTCAGACAATGAGTTGGACTCAAAGGGTTTCCCACCTGGAGTGGTCAAGCGTGATCAGGAGTCTAGGACCTTAGCCTCAAAGAAGAAACAAAGTCCAGAGGCAAACACTGAATGGATTAACCAGGCTGGCTTTGCTATACCAAATCCTGCAGCGGCTGCCTCCAGTCCTATGGAGGACCCAGTTGGAATGCCACCTGAGGTATATGGTGCTTAACTGAGTTATATTTCTCCCATTTTTCTATGTAATGTTTGGCAATAAAGATACTAGGAGCATCTTTAGTTACATATCTGAGTTTATGGACAACTAATTCGTTTGGTAGGAGTTTCTTCTACATAAATGAATTTATTCATGCTATGTTGATTGTTGTAATGAATGCAATTTAGTATTATTTCTATGGTGGACAATCAAAAATTTATCTCAAGTAGCATACGATTCCTATATTAATCATGCAGATGAATTTTGTATTCATAAGTAAGTGATCTAGGATACCACTTCTTGCTCTTCATCTTTGAAATGTGTCTTATTTGCTTCCAAATGCTGTTCCTCAGATGTTTTGCACTGAAACAGACCTAATAATACATTTTTGTTGATTAGCTAACTACTTTTGGTGTTCGTGTCCAATTCAAAAATGCATTATGACATGAACTGTCACCTGAATTAGCATGAGTGATTCAAATTCAAAGTTCCCAACACTTGTGTGTCGATTGACCCCAAGGTAGGAGTGTTCAAGGAGCCCCTTTGAAAGCTAAACGTGAATTTGATGAAGTGCTTTACTACTGTTGTTTTGTAATACTTGATAGAAATTGCAAAGGATATTGGATATCAGATATAAAGCAGAGGATTATAGGATTTATTATTAAGGCAAAAGCAGAACTGAACTCCTTATTGCAAAAATAGGCGTACCCAATTGCTGATATGCCTAGGTGACTGTAGATTGGAGAATGCTACAGAAGGCTTCAATAGTACAATAACCTCATTAGTTGGTTTTTTCTCACGAGCAATGTTAGACATTTCAACCAGAAACTTTGTTTGGAGATGTTCAGTTAGTGACGGTAGAAGTATGACAAATCAATTTTGATGACCATAAAAGAAATTGCGATGTAGATTACATACTAGGAACCTTTTTGTCATTGTTTTTTGTATATCTTCTATTATTTTCAGTGACCTTTTAAAAATCTTGAAAAGCGATTTTTTTTTGTTAAGAGGAGGCCATAATTCTCGATTGAGTTTCCTGTTCTTTGGTTTGTTGCTTAAATTTTGAGGTCCATGATATCTCAACTCTGTTTTTAGATTATTCTCTTTTGCTTTTTCTTGCAGTGGACTCCACCTAATGTAAGTGTACCTCTGTTAAATCTGGTTGATAAGGTCTTCCAGCTTAAGAGGCGAGGCTGGCTGAGGTGAATCTTTTTCATCAATTTAATGAATCTATTCATCATTTGGTTCTTATTGTTATGCTTTTTGTCACTTGGCTGCTTGGTCAAGTGCCTGCCATGATGCAAGATGTTAGCGTTTCAAGCTATCTGTGAAATTCAAATTGGTTCACTCCAACCAAATAAGTGGGTATGCTTTGTGGTGTAATAATTGTCCTCACATCTAATCTCCTCTTTCTGTCTCATAAATGTGTGAAACAAACATCTAAAAATGCATAAGTAGCATCAAGAGAAATGCTGGGCCTGTAAAATCTTAACTATCAAATACGAACTTAAGTTAGCTTAAAGTTTTTCATCATTTTTTTCCATGTGAAAATGAAACCATCATTGTTGGTGATTTAATACCTAAGCTGAATCACCATTGGAAGTGTATTGTTTTTGTGCTTTTATATAAGCAAAATATTAAAATATTATTGAGAAAGAAAGAGACGAGTGTACACTTTGGTTTCCTTTTTATCATTATTATCATTTTCTTTTATTGGGAGTTCTTTTTTTTTTTTTTTTTTTTTTTGAATAATGAAAACCATCATGTTGGTGATTTTAGTACTATAGCTGAATCACCATTGGATAGTGTAATTGTTTTTGGTGCTTTAATAATAAGCAAAATATAAGATAATTATTGAAAGAAAGAAAAGACGAGTGTAAGCAACTTTTGGTTTTTCCAGTTTTTTCAATTATATCAAATTCTTTTTATGGGTAGTTCCTTTTTTTTTTTTTTATTTTTTTTGGGGGGTGGGGGGGGTGGTGGGGGGGGGGGGTGGTTGGAAGTAAGGTGGTGTGTGTGTTGGGGATGCTAAGGGGCACTCATCTGTTGGACTATTAATCTAGCGGCAAAATCTCACTTGATTTCAGTATATTTTTGAACAATCTGATCTCCACAGAACTCCTGCAACCTCAACAGGAATTCTATTAGGGCCATATAATTTGTCCTTGTGATTATTTTCAATGTTTGCTTAATCTTTGGTTTCCTGATCCTTTGGTAACTACTCCACAATATTCAATTGTCGATTGTTGTTCCCTCAAGGAGAATCCTGGCATTGATGCTGGCTGGCTGCTTAGTTTTGTTTTGCCTTTTTCTGTAGAATGATAGATACTTCTCAATGGAACATGTATGTTATGATATATGCCGTTCTGTGGGGTACTATCATGGATCGTCTTTATTATGTATGGAACAACCAGCTACATCTTTATGGTTTCTTTTCTCTTTATGCTCAAGCGTGCTTCATATTATATTATTTTTGCATTATAAAGAATTTAACTTTTACCCTTCTTCCTTGGTGCAGAAGACAGGTCTTTTGGATATCAAAACAAATTCTACAGTTGATAATGGAAGATGCCATTGATGATTGGCTCTTAAGGCAGATTTATTGGCTTCGGAGAGAGGATGTTGTTGCTAAAGGGATTCGGTGGGTGCAAGATGTAAGTACTGAACCAATACCTTAAGTGATGGGGTTGTGATTTCATAGTGTATTCTAGAGATAATTGTGTGCTTTATGTATATAGGGAATTGCATGGTGTTAGCATCTGTATCTAGGTTTCTAATGGGATGTTACTGAGGCTGTTGAACCTTAGTCAATCTCAATAGACCTTTCTAAGTTTTAATGAAAATTTTCATGGGAAGGCTTTGAACTTGAAATTCTATATACAACATGAAAATAATAAAATGTGTACATTTATGTATATATAGATCGGGTTGTTGCATTTCATAGTGCTATTCTAGAAGATATAATGTGTGCTTTAAATGTATCAATACTCGGGAATCTGCATGGTCGCTTAGCAATCTTTGTATCTGGTTTCTAATGGGATGTTATGAGCGCTGTGAACTTAGTAATTCTCATAGACTCTTCTTAAGTTTAATGAAAAAATTTCATGGAAAGGCTTTGAACTTGAAATTCTATATACAACAATGAAAATAATAAAATGTGGTAATTATGTATATATACTATATATACCTACTATATATAATTATCACTAATATACTATACTTATGAAGGTTGCATATTTGGTCTTCAAAGCATTGAAGAAAAGTACGCCGAATTAGGTACTCTCAGTTAGCTTTGCTTTCACGGTTTTGTTTGAGAGTACTGGATATGTGCATCACGCTTTCTTATTTCATGAAGTACAGTGGCAACTTATTTTTTTATTTATTTTGAGTCTCAGGGTTTGAAGGCCTAAAGGTGTTATATTATATCAACTGTTTTGTATTGTTCTTTGCAAGGTACTATGTTGATTTAATGATTATAAGTTTGGCAATTAACATAATATGCACTTTGATGTTTCTGATGCTAGATCAGCGAATCAAAAGATCTTGTTGCACTCATGTACAATGGATTACTTTCAGGCTCTTGTGGCCGAAGGTAACCCCCGTTCTTTACAAGAGTAGGGGTTGCACAAGGCACAGTTTCGTGATGGTCACAAAATTCGAGCCACTCTTTTGATGTTAGCCAATTTGCTGGTCTATGAGGCCTAACCAAAGTTTCTTTATATATATATATATATATATATTATGAAGGTTGCATCATTTGGTGCTTAAAGATTGAAGAAAAGTACGGAATTAGGTACTTCCAGTTAGTTGCTTTCAAGGTTTTGTTTGAGAACTGGATATGTGCATCAGTTTTTATTTCATGACGTATCAGTGCATTATTTTTATTTATTTTGAGTACTAGGGTTGAGGCCTCAAGGTGTTATATTATATGCATGTTTGTATTGTTTTTGCAAGGTACTATGTGATTTAATGATTATAAGTTTGGCAATTAACAATAATATGATTTGATGTTTCTGATGCTAGATCAGGAATCAAAGAATCTGTTGCATCATCTAACAATGGATTACTTTCAGGCTTTGTGGCCGAATGGTACATTCTTTACAAGAGTAGGGGTTGCACAAGGCACAGTTAGTGATGGTCAACAAAATTCGACTCCTTTTGATGTTAGCCAATTTGCTGGTCCTAAGGCCCCTAAACAAAGTTCCTTTGAGGAGCAGCTTGAAGCTGCTCGTAGAGCAAGTGATATAAAAAAGATGCTCTTTGGTGAGTACAGTTCTCATAAGTATTGGCACTTCAAAATTTAAGGTCTTGTCACTGCTCTTGATTGTTTTACTCAATGACAAATCTAATCATACCCTTTAAACTGGTTTCTAGATGTGGCAAATAGTTTCGACTTCCTTCCCCCTCCTCCTCCTCTGTTCAAACATTATTAGTCGCCCAATGCTTAAATTCCATGAGAATTCTATGTGTGGTAGTATGCTTGGATTTGTGCAATGTGCTTTGCTGCTAGTTGTTGGTGGATAACAGGAAGCCAGCCTCAGAAAGTTGTCTTCAGTTCCTAGTACTAAAATCATTAGCATCAACTTTCTGAAAAGATGGGGAAGAAAACTGACTAGGTTACATGACAAGGCGTTTAAACCTACCAATTCTTTAATTCCTTCACATCCCATTGTTCAATGGGATTTTATCTTATGTTTCTAAAAACTTCCAGCAATTTACTAGCTAAGCTAGTTGGCAGCTTTGATACTAGTGTCTTTGATGGTTCAGATCTATTACTTCCTTTGTTTTACATGATTAGATTGCAAATTTTGAACCTTAATGATATTATCATCATCTTGAACTTCTTATAAAGTTTTGGAGATAACTAATAAAGTTGGCCACTTTTTAGATGGAGCACCAACAGCCTTAGTTGGCTTGATTGGGACCAAACAGTACAAACGATGTGCAAGAGACATTTTCTATTTCACACAGGTTTGGCTGTTTATCCCTTTTTTCCCTTTGCTCTTGTGGTTGGTTAGAAAATGAGTAGTTTTGCATAACATAAACATTTGCTCTATTTATAATGAGACTGAAAGTCTGAACCTGATCCTTTTGTTCTTTTTACTTGAAGCATTGTGGAAGCTTTGTATTATCTATCTTCATCTGTACATTATATATATGTGTGTGTGTGTGTGTGTGTGTGTGTGTGAGAGAGAGAGAGAGACAGTGTGTATATGTTACATTCTAACTTGAAACCAACTGGGACAATCTTTTGGAAATTGCAGTCCACTATATGTATGAAGCAACTTGCATATTCGATACTTGAACTATTACTCGTCTCAGTTTTCCCTGAGCTCCGAAATCTTGTGTTAGATCTTCATGCGAAGATGCAAGTTCCGCGCTCCTAGCAAGATGCGTGATTGCCTTACCGGATGATCATGAAAGCTCAGAGTATCTAAATCTCACTTCCAAGATGGTCTGATGGATGATTAGTTTGGCTTTGCCTACCGTATGCATTTTATCTACTTGTAACAATGTTGATAGGTGATGCATACGGCATTTTTGGGTGCACGAGATGTAGCTATGCAGCATATTAATTGTAACTGTACAAAGTCGACATTTAGAGTGTATAGAAATCTTTTGTGCATATCATGCTCCTAGTCAAGAAATGCCCTTGTGTTGGGGATTCTGTAATGATGCATACTTGAGAGACGGATCAGTGTATCATTCGTTCATTCATTATAGGTGGTTTTGTAATTTGAGTAGAGGTAAACGACAAAAGATGGTCGTTTGGAATTTTTGAGTTTGTGCTATAGTATCAATGCTTAGACCTGTCGTTGACCAGCCACAAATCCCTATTAAAGCCCCTGTTGAAAAGACGTCGTTTGACTTGAATATGATGATGGGTATCATAAACCTGAGGAATATGACTGACTTGTCGTTTCGCACCATAATAGTATATGATTTATTCATACAGAAATTCTTTTGATTATTTTGAGATTACAGTCATGGCTGTTACTCGGGCCTTAGCTCCCTCCTGTCCTGTGAATTGTATAGTAATTTGACCACACATTAGTGACATGGAGTATGTTTAAGGTTTTTAAGTGAATGTACTAAAATTTTTAAGTCGCTAATTATGGTAAAACGTATCATTTGAGGTTGCATTTATATAGAATGACGTGTCGTTTGGGGCTAAAAAATTGTGTCAATTGAATCATAGAATAAAATAATTAGAGAGAGAGAGAGAGAGAGAGGAAATAATAAGCAAATGAGTTGAGAAATAACAGAAAATTATGGGCATTGAAGGCTATTGTTGATTTAAGATGTAACGTCATACTTTTCCATTTCTTATTTTTTTTTATTTTTTTTTATACATTAATTTTTTACATAATTTCAAGAATATCACCTAATCCTTAAGTTAACAAATAGATAGATAAATATTTTCAATACAATAAATAAATAAGTACTAAAATTTCATTTTTTTATATAAGGGAGGCTCAATAAAAATAGAAATTATTTCTTTTTTTTTTATCAAATTATTACTATTTTCATTAGTTTGATATTCATTAATTTAGTTGGAAATTACATTTCTTCACGGGGTTCATGAAGTGGCCATGGACTAAACTAATGTCACCGAAGATTTTTTAAATGGGTTTGATTTTATCCCTTTTTTTTTTTTTAATCGATATACAGTAAAAAATACTTTGTTATAATAAAAAATTTATTCTCATTTCATTCTTATTAATTTGATACACGAGTGAGTTTGTAAATCTGGTATTAGTTAAAATTTTTCCGTGTTGCAACTAGCAAGTAGCAACCTTTTATTCCTCGTTCTTGTCTCTTTAGCCTGTGGATTCCACTCGCTCCAGAACATTATCTAATTAAAAAACGACAGCACCACAGCGTTTGTTCCGTTGTTCCCGCCACCCAAGAAGAAAAAGCAACGAGCTCTTCCTTTCTTCTCCTTCTCCAGTAGAGGACATTTTTAAAAGAAACAATTAACAATGGTGTCGACACGGAGAAAGAGAGCTGTTGTAGGCATGGCGAGTGAAAACGCCAACAGCGACAATAGGAATGAAGAGGTTCTTGAAGGTAATAATGAGGGAAATGGAGGGTATGAGAAGTTGAGAGAGCAGAGAATCCAAGAGAACAAAGAGAGGATGCAGAAATTGGGTTTTTTTGACCTTCTCAAGTCTCGCTCTGCCTCAACTAACAGAACCCCTCGAAACGTTTCTAGTCAGAAGAAACTTCCCAAACCTTCTTTGCCCCTCTCCGATTCCCCAAGGCGCTCCTCAAGGTTTTTCTTTCTTCAAAATTATGTTTGGTTTGTCAAAAAAGCTTGCGTTTTTGGGTTTTGGAAAAGAAAACCTTTTAAAAGTAAATATGATTTTTATTGTGCGGTTTTTTTCCCCTCTTTGATGCTGTTTGGGTTCCTAGAAAAGGAAAGAAAAGTCTCATATTTTCTTAGCTTTAATAGGTTTTATTTCGATTTAGTCCTTGCTTCTGTTTGGTTGAAAGAATGTCTTTTCCCTTGTAGTCCTTTGTTGGGGAAATGAATTTTGCTCAACTGAAAAGACTATGGATTTTTTGTTGGGCTAAAATATCAAATTTCTTTCCCTCCCTGCTTTTCTTGCCAATCAAATTGAGACATGCAGATTCTGTTGCTCTTGAAATTCCAGATATTTGTCTGTCGTAGTTTTGTTTGGTTATTTTATGGTTTTTAGGTTGAAGAGTCAGACTCCAGTTAATTATTCAGAGCTTCGCCATAAGGCAAAGAAAGGGTCTGCTAAAGGTATTGGGGTTCAGTTGCGAGAAGGTTCTAAGCCAGAAGTGTATACGGAAGAACATGAGAAACTTTTGGGTGATTGTAAGACAGCATGGACTTTATTTGTGGATGGATATGGCACAGACGGAAAACGCATATATGACCCGGAGAATGGTGAAACCTGCCATCAATGCAGGTGGTCGAAACTCTCTCTCTTTCTGTCTTTATTTTAATTTTAATCTTCATTTTGTCTACTCTTGGAGATTATGACATTTTCCCTTTCTACTATTTCCTCAATATGTTTGCTTTTTCAGTTGTTTGGAATCCTGGAAATTTTCTTGCCCCAATTTTATGCATGCACATTCCATTGATGAAATTGAAGGAATTTAATGAGAAAATGGCATATATTTGTTGAATTCCAATGAACTCTGATTTTCTGTTATTTATGGCATTTTCTGTTTGCTTGTTTGTTATGTCACCAGTGTAGTTTGTTTCACTAATTCCTGCTTGAGACCTCATGCAGATTCATGTTTTTCTTTTTTGGATGCAGATGATGATATTAGAAGCTTGTTTACTAACCTATTAACTTAATTTGCCTTGCTTTTTTGACGCGATCTTAGAGATGACATCCTCTTTTGCAGGCAGAAAACTCTTGGGCGTCACACCCACTGCAGCGAATGTAATGTTGTCCAAGGGCAATTTTGTGGAGATTGCTTATACATGAGGTATTTACTTACATTCTCAATGTTAAAGAAGCCCTTTAGTGGTTCATATTTGAGGACTTCCTCTTGGAATCTGGCACTGACTTTATATGAAGTTACAAATCAGTCTTTCACTATGTTTTCATCAATATTGGCAATTTGGTCAGTTCTGTTTCCATCTTGTGCAGATATGGAGAGAATGTGATTGAAGTCAATGAGAATCCAAATTGGGTTTGCCCTGTTTGTCGCGGAATTTGCAACTGCAGTATTTGCCGGAAGGCAAAAGGATGGGTGGCCACTGGCTCTCTATATAGAAAGGTCATTACAAATTAATCTGCACATTAAGCATGCAGTGCAAGAGTGGTAATTTGGTATGCTAGCATGCAGTGCTTAACTTTGGTTTGCTTTTCAGGTTACAGGACTGGGCTTCAAGTCTGTGGCACATTACCTAATTCAAACCCGACTCTCTCAAATTCACTCAGACAACTCTGAAGCGAGAGAACTGCCCCTTGCAGATAAAGAATCTCATCTTGTCACTGATGGTGCAGAGGAGAACCACGATGAAGACTTTGATCTTCAATCCAATGACGATGAAGTTGAGATGGAAGAAAAGGAAAAACTAGTGTACTGCTCTGATAGTAGCAAGTATATTGATATTGATGATGAAAGTGATGATATCGATGACAATAGCAGTTCTGATAATGGTAACAGGCAGAAAGAAAAAACAGAAAACATGGAGGGTGATGACAATAATGAGATGAAGGAAAAGCAGACGAAACTTGCAGATTGACACTAGAGTAATCCCTACTATTAAGCTGGAAGAATGAGACTTTCTGACACTAGAGTAATCACATAAAAGTCAGCTGTCTTTTTGAAGTTATATTCTCCCATATTCATAGTTAGGGTCTCCAATTTTGTTTGTTGTATATAAAAGGAGAAATATATTTGAAGTCTTGTGAAACATATACACTACTTTTGGCAAGTGATTTCAGCTTCTTAATATCTTCATTGGCAATATTGAAAATTACTTCTTTGATGGAGCATTGGAATGGTTGCACTTGTATTTTCCCATCTTAATCACTGAGTCTATATATTCTAGAATGATTATGCATATTACATGTCAGGATAGAATTACACAATTAAGACAGACACCTCAATATTCAATAAATCCATAATTAAGACAAAACTGTTGTACCAATATATAGATAAATTAACTGTTGCATCACATAGCAAGGCAATATAACTGAAAAAAAGAGTATACATATCTATCTCTTAGAGCTGGCCAGTTAATTGGTTAACAGAGTCTTGGAGATCCGAGTATAGTCCATGGAGAGAGTATTGCCGGAGATTTGATACCTCGTACCACGAATTCAGAGATTCGAGATTCTTGTCAGTACCAGAGAATGCTAATTGTATACTCGGGCTACAGTCAATAGAGCCACCGTGAACGGTACACTTTGAGGTCTGAATTGCACAATCTTTCTCATTGAGACAAACAAAACCACTAGAGCAAGTTTCGCACCCAAAATTCTTCCAATACAAATTCTGAAGAGTACCCTCCTGGAATTCAAGGACCTGTGACACATTCACATAAATGTCAGGATGCTATTTTAGAAAAAAGGAACAGAAAGATCATCTTTAAAAAAAAAAAAACCATGCCTTTGTTCATTCATTTACCAGAGTGAAGCTAGTAATAATCAAATTATTATCAGCCATCATAATTGGAAGTGATCTAGCTGCATACTTCCTTCCAGCAAATGCTACCATATAACCACCAAACTTAACCTGAAAAATTTATGCTATAAGCGAATATTAAGAGCTTGTTCTAAAAAATTTCATGAAATTCATTTACAAAACATTTGAAATTAAATTCTATATTACTAGTTACGTTCTGAACAAAATTCTACCAGAGTTATCGACGGAAATCATTTTCTCGGTTCTAAAGTTGTGATTTTGAAATGCAATTCATGTTAAATTAAAAGAAAAAAGAAAGAAATTAAAGAAAACTAATCCCATTTTCACTCACCGGATCAAAGGTGGTGCTATTGATAGTAAGCAAAGAAAGTTCATCAACTATTGGCCTAAAAATAGAAAGTTGTGCCGTTTTGGTAGAAAGAGAAAGACGAATATCACAAGGTGAAAGTTGAACTTGATCAAAAAAGAATGATTCCTTGCTAGAAAATGCAAGACCAAACGTAAATCCATCTGATTTTGCTACTTTAGCATCTAAACAAGGGCTAAACACATCATTGGTATCATCTGCATTAACACCAATACTCATCGCAGCCACCATCGCCGCCGCCACCACCACCTCCGCCACCTGAAACATCATTTCTTGACAAAAAAAAAAAAAAAAGGCTAAACACAGTCATTGGTATCATTGCATTAAACACCAAATACTCATCGCAGCACATCGCGCCGCCACCACCACATCCGCCACTAGAAACATCTGTCTAAAAAAAAAAAAAAAAGTATCCACACAAAACAAAAATTATAATTAGTTTCTGATTAATATTGGAATGTCCCAATGCAACAGTTCATGAATCAATAAAAGGAATAAATAGATAAAAAGAAAGATTTACCGTGAACAATCTAAATGATCTCCAAAGCAAGCTTGATGAAGGATTCGATCAAATATTTTCTTTATAATTTTAATTAGCTGTTAAACATGGAAAAGAAACCTAATTACAGAGAATTGGGAGATTGTTAGAATATTGTTTAAAAAATATACATATATATATTTGGTGTTTTCTTGTATATGTGTCCTTCGAAACTGCTAAGAGCGCGCGAGACAGTTATGTATGCAAGCTGGTTGAATCTTACCTTTGTCCCGTTAACGGTTGTTGGAAGTTAGGTTTTTAAGTAAAAATTAGTTTCTTAATTCTCTAATATATCTCTATTTAATAATGTCTTTTTATCAAGAAATTTCTATTTAATTCGGCTAAATACGTAAGTTTAATCATATATTTGAAAAAAAAAAATTTATGGCATTTATGGAATTTATCATGCATCTTAAAGTTCTGAATTTAGTAATCTTGTACACCTCTTTGTAATAATTTTTTTGGGTATTTTTAGCTTATATATATATATAATATTTGATTTGATTTGTGATTACAATTTTGAAACAATAATTTCATATTTTCATTTATTTATAAGTATTTAATTGATTTAATTTTATCATTTGAAATTACAGGTGAGCATTCAGTTTAATCAAACTAAATTGATTTAGTTCGGTCTGACTGAATGAATTTTCACGATAACTAAAATAGGACTGAATGATATCAAGCCAAACCAAATTGGTTTGGTTATTTTGAACCAGAATCACATATTTTGAGCATAAAAATTAATTTAATTATCTATGATTTTGAACCAAAATCGAAATTGAACTGTGATTACTTTTCAAACCGAACTATAACCCAAGATTTGACTATTCAATTCTTTAGTGGAAGTAATATCTAATATTAATATAATATCAAGTATTTTAGAAAAATTATAGGCAAAATTGATTATTCAAACTATGTTAACTAACTTTTTTTCTTTTATCCATAGGAAAACAAAAATAAGTTTATTTTTGTGGATGCAATAATAATATACTTATCATAAATATGCACATTAAATAAAGATAGAATAATAAAATATAAATAAAATAAAAAGACTACGTTCCGTAATAGCTTTTTAAATAAACATTAAATTTTTATAGTGTTCAGTAATATAATATTTGATTTAACTTTTAAAAGTTAAGATAATTGTTTTATAAAAAGTTAATCATATAACGATTAGCTTTATAAAACCGTAATAAAACAGAATAATTAGGAGTTAACTAAAATAGTTAATTTTACCGAATATTATTGGTTCCATTGAAAAAAAAAAAAACTAATAATTGGTCTTGTCATTGGGTTGGACCATCCATTGGTTTCTGGTTATGGTCCCAACCCACCCTGGATCGACACGTGTCATAAGAACCTCGTCTAAGACGAATGGAATAAAGGACTACACTGACCAGAGTTGGGAATTGTGGGGCAGGGCAGCCCCTTAGCGATTCGACTCGGCGTTTTAAACGTCATTGACTCGTTCTGGACTCAATCCGAGTTAGCTGATCTCACGAGACACTAGTATCACATTGACTCGTTCCCCTTGATTTGTACCTAAACACTTCCAAAATTAATTAAGAGCCTATAACTCAGATTTTATTAATCAGTATATAAATGAAATTTGCTACTAATGTATTTGATTCTGTATTGCATAAAAATAAGGATTGACATTGACATTATCCTTTTGATTTTTGAAATAAAAATAAAAAATAATGCATTATATCTTCATTGTTTTGAATATTTATGATGTAATAAAAATTTAAAAATTAATATTACGTAATTATCATATCATAAATCATATGGGAACTAATTAAGAAAATATAATATTCAAAGTCTTATATTTTGACTAAACACCTTGTTCTAAATCAATGTGGAATAGCAAAATATAACATTCAAGGTGAAAATTTCTATTTACAAATGTTTACTAAACTTTTTTTAACTAATAATCACTAACCAAATAATCAAAATTTAGTCTTTTTCCTTATAATAAATCTATTCACATATCAGATACAAATAAGTATTTTCTGTAATGGTAGAACACAATTGTATAAATATTAATGTGCAAAAAAAATGGTTTTACCATAAAAAAAGCATTGGGTAAAAATTAGAATATTGGTTTTTTTTATTAATAAAAATAAAATAAATGGTGATAATTTTTTAAATGGCAATTATTTATTGGCCTAGTGTATAGATGGATGTGGATCCATATACTAAGGCAAGTATTATCTATTGCATTAATTTCTTATATCACTCAATATGGAAAAAATAGTATTGTTATATTCATAGATATGCAGAGCGAAATGATAGGCACACCAAGGATAGATAGGGGCATTTTGAGAATCAACCAAAAAAATTTCATATATAATGTATGAAAAATAAAATTTAAAAATTTAAAAAATGCAATCGACTATTTTTAAAGAGTGAAATGAAACCGTATAAGATGATATAAATTTAAATGTGTAATTCTATTTTGAAATTAAAATCTGTCTGATTATATTGATCGAGTATAATATAAATGAAGGAAATCAAAAGAAGAGAATTTTTTTTTTTTTTTTTTTTTTTTTAATTTTTTTTTTTTTTTTTTTTTTTTTTGGAATAAGGTAGCTGAGCAACAATAACATGCATATATGAAATTTTGAAAAAAATAATTCTTATCATCAGATGGGTACCATTCAATCTAATTATTTTGACTTTTTTTTTTTTTTTTTTTTTTTGGAATAGGTAGCTGAGCAACAATAACATCAATATATGAAATTATTGAAAAAAATAATTCTTATCATCAGATGGGTACCATTCAATCTAATATTTGACATAGAGGTAAAGAAAAATCAGTAGTAGCTGTGTGAAAAATAATAAAGGGCTGATATTGGGAAAGTACAACAAAGTACCAACCAAAAGATGTCTTCAATCATTGGCTACTATTGTCCAAAAAAGGAAAATAAAAACAAACTCCGAGTTTCTGAGTTGGCCATTTGAGTTCGATTGGGTCAGGCCGATTTGACCTGGTGAGTCAGTCAGAACTCAACTCGTTCAACTTTTTAGGTCGAGTAGAGTTTTTTAAGGCACTGTTTGACTAAAACCAGTAGTGAAAGAGGGAGAGAAGAAAGAGAGGAGAAACAGATCTGAAATCAAAGAAACTCTTTCAATTAGCGGTCTTATCATCAAATCATGATCTAATTGACCATCTCCCTCTTTCTCTTTCTCTCTCATATAATACCCACAAACCCCAAAAACCCAAAATCCCCCAAAATGCCTAGACCTTATTTTCACAAGTTAATTCTCTCAAACACCATTAAAGACAGGAAACTGGTAACGACAATCTTTTCTCTTTCGCCCTCTCTTCATGTTTTCATTTTTCGTTTCTTTTTATACACATGTCTTCTAATTTTCCTTGTTAGTCTTTGCTAGATGATTTGTGACTTTATGTGTGGAATGGAATTTTGATAAAACTTCAGAATTTAAGAGGCCAAGTGTAAAAAAGTTTGAAACCCAAAAAGGTTATTTTGGTGAATGAGATCAAAGGGTATTTGAAAAAGGTGGTCTAAAATTGTTTTGATTGTGTTTTTTATTTTACGCATCCTTTTCATACGTGTTTCTTTAGGGATTTGATAACAATCCCAATTTTTTGTTTGACAGAGGACTAACTAGATTAGGGATAGCAGGAATTTAGATACTTGCAATTCTTATTCTTCTCTTTATTAATCTAAGATGAAGAGTGTCCACTATCAAGGCTTAGTTCAGTGTAATAGCTGACAGTTCACGGGTTTTTGTTTCTTTCTTTCAACTTTGTAATTTTTTTTTTCCTAATTCGTGTTTAAGAAATGTGACAAATTTCAATTGTCTACTATCGTCAGAAATTTCTTTCTGTTGTCTGGCTTATAGGACTTCTATTTTTCTTGAGCTATTATAATTGCTTCTTTCAGTTCATTATAGTTCAGCTACAAGATTTAGCACCAGTTTCTTTTGTTACTTGGCAGTTATAGCAGGCATGATAACATCCATCTGTTGGATTAAATATACTCAATTGCGACAGTCATTTTCTTATTTTCAGTCTACTCTCATTTATTAGCAGAATTAGAATAGAACAAGTATTGAATTATTACATAATATTTCAATTTATAAAACAAGTGGAGGCATTGGGTTACTATTGAATGTTCAGAAATGGAACAATCACTCTACTAATCATTTGAGCCTGCAATAGACATGTGCTTTATCATTTGATGTATATTATACTCTTATGTCGTGGCTCTTGTGAAAGAATATGTGGTTGAAATTCAACTGTATAGATTCACTCTTGATGTTTTCTAATAGTAATAGTCAATCAGTCACTAACAACCATTAAATTTTGGTACTTCTTGAATCTTGAAATTCTTGCGACACCTTACAGATTTTGTGACGAACTAGGCATTGATTATATTAAATATTTAAATGTGACTGGTAAATGACCATGTAGTCTCAGCAGTTTTTGAAATCTCATAATTGTATGATACTGCTTTCGTTTTTCCTCTCTTATATATATTTGCTAGAAAAATACTAGCTTTCTAAAATATTGATAAATATCCTAAATAGAAACTGTCATCTTAGAGTGGCTATCAACTATTAGGTATGTATGCAACAACCTTATCTTCCAATATGTTATGAGTTATGTTGTGTCTTCTACAATCTTGAATCATGGAGTATAATGAAAAGCTGTACTTGCAGAGGATCCCTGATAATTTTGTCAGAAAATTTGGAAATGACTTATCTGCTTTTGGAAGACTCAGTGTTCCTGGTGGTCCTGTTTGGCCTGTTGGATTGATAAAAGCTGATGACAAATTTTGGTTTCATGAAGGATGGCAAGAATTTATGGAACGCTATTCTATACGTATTGGTTATTTTTTGGTTTTCAGATATGAAGGGCATGCAGTTTTTACTGTTCATATATTCAATTTGTCTGCTTCTGAGATAAACTATCAATCTAATGCTCTAAGTGGCAGAAGATATCTTGTGTTTGAAGAGATGGAAGATGATGACTTTATCGAACACTTGAGCTCCTCATCTCCGTGCTTAATTCCCAATTCTTTGAAAAGTAAGGTTTTTGATGAACGTCTTGATCAAATGACAATTAAAAAAAGTTGCAATCCTCCAGCATTGCAGAATTTGTTCCATGAGTCTAAACTTAACTACATAAATTGGTCTGGTGAAGGGAACCTGCACTTGTCAAAGGGTGCTAGTATTTCACACATGGTGGACCAAGATACTCGAGATGTTGGTGTTCAGTTTAATGCAATCGAGGGGAAAAATTGCATAGAAGATGTGAAATTTTATAGTCCAGATGGAGTGGGAGAAATGCAAAAACCTAAAAAACAAGGGAGAAAAAAGCGGAAACTTGATCCCAGTAAGTTCATTGAAGTTGTATGTCTCATCACCTTGTTAAACCTCAAGAAGTGAAAATCCTCATCATTTATTGATTCAATGAAACTGCAGATGAGCAGCATCCATCATCTCAACAAGAAGATGAAGCTGACGTGCGCTTTAGATTTTATGAAAGTGCTTCAGCAAGAAAGCGAACTGTGACTGCTGAAGAAAGAGAAAGGGCGATAAATGCAGCAAAAACATTCGAGCCAGTCAATCCTTTCTGCAGGGTTGTCCTGCGACCATCTTACCTATACAGGGGTTGCATTATGGTGAGTCACTACCTATTTCTGCTATTTTCATTTTCATCTGACAGCATGCTGCATAACTTATAATGCAACTCCTTTTTCTCTCTGCAGTATTTGCCATCTTGCTTTGCTGAGAAGCATCTACAGGGGGTTTCAGGATTCATTAAACTTCAGTTTTCTGATGGGAAACAATGGCCTGTCCGATGCCTTTATAGGGGAGGTAGAGCTAAATTGAGCCAAGGGTGGTATGAGTTCTCATTGGAAAATAATTTGGGGGAAGGAGATGTTTGTGTCTTTGAGCTGCTGAGATCAAGGGATATTGTGCTGAAAGTTACCGTATTCCGTGTTCTTGAAAATGCTGGACGTATGAATCGACCTTGACAACAAAATATTAGCTGCACCAAGATATATATAAGTTGATGGCTGGTAAATTTCGGAATTAGGAAACTTTGTCAGGCAGCTCTTTCTTTTTGGGTGATTGTCATTGCTCTGGTTTTCATACTAAGATATCCAATTGTTGTTTGATGTCTATTACTTTTCAGAGCAAAATAGTGGAGCTTTCCATTGTTTAGATGTTTCAATAGATAATTTCCTGGCTTTATAGGCCTGTAAATAGAATGTCCAGTCGAGTGATAAGCATAGCAAATCTTAGGCCTAATTTATTGTTAGTACCATTGGTTTTCAAAATTCTTTTTTTTTTTTTTTTTTTTTTTTTTTCATAGCAATCTTAGGCTAATTTAAATTGTTTAGTGACGCATGGTTTTTCAAATTCTTTTTTTTTTTTTTTTTTTCTTTTTGTATAGTTTGCTGCTTATAATGGTGTGAATTTTGAGATTTTAAGAGGAAGAACTAGTTAGACGAACTTGAGGTTACTTTTTTTTTTTTTTTTTTTTTTCTTTTTGATAGTTTGCTGCTTTAATGGTGTGATTTTGAGATTTTAAGGAAGAACTAGTTAGAGAACTTGAGGTACTTTCTTGACATCATATGTGGGGAATGTGATACGGAAACTAATTCAATCAACTTCGAATATATTGCTTGGTTTTGTTTGGTGCTTTGCAGGTGTGTTGAATTAGCTAAAATGCTCCGGTCTCAGTTTCCAGTTCATGTAGCCAACATGTAATTTTGTATAGTCATGTTTGCCCCAAAACAATACAAAATCGAATAGTTTTTGTATATTTCCTAGCATTGAATTTGGTTATCTAAAATTTGCTATTTGTTTCATATTCCCTTCTAGATGTGTGATAATAGGAGGCTTGATGCTGTGACTTCAGCTTTACACCCCAATTTGGGGTTTCTTCCTCGCTCTTTTACTTTTGTTCCATTATATTTATGTTTTGTGGGTAGAGTTGGCAACTGTAAAACAGGATTCTGCAACCTGCGTTCTCCCTCTCTTAGATTTTCTTTGGTCCGTGTTAAATTTATCGATGATTTATTAGTATTAATATATTCCAAGGCGTTTCTGATTTATTTGAGTACACTCAAGAGCTAGAGCATGAAGCATTCAACTCCGGTAATAATGTAATCATTAGTGAAATTGTTATTCAAAAGCCTGATTTGGCCTTAAGATTGGTTCTAATGGCAGTAAATTGGTAGCTGCGAGTATTCTTCTGATCTGAAGTTACAATTCATGGCTTTTTTGTTTCCAGGTTAGCAAACAGGATGTAAAGTTTCACTAATCATTTGACATGGGCTTACAGGAAAGCCTCAACAAGGCATTTGCATCAATACTTGTTTTTAAATATCTAGTGTGCCAATTTGGAGAAAAAAAGAAGGTAAAAAGGAAAAAAAAATTTTACTTGTGTTTGGAGGGAGTATTTTTTTGAAAGAACAAAAATAAATCCTTGTTTGGAAAATGTTACTTCACATGTTTTTTAATTGGGAGAGAAAACAATGGAGAAAAGTGAAAAATTTTATTTATTTTTATTGAATTATTTAAATACCCTAAAATAATTAATAAAATTTTTTGAATGTCCTATTATTATTTGAAAATAAATGAGGGGATAATTATTAAATTTTCATTTTCTTTCATCTAAAAATTTTATATTTTTCAAAACAAAAGAAAATAAATTTATTTATTTTTTATTATATCTGAACAGGAGGGTGAAAACTATGTTGAGAAAACTAGGTGATGGATGGAAAAGGGAGAAACTAAATTTTTATGCATGAAGGAATGTGGTAGCTCCAATTTCTTGAAAATATAATATTAAATATAATATTTCTAGTAAAATATATTAGAGAATTATGTTCAATTTAATACTTATATATAATTAGGTTTGAAAAATAATTAATTAGATATATTTTTTAGATGAAATATGCTCAATTTGTAAATCAATTAAAATAAATATTTTTAAAAATTGTTTTATTTTTTTATATTAAATAATCACAATATCACTATTTTAATAAAAAGAAGTAATCATTATTTTTTTACTCTCAATCTTATTTTATTTGCTTATTATTCCCTTTTTTAGATGTCCAAAATATTTATAAGATATCTGAATTTATATGTAAAGGTCAAAAAAAAAAAAAAATTTATTTACTAAATTTCATATTTTATCAAGCTATCCAAACAAAATACAACGGGAGTATTATTTTGATTTTAGTCGTCCATCCCAAACTCCAAGGCGAGAGTGGCGTGGGATACTTTTGCTTACGGCTGTGTTCGGCGACTATCTGATAGTAATCTCTCTTCTTCAAGTAGTTTTTGGACCCATCCCAGCTTAACTGGGGCTCTCTTTGACAAAATGTTGATCATCACTACCTTTACCTGAGACTTTCGAGCTGGGAAAATGACAGATTCTCAAGTCGATAAGTGTGGTGGCCAGTTCTACAAGCTAATGGTACCTTCCATTCTACAGCAGAAGAAGCTGGTTAGTGGTAACTGCAAGTCTTTTTTTATTACCTGTTTCTTTTTGTTGGGGTGAAATAAAATAATAAGCACAAAGGGTGGCAGAGGTGGATTTTTCTCTTAACTTCTCCTCCTCCTCTTCCTTCTTCTTGGCCCTTTAAAAAGATATTTATAAATAGATATAAAAAGCAGAACGTCTCTTATTTTATTTTTCCTTTGGGCGTGAAAAATAATGTCAAAGTTAGGTCCTTTGCTGTACAACACGCTAATTCTTTAGTTCTAATTTTATTTTTGTCCTTTTTGGTGCTTTTTGTTCTTGAATTCTGGTTTGTTACATTGTAACTCTGCTTTGAATTAATGGAATCTTTTATATTTAGCATCAAAAATAAAATTAAGGATATACTTCTCTTAGATAGTGCATGAATCTTGGTTTATCTGAAAAAGAAATCTGCACCTTTTTTTTTGGACAAAATTTTGGTTGTGAACTCTCTCTTTGCTTAGTGGAAGTTCTTTTGGCTAGTGATTTCATTCGTTAGTTTCCTTAATGGAACTTTATGTTCAAATTGTGCCAAATCAGATAAATCCTTGAAAGCCCAGAAAAGTGCGTGGTGATTTCTAAGTTGATTTAGGTTAAAATTGGCAAATTAAGCACCAGTCTATCCTAAATATGCCTCCATTTAAAAGAAAAAGAAATCCCCAGTCTTTTGGGAAAACTAATTTTCATACTGAAAAAAAAAAAATTCCAAGTAATGTACAAGTAGTCTCTAAGGCTCAAGGTGCTTGTTTCACTTTGATTTGTTGATTTGTTTATTTGTTTATTCTTTTTTTCTTGTTTATTCTGCTTCACTTGAACTATGGTTACACTTACAAGTCTTTCAGTAATTTTTGTTTGTATGGCTCTTTTGAAGCCAAATCCAATCCTGTGCAACGTAATATTTAGTAAAAGTTCTTGCAAAAGTTATAGTTTAAAATGGTTGTTGGCAAGTCCAGAGGATTCCAAAGAAGTTTGTTGTTAAGAAATTTGGCCAAGAACTTTCAGGTTTTGCCACGCTGACTGTTCCAGATGTTAGAATGTGGCTTGTGACAGTAACACAAATTGACCAGAAATTATGGTTTTGTAATGGTTGGCATGAATTTATTGAGCACTACTCGATTTGTGTTGGCCATTTCTTGGGATTCAGATATGAAGGGAATTCAAATTTTAGTGTTTACATGTTTGTTTTGATGCCTCATAAGATAAAAGATGCTCGCACTGTGACAAAGCCTGTTAAGGATGATGAGAAGCATCATGTGCTTGATGAAATGGAAGGTGATGACTCTGTTAAAATCTTGGATTGTACTCCTACCTGCTTCTCTTCTGATACCTGTAAACCCAAGAATTTCAATGAATGTTTCAACCAAAACACCATGAGCAAAACCTGTAAAGCTCCGTTGCTGCATAATGCACCTAAACATATGGACTGGAGGAATGTGGATCATAAAGCAAGCCACCGTCCATTAGGGGGTTCTTTTAAATCACAATCTTCAGATCAAGATTCTGAAGATGTGAGGCTGCAATTCTTTGTTGATGAAGAAAATCTGCACTCTTCAAAGAATGCTGATTTAGCAGAGAAGTCGTCTAAACCATGTCAAGATGTAGATATTAAGTTAAATTCAATCGAGTGTCAGAAATTTTGCAGATGATGTGACACTGTAGTTTTCAGATGAATCAGTGAAGAAGATTCGAAAGGTTCACAGAAAGGAGCAGAATATTGATTCTAGTTAGTTCATTAAAGTTGTATGCCTCATCATCTTGTTAAACCTCAGGAAGTTAAAATACTCATCTTTATTGATTCAATGAAACTGCAGATGACCAGCAGCCATCAACTCATCAAGAAGATGAAGGTCACATGCGCTTTGGATTTTATAGAAATGCTTCAGCAAGAAAGCGAAGTGTGACTGCTGAAGAAAGAGAAAGGGCAATAATTGCAGCCAAAACATTCGAGCTAGTTAATCCTTTCTGCAGGGTTGTCCTGCGACCATCTTACCTATATAAGGGATACATTATGGTGAGTCTTCTGCTATTTTTACTTTCATTTTACAGCATGCTATGCATAGCATATAATGTAACTCCTTTTCTCTGTGCAGCATTTGCCATCTTGCTTTGCCGAGAGGCATCTGCATGGGCTTTCAGGACTCATTAAACTTCAGTTATCTGATGGGAAACAATGGCCTGTTCGATGCCTTTATAGGGGAGGTGGAACTAAATTAAGCCAAGGGTGGTTTGAATTCTCATTGGAAAATAATTTGGGGGAAGGAGATGTTTGTGTCTTTGAGCTGCTGAGATCAAGGGATATTGTGCTGAAAGTTACTGTATTTCGTGTTCTTGAAAGTGCTGGACGTATGGATCGACTTTGACAAATAAAATATTTGCTTCAACAAGCTAAGATAGATTTTGATGGCTGGGAAATATCTGAATTAAGAAACTTTGTCAGGCAGCTTTTTCCTTTTGGGTGATTATCATTGCTCTGGTTTTCATACTAAGATATTCGATCGTTGTTTGATGTCTATAACTTGATGTTTTGACCACCCTAGTGATGAAGAGAGTAACTCAGTGTACGAAGCATCCTATGATGAAGGGAGTAATTCAGTGTACGAAACATCCTACATTTGTGATTTCTGAGAAGTGTTAATGTTCGCAGCTTTCTCCTTACTTTTACGGAGAGATTGCTTCCATGGATTTTTAAGTATTAGCTCTTTTGATTTTTTTAATGAAGATCATTTGATTTCAAATGATCATCACAGCATTCTGTTTGGTGGTTACAAGTTGGTTTCTTGAATACAAACCAATCAAATCAATTCCTTTCTTGATCGAGTCTTGCTTTCTCTTCTTAACCTAAATCAATAGCCATGCACATTCATTCAATCCAAAAACAAAATTATCAAAATTCTTGAGCATAAAAAAAAAAAGCAAAAGATAAAATGAAAGGACTAAGGCAGTCAAAAGAGGACTTGTCAGTTTTTTCATGTCATTACACGTGCAATACACAGTTTTCAACCATCAGCCAGGGGACAATGTCGTCAAAAAGAGTATGATAGCTTTTTTTTATTTTTATTTTTATTTTTATTTTTTTTGAATGCTACCTATTATTTTTCCTTGTAAAGTTTAAGGGGTTAATTTGTATATTCTGCCATACATTTTGCAATCAAGTATTTTTATTTTCAAATTTTTTTTATCTCATTAATATTATTTTTTGCTTATAAAATTATGAATTTTTTGAGGAATTGAGATCTTAGGTTCGAAACCTCTTAATTATAAGAGTTTTCACCAATTTGATGTATAGGGAGGAGGGTTATCCTTGTCGTGTAGTTACGATGTTTTTCGGACCTACCGGATTTCTAATAAATAAAAAAACCTCCAAAAACATTTTAATCTTTTTTACATATTAGTCCTTTGATATGATCATGTATTTGATATGACCCAAATCCTATACATCTTTGTAGAATATCATTTTAACCATTGTACATTTTTTCTTTTTGAAAGAACATTTTTCTTTTCCATAACAGTCTCTCTACTGGTATAGATTGTTAGTTTCATTGTATAAAATTGTCTAAGAAATATAATAATTATTTTCTGCTAATATATTTAGAATCTTTTTTAAAATTACAAAAAAAAAAAAAAAAAAATACTGGTATAGGATTATGTTAAGTTTCAATTGTATAAAAATTGTCTAAGAAATAATAATAAATATATTTTCATGGCTTAATATATTCTAGAATCTTTTTTTAAAATACAAAAAAAAAAAAAAAAAAAAACAAATTTAACCGCTATGCATTATACGATCAATAATTTTAGTTGTTGAGGAATCAAAATTAAAAAAAAAAAAAAAAAAAACAATTTCCTATGCATTATAATCAATAATTTTAGTTTGAGAACTTCAAAAAAGTTTTTCTTTAAATTTTCATTTGAGAAGCTGTAATAGAATGTAAGTTAATATATCAAATTCATTTTTAATATAAACGCTATAATGTAAATATATTTAATTACATTACAACTCGCATGTATATCATTTTCTCATACACCAAATCAATAGTTAATTGCTATTTAAAAAGTTATTTCTCTTTATTATTATTTTGTTTCTTTTTAATGTCACAGTAAATATTTGAAAATCGCTAGAGCTGAAATTGTGGTTGAAATTTGAAGCAATTGACTTGAAAAACTAATTAATATATATATAAACTAGGAATGAGTAGAGAAATATTGGGATAGTCAAAAACGCCAATACTAAATATGAATTGACAAAAATATCAAAAATTTTAATTTTATTGGTTGAAAGATCATGGTAATGTAAGGTTATATTAATTTTTTATTTAAATTATGGATAAATTAAGAAATTTTATTTTATACTATATAAGGTATACATTAAATATGGTAAGAATATACTATTTTAATTTATTGGTTGAACAAATAAAGATAACTTAATTTAGATTAATATTAATTTTTCATTTAAATATAAATTCTGTTGAATAAAATAATAAATTATATTATATATTAAATAAGGTATATGTTAAATATGATAAGCATATAATAATCTTTAAAGATTTTAATTTTATTGATTAATTGATTAAAAAATAAAGATAATTTAATTTTGTTATTTTCTTATTTATCTATCTATTGACATAGAAAATTATGATTATAAACTAAGAAAGGTATATATGGAGTTAGTTTAATTGATAATGAGATAGTTATTTTATCAAATTATAATAAAAAATATAATTTTAATTTAATAAAAAATATATTATATTTTAAATATGTATACTTTAAATATGGTAAATAATATAACAATTCAATCTCATTTCTTGGTAATATTTAATTTAAGAAAGTAAGTAAACAATGGAAGTTTGATAACAATAATTACATTTAAACAGTATAAAAGTTTATCCTAATCCTATTCTACTATTAAATTTTTTTTGTTATTTTTTTAATTTTTATAATTAATTTTTTTATTGGTTATATTGTACTATAAAAGGTACATATTAAATATTATAAGAATATAATATAATCCTTCAACCCCTACTTATTATTTTTATTATTATTATAGTTGTATATAGATATTGATTTGGTATTGTCGGCGAGGGTTTGAGATTAAGTGATGACTTTTTTTTTTTTGCACTTATTAGGGTTTTAATAATCTATATTTATAAATTAGAGGTCGAAGGATTAGATCTAGAGATTACATTGAACTTATTTTGATATCATTCCATTATATAAAAATAAAATTAGATATATAAGAAGTACCATTACAAGTAGCTTCTAGGGTAACATGTAATATAAATTAGCCATTATATTTATTTTAATCTTAATAAGAATTTATGCTTTAATATTATATAGATAAAAAAATTTAAATGAGTAGAAAAAATTAGTATATAACGAGCATAGTTAATGCACAGCACATATCAGAAAAAAACTAGTACATATAAAAATACAAATGGAGAAGAGTATATTACATAAACTAGATTAATTTTTATTTAGGAAATTTTTATTTTAATTAAATGTTATGTTTTAATAATTGTTTATATCTTGGAGCATACATTAGATTGCTAATGTAACTCTATTGAGAAATATATATATATATATATATATTTGAGAAAATATATATAATATATATATATAATATTATATAGTAAAAGTATAATACACGAGGAGAATAACCATGCGGGCACAATAACTAAACATTTCAACTCTATTTTTAACTCAATTAGGAAAGTTTAAGGTAGTTGGGAGTAAATGAGTCGGTTTCGGTTCAAATCAAGATAATATAAATTGAGTTTTTGGAGACTAGGCATATTAACTGAATCATTGCATTTGATTGCCAATTGCTCTTAATCAATTGGTTCTCAGTTATATATATATATATATATATAAAAGTATACACGAGGAGAATAACCATGCGCAACAATAACTAACATTTCAACTCTATTTTAACTCAATTAGGAAGTTTAAGTAGTTGGGAGTAAATGGTCGGTTCGGTTCAAATCAAGATAAAAATATAAATTGAAGTTTTTGGACTACATATTAAACTGAATCAAAATTGACATTTGAATTGAACCAAATTGACTCAAATTAAATCAATTGGTTCAATCAGTCTTTGTCATGTCAATTCCATTTTAAGTCTAACCGATCGATGTCTATTAAACCGACTCGAATTAAATGATAAATTTACTGCAAATCGAATAAACCAACAAATCAAATTTTCGTTGAATAGTTGACCAAACCGAACTGAAATGAATCAGTTCGGTCGATTCACCCCTAATTTTAAGGACTAATATTTTATTATTGATAATAAAGGATTAATCCTTAAATTCAATATGAAATCTTGTACATTAAAAAATTAATTAAAAATCATAAATATGAGTAACAGTATAAAAAACATGCATCACACATTTTAAAAATTAGTAAATCTCAAAAGGATAGTAAAGATTTTTATGGGAACAAAGCTTAACACAACGTAGATTTAACGTAAAAAGGAACAACAAAATAAAGTTTCACGCGTAAGCTAAGTTGCAAGATACCTTAAAAGGTTTAATGAATCCAAATTGTAGTTGTATCGCAACCGACATCCAAATATGTACTAAATATTTAAAAATGTCATACTATTTTTTTAATTTTGAATACTTCAAAAGGGCACCAAGGACACTTTTAAAATTTTTGGATATATTTATTAGTAAAAGTTTTAATTTGAGGTATTAAATATAAAATAGAAAATTATATATACTTAAAATAAAAAATAAAAGATATACAAAATAAAGAAAAAAAAAGTCTAAATCATTATTTTCAATTGATAATTATACTACATATAGATATTGTTAATTTAAATGTAGGTTTACAATGTTGATTTGACATTCAACAGTTCAATAATATATTGTTCCTTTATTATTATTATTATTATTATTATTTAATAATTGATTTAGTTTATTATGATATTTTTTATTATTTTTTAGAATTTAATTATATAGTTTTAGTAATGTTTCAAATGCATGGTGTTCTGTTTTCATACAATTATTCTAAATTAATAAAATAAAATAAAAAAAAATCGTAAATGTTTTTCTATAAATTGAAAGTTTCGGAGAGGCATCAGTGTCTCATATGTATACTATTGGAATACCTTGAATCTTTTTCAGGTCTCACTCAAGAAGAAGTCAACATCAGTTATCATATAGGTCCCGCATGAAATCCAATAGGCAGCAATAACAGCAGCATCTAATAACCGTTCGATTTGATTCTAACTAGTGAGGTAGATATGTGATTCGTACACCATAATTTGTTAGCACTTGGCACCAAAAAATTTTCCTATTTGTTCTTATTAAATTGCACAGGTATCAAAAGAAATGTTTTGTTTGGTGATCAACAGGAACTTCCCGGCAAAGGAAGAAAATATCTGAGAAAAAACAATGTCACGGTTGGACGGACCGGAGGGGCCTGATTCTCCGGCAAAAGGAAGTTGCATGTTCTACAAGTTGATGGTTGCCTCCATTCTCAAGGACAAGAAGCTGGTATTCTCATTTCACTCGCATTTCTTCTTGTTACTGCTTTTGATTTGTTTGGTAACTGAGAAAATTCGAAACCCATGTTTTAGAAGCTTCTGGAAGTCCATTTTATTTTAACTTATTTTAAAATAATCGCATGTTGTGTTTGATCAGCCTCAGCCGCAATTATATTGTTTTCTCTCTCTCTCTCTCTCTCTCTCTCTCTCTCCCTCCCTCTCGTGTGTGTAAAATTGAAAGACGGAGTATGGTTGGTTGGTGGGAATATTTGGATTATAACTGTTTTGCAGACTTCAGCTTAGCTTTAACATATTTATTTACTCTGACCTTGTGATTCAAATCAAGAAGTCTTGAAACTGTGTTTGATTGCTGGGAAAATCAAGAAATTGCTAGACAAGATTTAATAGTTCATTCATAGGGAATTCTTGCATGGTCATTTTACCAATTTCTTTTTTGGTTAATTACGCTGTGATTGTGGTGTTTAAACTCGCAACTCGCAACCTTCCAACTCTAGAAACGGCTGTACTGCCATTGAGCTTAAGCTGATTGATCAATTAATTACTGAGTCTTTGTTTTTACTTTTGTTGTCCTTTTGTATGGTGTGATTTTTATTTCCTATTGGTCTTGGATGATTTTCGTTTTCTCATCATTCTTATCCCCACCTCTGCAGTGCTGAGGAACGTCTCCTTAGTTCAGACTAATATGTACGGGTCTTTCATTGCATTGTAGAACTGTAGATTAAGTTTTGTCTGAAAAAAAAAACATTATTATATGCTTCCAATTTGAGGTTACTGCCTTTTTATATACTTATGGCACTTTTCACAAGCTACTTTATTTTTTGGTTGTCAAATCCCAGGAACTATGAGCCATCCTTTTTCGTTTTATGCTGCACTAATTCTTCAACATAATAAAGATTTTGATGTCGGATCATCTAAGTGAAGTTTAGGAAGTTTCTAAAAGTTCTGGATGTCACAGTTAGAATATGATATTCTGGCCTTTAAAAAGTTGTGTTTTTATCAATATGTAGTGTGACTTGATTTCTATGCCAACAGAAAATCCCAGAAAAGTTTGTCAAGAAATATGGAGATGAACTTTCTTCTATTGCTACCCTCACTGTTCCGAATGGTCGTATCTGGCTAGTGGAGCTTGAAAAAAAAGATGGCAAGTTATGGTTCCACAATGGTTGGCATGAATTTGTAGAATACTATTCCGTTCGCCTTGGGTATTTCTTGGTCTTTAAATATGGAGGGGATTCAAACTTCAACACTTACATATTTGATCTGACAGTTTCCGAGATAAGGTATCCATGTAATCTTCCCAGTAGTTTGCAGGAAAAATTTCAAGATAATCAAAATATTGCTGAGAAGAAACATCTGACAAATGATCGCCTCATGGAAATCTTGGGTTCTGGCTCTACATCCCATAGCCCAGGAAGCAATTATCTTGGTAAATATGGGCATTGCACCTGGACTCCATCTGGTAACTATGAGGTCAGCAGAGAGGGGTTGATTCAAAGAAAGGATGCATATGATGTGGTAGAGAAATTTCACTCTTATCGGGACATAGGTGTACAGTTCAATGAGAGTGAGCTTACAAGTACTGCTGACAAATTTGGTTTATCTTTCATGGGGGAAGCAGATGGGAGAACTAGAAAAAGAAGACAGATAACTGATCCTAGTAAGCTCTACAAACTCAAATGTACTCTTTATGGAGTGTTACAATTTCACTTTTTCAATTACTAATTCATTCAAATTGCAGATAAATATGAGCCAAAAATCAAACAGAAAGCCTATGAAAACTCACGTCGTCTAAAAATCACTTCTGAATCTCTAACAAGGAGGTGGAGACCTGTAACACCAGAAGAGAAACAAAGAACAATTTCTACTGCTGATATGTTCAAGCCTAATAATCCCTTTTTCAGGGTTATCTTGCGACCATCTTATGTTTATAGAGGATTTCTTCTGGTGAGCACTTGACAAAGATGAAGATTCTATGTTTTGCTTTGCAATATGGTTACATAAAGATTCTATATTTTGCTTATGCAGCATATACCAAATGACTTTGCTCAAAAGTATTTGGTAGTTACTCGATACATCAAACTTCAGGTTTCGAAGGGAAAAGAATGGCCTGTCCGTTGTGTCTGTGGGCATGGGAAAGCTAAGTTGTGCAAGGGGTGGACAGAATTTGTTTGGGAAAATGGTTTAGAGGAGGGAGATGTTTGTGTCTTTGAGCTGGTTAACACGATGGACATTCTGCTGAAAGTTACCATTTTTCGTGTCCTTGAAGATGTTATACCAGTTAACCAACTCCCAATGCCTTAACTACATTAAAGTAATCATGATTTACTAGTTGCTGATTTCTGACTCGCAGAAATCTGTCAGGTACTTTTAATCTTCTCTTATTTTTCTGTTAACTGACTGAAAATGATCTTTTTTGCATCATCGATAACGAATTTATGATTCCAAACATTACCTTTTCTCAGGTTGACTAACATTGATACGGTCACTTTTATATAACGTGCAATGCAAAAATGCAACCTAAATTGTAGATAGTGTTTAACTTTTGTTTGTCTTAATATGTTACTACCTGATGATATTTGGTTGTTTTCAGGAGTTCGCTGCAGACGGTGTCCAAATTTTCAAGTCTTTGTACAATAATATTTTTCTTTTGTTATGTTGGTTGTCCTATGTTCAAGAAATGGGAATTGTAGCTCTTCAAATCAATAGGCTTCTCATTCTAATTGCGCAGCCTCTGCATTATCATAATAAGATTTTTAGAATATTGTGCAAATTGAAAAAAAATAAAAAAATAAAACAAAGCTAGATAATGTATAAACCTCGAATATTCTCGAGTTTACAAGGAAAATACGTTAAGCTTTAATCCCTTTGTTTGCTTTCCGGAAAATAATTTATCTATGAAAATAATTTCTGCGGAGCAAATTGAGCCTCACAGAAACAGGGATTGTGACTTGGACCAAAGCAGAAGAATGGCAAGAGATTGATGGTTGCGGAAAAAGCTGCTACTATATGAATTGTAATAAATTTGGAAACTTCTATATACAGTTATCTAATTCAGTGAAAAAAAAACAGTAATAACTGAAAATATTTGCAAAAATCAATATTTTTCATTCATAAATCTCACCACCATGAATCAAAAGCAGTAAATTAAAACTAAGCAAGAAAACCTGTGGTTTTATTTTTTGTTTTAAGCAAAACTGATTTAAAAAAATAACGAGCAAGAAGAATTTGAAGCCTACAGCAAGATAATAAAACAAACAATAAAATGCAATAATCCCAACCCTTATAATTTATTTCCAGATTCCATGACAAATCAGGGTTCGTAGACTTGTAGTTTCGTTTATATTTGCCGTGACATAAAAGATGTTGTCGTTTCCAAATGGCATTTTCGAGCAGAGGGTAATTAATGCCAAAAATGACTACTAGCATTGTCGTTTGAAGAAGCATTCGAGTCGTCTTGCAATGGAATGTGGTGAGTTATTATTGTTATTATTATTTAACTTGAAATTAGAATTTTCATTTTAAGACAGCATAGATTTTCGTTCTTGGCCGCTAGTCACTATTATATTTCACTTCAAAGCTTACAAGAGTCATTCTTAGCCCACAAAAGCACAGTGTAGTGTTCACTGTGGCAATCACAAGCTTAGGATTTTCTTTAGCTTACTAAATGCATGGCTTGGCGGAGGGAAGTGGAAATCAACAATGGGAACCATCGCGGGCTGCCACATTCTCCTGTAGACAGACCTTTGCTGAGTTTCTTCAAGATTATCCTTCCTAGTATAATACAAGAAAAGAAGATGGTAATTCTGACTTTCACCTGAATGCATGCGATTATAAGTTGTTACTTTATCTATTTCTGAATTTTTAGGGCGTCATGTTTTCTTTGCTCTTACTACTTTCTCAGCAACCAAACAGATTAATTACTAATAATGAAAGTGACTAATTGCATGTAGTTAGTTCAATTTTTTTTTTTTCTTTTTTGAAAAATAATTTTTATTTGATTGAAGAAATTAATCGCAGAGAATTCCAGATAAATTTGTGAGGAAATTTGGGGATGAACTTTCTGAGGTTGTTACTTTCATAATCCCTAATGGTCTTGATTGGAAAGTGGGATTAACAAGAGCTGAAAGTGACATTTGGTTTGATGATGGTTGGCATGATTTTGTACAGCATAATTCAATCTGCACTGGATATTTTCTGGTGTTTGGATATAAAGGTTTCTCAAATTTTAGTATTCTCATATTTGATAAGACTGCTTGCGAAATCAAGTACCCAGATAAAGGGTCTGTCTGTGGTCAGAACTGTTTAATTCCTTATGAGAATGGAGTGGACAAAAATAACTCTGCAATTCCATCCCCATTTACTAGTTACTCTTTGAAAAGCAAATTGTTTGTTGAAACTCCAACTAGAGGAGACTCTAGCAAAAGGCGTGCTGGTGCACGGAATTCAGGGATCAAGAAGCAATGTGGAGGTGTTGGTTCAATGGTGAACCCAAATGTTAACACGAAGAGAAAAAGAATTGAGAAGGAAGAGGCAGTCGAAATAACTAACATTGATACTAATGAATCAAAAAGAGAGAAGTTTCACAAACAAAGAATGTCTAGCTCAAAAGTTCAGCTTGGTAAGCTTTTTTCTTTTATTTTTATAGTTTGAAGCATATTTTGATTTTATTATGTTATTAAATAGTGAATTTATTAAGCTCAGATAATAATAAGTCGCCACATAAGTGTGAAGAAGATACAGAAATTATTACTTCTGAAAAGTTTGAATGTGTTAAAGTGTCCCCAAAAAGTGAGAAGGCAATCCGAGCTGCTAGAATGTTGCAGCCTAAAAATCCATCTTTCATGGTTGTTTTACGCTCATCCAGTTTAATGAAAAACATTGTGGTAAGTCTTATTTACTTCTTTATATAAAATATGACTGATTATGGAGATTTAGTTTGTTCTTTAAATAAGGTAAGCTGCAATGGCATTTTGTTCTTTCACAGTGTGTGCCGATTCGATTTGCGAGAAGGTATCTAAGTAGAGGTCTTGAGTTTATTAAAATTCAGGATTCTGATGGAAGAGATTGGTCTGTTAATCTTTGTTGGGATAGTCATCGTGTGAATTTAGGAAGGGGATGGAATGTACTTTGCAGGGAAAAGAAGTTAAAGAGAGGGGATGTTTGTCTCTTCGAGCTGATAAAAAATGATATGCTGAAAATTTCTATATTTTGTGCAAATCAGTCAGTAGAAAATTATAAAGAAGATTTGGAAATAATTACTAGTGAAATGTTTGGATGTGCAAAGCCATCTCCTGAAAGTCAAAGAGCAATTGAGGCTGCTCGAATGTTGAAGCCTAAAAATCCATCTTTCATGGTTCTATTGCGACCATATAATTGCAGGAACAGTATTCTGGTAATTCTTCTTTACTACATTCTATATGCTTAAGATGAAGATTTTTAGTTTCACTTTTCAAATTAGTTTAGCTGAAACTTTTTCTTATTTTGCAGTATGTGCCTTCTAAGTTTGCCAAAAGGTATTTGAGTAGAGGTCCTAAGAACATTAAACTTCAGGTTTCTGATGGAAAAGAGTGGGCAGTGTGTCTCCTTCAGCAAGGATATGGACGAAGTTTACTAGGAAAGGGATGGAAAATATTTTGCAGGGAGAATACCTTGGAGGGAGGAGATGTCTGTCTATTTGAGCTGATAAATAATTATGTGCTGAAAGTTTTCATCTTTCATGCAGTTGAGATTTCCAACCCGAAAATAATGGCTAGTTGACATTGTTTCTCTTTCTATGCAGCTTTTTTTAAGGGCAGATAATTCTGGCAGTTTTGCTTCACTTCTTGTATTGCATATTAGGCAGATCAAAGCTTGGTACAAGTAATGCCTATGGAATTGCTCTGCTAGCCAGAAAGATTTATGTACAGCTTGTGTTTGTTTTTTTTTTTTTTTTTTTTTTTTTTTTTTTTTTTTTTATAATTATGTGGGCTGAAAGTTTTCAATCTTTCATGGCAGTTGAGATTTGCCAACCCGAAAATAATGGCTAAGTTGAAACATTGTTCTCTTTCTATGCAGCTTTTTTTAAGGGCCAGATATTCCTGGCAGTTTTGCTTCACTTCTTGTATTGCATATTAGGGCAGATCAAAAGCTTGGTTAACAAGTAATGCTATGGAATTTGGCTCTGCACGCCAGAAAAGATTATGTACAGCTTTGTTGTTTGCTTTTTTTTTTTTTTTTTTTTTTTTTTTTTTTTTTTTTTAAGGACAATGTTTCGTAATGTAAAAGATATAAAAGGTCATGTAAGAGTGAGTATATATATATAAGGGCTGTTTGTCCATTTCTGCCAAATGGTGCAAATTTTTTTTTTTTTTTTTTTTTTTTTTTTTTTTTTTTTTAACAATGTTCGTAATGTAAGATATAAAGGTCATGTAAGAGTGAGTATATATATATAAGGGCTTGTTTGTCATTTCTCCAAATGGTGCAAGTTTTCTATTAATCACATAAAAAAAATGAATATTACCTATCTTGCAAAGTCATTTGGGTGGGAAATTTTCCCTGTCAAGCTTAATCCTTTTATTATTCAAATTGAAGCCAGCATAGGAGAGTTAATAGTGTGCATATAAACCAAGGAACCCATTTAAAATCACTTTCATAATCTATCAACTGAATTAATCAAAGTACTTAGAACTACTAATTTGTATTTGATTATATTATAATACAACTCTGCGTCCAATTCTTTGCCAACTTCGAAAGAAAATTAGATAAAAGTTTTTTTTTTTGCCATAAAAATCAAACCTTTACTCTTCTACATTAGAATTTTTTAAACTTCAATTATGGTAAACCTTATTGTAATTAATTTCTTAAGTGGATTAATTAACTATTAAATAAAATTACCGGGTTATGAAAGAAAGAGAAATGGGACCAGGCGGCCAGCAGCAAGAAATCAAAAAACATGGCTTTCCCTCCCTTTTGTGTACTTTCTGATTTCTTGGATCATTTCCAGTATCACTTTATGTCGAATATGAGAAACAGAAGAGCTCTACAGAGGCATCCATCATTAAATTCCCATGAACTTCATGCCTTATTATTTACTATTATGTGCGACCACCTTATTTTTTGGATATTGACTGATGGCTTTGGTTTTACAGGTTTTTGGCACTCTAAGAAACAGAGGAAGGCAGAAAACAGAGTATTTGAGTGTGCTTGGAAATTAAAAAGAGAAATACTTTCCATGACGAAACAAAAAGCAATAATGGATCACATGATAGTAGAGAAATCCACCAAGAATCTTCATCTGAGGTCTACTTCTCCGGAAAAAGGAACGTCCAGGCGTTTCTTCAAAGTAAGGGTTGAATATACTCTACAAGCCAAGAAAATGGTACATCTTTTTTTTTTTTTTTGTTGTATAATTTAGTGAATTGGTGTTTATTCTTTTGGTGGAGAATGTTAAAAATTGAACTTTTGGTCTGATGTTCCTGGTGGTTGTTTATTCTTGCCAGTTTCCTCTGTTTTTCATTTTCTTTTCCTTTGCACTTTAGGTTCTGAAAAAGGTTTAAAATTTTTCTCAGCTACCAAAACGAAAAGGTCTCTGGCTTTGTTTTTTTGTTTTTGGCTTCTTTTATTCATTCTTTGATAGATTAATTTCTAAATTTTCATATTAAGTTACAAAAAAGTTTAAAAAAAAAAAAAGTTTTCATTTGGTTTGATATCGTATGAAATGGGAAGCTGGAACTCCTACCAAAGAATGTGAAGTAATTCTTATTTTTTTTATAAATAATATAAAAATTAGTCTCAACATCTTTTTTTTTTTTTTTATGTCTCAACATCTTTTTTAGCTAAATAATAAGTTACTAAATTTTAGATTTCAAAATTTAATTTTCAGTTTAAGTCCAAGTCATAATTAAAATATAAATGCAACCTTCATTTACAAAGATAAATAGACCTAAGTGTATTTGACTCAAAATATAAAAAATTCAAAGACATTAAATTTTAGTAATCGGAAATACCAAATCTAACCTTCATTTGCAAAGATAAATAGAGCTCTTTAAGCCTCTTTTGCAAAAATTTTACTATAAACCAAGAAAGCAGTTAGTTGCAAGATTGTAGAAATTACATATAATGGCTCGCCGACCATCAGCCGGAGGTGGACGGAGCTGGAGATCTTGCTGGCCATCAATAAAACGTGGTAGAGGGAGGCCTTTCGGGAAGTCAAATCCCTCATCAGAGGTCACTCCTCGCAATTTCTTTAGAGTAATCCTCCAAAATATAATTGAAGAAAAGAAACTCGTAACTGATAATCCTTCAAGAAAAGGTTAATGACTCTTTTTTTTATTCTGTTCTTTATGAACTAACAGTTTTTCGTTCTTGATGTTTTGTGGAATACACGAATATAACACATGATTTTCAAGAGCATCCCATCAAAGTTATTTGTCAAGAGACTTGGAATTGAGCTTTCTGATATAGCACGAACAGCAAGACTGTCTCTTCGTGATGGAAAAGTATGGGAAGTTGAGGTAACAAAGAATGATAAATACATTTGGTTTGACAAAGGATGGTCAGATTTTGTTGAAGACAACTCAATCTGCCATCGTTACCTTCTAAGCTTTGATTATAAAGGAAACTCAAACTTTCATGTCATTATCTTTGATCCATCGACTTTTGAAATCAATTATCCAAACAGTGATTTTGAAAATGAAAATGAAAAAGTCGGGCGTGAAAATCATGATCCTGAACGTGATGATTTTAGAAAGAGGACAAAGTTGGATCAAGCAAGGGGAAAAATGACCATGACTGAAATGCGCTGCGCATGCAAGGAGTGTAAGAGTAAGTTATAAGATCAGATTCAGTAGGTTAATTGTAATGGGTTTAATGTAATTGTTATTTGAAATTGTAATTAAGTTTAATTCAATTGCACAGTGTCTGATTATAGATCGTAACATACCTATTGTATAGTATCGAATGGAAAAAAAAGAAGAATATACAAAATTGTTTTTAAGGATTACTGCATTGAGAAAATTGAGATATAGATGCAAATGCAATGTTATCTTTCCTGTTTTGCTTTACTGCGTTTCTTCAACGAAAAATGGCAAATTTGTTATGTAATGAGAGCAAATGTAGGCTGTTGCTCTTTTCACGAACTTGGCTTGTTTTTCCATTTGGAGTGTGTATGTCAGTAAAATTGTCAAGTCGAGCATTCTCATGCAATTAGAATGCTTTAACTAATTATTTAATGTTTTTTTAAATATTCGAATGAGGGTAATTTAAGAACTTTAAAGGTTACACTTATTTTTAGTGAATTTTTCATATAAGTCTTAGCATGAACTTTATTCTAATTTTTCTCATTTTTTTTAATTTTATGGGTAGGTGAATATAGAAAAAAGAAAGAGATTATGGCTCGAAGGTCAATCACATTTAAAACTCAGATCGAATTTGAAAGCTCTTTCCATATGTCTAGCCTGCGGAGCTAACTTTTATGTTAAACGGCTAAAACCAGTGTTCTACCTATTCGAATCGGCGGTTCCAGTAATTTTTTTAAAAAAATTTTTCAAATGGTTTTGTGAAATCCTCAAATTACCCTTGTTTGTCCAACTTTCACCCAAATTTAGGTGGCCTCGCTCTTTCCTGGTTTTAAATTGCATGACACAACTCAAGTTAAAAGCTAAATTGCTGAAATTTTATTCATTTCTGAGTAGGGTTCTGTCCATGGATGGAGACCGCTCTTGAATTCGGGCTTGTTGTTTCCTGTTGTTGAATATGTATGCCATGAAGAATCGCCAACCTGGAATTGGAGATTTCAGAACACACAAACACTATACCTGAAACGCAACACATGAAAATATGACTACCCTAGACCAAACAAGACAACAGACTACAACAGCACCTGAACCAGAACACCAACAATACATACTAAATAACCAGACAGAACCTGCTCAGACTTTACAACCAGGCTGGCCGTGGCTATGAGCAAAGTCTAGGCGCCACACGCGTGCCAAAGGCTCCGGAGCCAATAAACCATGAAAGTGAATGTTTAGAAAAAAATAAATATTCTAGAACTCTCTTTTCCAACATTCACAACTTCAAAATCAGGAGGCAGAGAAGCCATTAAATTTTGTTAAGAGTTACAAAATTAATAATGGCTCGACACCAACAACTAGGGAGAGAAGAACCTCTGGAAATGGAGAACAGAAATGGCCACCATTTCTATAGAGTAATCTTTCAAAAGATAATTGAAGACAAGATCCTGATAATTTAACACACATAAATTATTCCTTACATTACATATACATAATGCTACAGAGAAAATGATTTATTTTAGTTTCTTTCACCTTAATTTGCTTCTGTAGCCAGTTTTGGTCATGGAGTCTTGAATCTTGAATTCTTGATTATATTTTCTCTAATTTCTTGATTTGTCGGAATAATGTTTGAGCGGATTCCGTTAAGGTTATTTATTAAAAGCGTAGGATCAGACCAACTTCCTGATTTAGCAAGATTTGTGTTCCTAATGCAAATGAATGGAAAGTGAAGGTAAGAAAACATGGGAAAAAACAATATTTGTTTTGTTGATGGATGGTCAAAAAAAAAAAAAAAAAGAAAGATAAAAAAAAAAACTCTTGCAAAATTCATTCTTTCAAATTCAGATGGCAGAGAAGCCTTAAAACTCTGTAAGATTTACAAAAAAAAAAAAAAAAATGATAATGGTTCTTTTAGTGAAGGTAAGAAACATGGGAAAAAAACAAATATTTTGTTTTGTTGATGGATGGTCAAAAAAAAAAAAAAAAAGAAAGAATAAAAAAAAAAAGCTCTTGCAAAAATTCATTCTTTCAAATTCAGATGGCAGAGAAGGCCTTAAAACTCTGTAAGATTTAACAAAAAAAAAAAAAAAAAAAATGATAATGGTTCGCTGGCCACCAGCTGTACAAAGAAGAAGGCCTGGCCTTCCACCAAAGGTGCTGAGTGGAAGACCTTGCTGGGAGTCAAAACCTCCAGCAGCGGAGAGCCCGCGTGGCTTCCATTTCTTCAGAGTAATCTTTCAAAAGATGATTGAAGACAAGAAACTGGTAATTTGACACACATAATTAAATTATTCCTTACATGCATAATGCTAAAGAGAAAATGGTGTTTTTTAATTTCCTTCACCTTAATTTGCTTCGTAGCCATTTTTGGTAATGGAGTCTTGAATCTTGAATTATTGATGATATTTTCTTTAATTTCTTGATTTGTCGGGATAATGATCCAGCGGATTCCTTTAAGGTTATTTGTTAAGAGGGTAGGATCAGCAGATCAACTTTCTGATATGGCAAGACTTTGTGTTCCTAATGGAAATGAATGGCAAGTTAAGGTAAAAAAGGATGGAGAAAATATTTGATTTGTCGATGGATGGTCAAAATTTGTGAAGGAAAATTCAATTCGCGATCGCTATCTTTTAAGTTTTGAATACAAGGGAAGTTCTTGTTTTCATGTTATTATCTTTGATCGATCTACTTCTGAGATAACTGAGTATGGAAAAAATGAAGACAAAACCAAGTATAAGAATCATGAGACAGAATGTGATGATTTTAGAAAGAGGACAATGTTGGATCAAACAAGAAGGAAAAAGCCTAGGACTGACAATGAGATGGCCAGCTCATGCAAGAATAATAGTAAGTTAAAAACCAGATTCTGTAAGTTTATTCATATAATTTTAACTTGAATTTAAATTAACATGTGGTGGAATAAAAATGCAGAGAACAAAGAAAAAATGGAAGTCTGTTGCAGTAAGCAATACCTGAAATTTTCTAGAATACAATCACTGTCTAAAGAAGGCAGGAAGAAAGCAATTCTTGCTGCTGATACGTTTGAGCCCATAAACCCTGCCTTTAAGGTTCTCTTGCGATCATATAACTTCGAGCGGAGTATGTTGGTGAGAACCTAAACTACTTAATTATTTACTTACACTGTGATAATCTTAACTAATAATCTATGTGTACACATATATATGCAGCTGGTGCCAAGTAGCTTTGCTTCAAAGTACATGACTAGGGTTTATGAAGAAGATCTTAACTAATAATCTATGTGTACACATATATATGCAGCTGGTGCCAAGTAGCTTTGCTTCAAAGTACATGACTAGGGTTTATGAAGAAGCAGAATTTGTGTGTCCTGATGGAAGAAAGTTCGGAGTTAGAATCAGTCTCTGGGGTCCTGGCTTGGCTTTTGGAAAGGGATGGGCTGCAATTTCTCAACACATTATGTTGAAAGAAGGAGATGTTGTGATGTTAGAGCTGATCAATAGTTTTATTGGTTATCTGTTTAAAATCAGAGTGTTCCGATCATGAACGATGTCTAGGTTTTGGGTTGTTGAATTTCACGGGTTTTACAGTCTAATATATGATGCTGATACAGTAATTGTTCAGTTGATTAAGCTTTTTGTTTAATGTAGTGCGATGCTTTTGTTGGAAATATTATTGCCACTTCTAATTCAAATATCTTTCAAAGGATTAATTAAAAGATTTCTTAAATGTGAGCGCATATATGTGTGTGTCAGAAATTTTTGGAATTTTTCAGGAAGCAGAACAAATGAATTTTCTGTTGTGACTTGTGATAATATAAATAGAACAGATCCATATTTTGACCAGTTTGCGATGCTACTGCAAACATTTAAAACCAGAAAATCACATGTTCTGATCTTCACTTCCATTTGCAAATAATAGATCACCTACCTAGAAATTGGAAACGTAAATTTTCTGACCAGAAGCCAATATGGTTATGGCAATACTTGATCAGATCATCTGACACTGATTTGAAATTTGCCGAGAGATTGGTTAAATCGCTTCAGTTTATTCTTCTGAGAAGATGAATTAAAGAAAATAAATATTGCTGTTAAATTTACTGGTTGACAAAACATGCAAAACCCAATATATTAAAAATGGAAGAAATTTTTAATGAATGGAATGGAACAATTCCGGTACATTGATAATGGATCAGATCCATTCCTTTGCTCAATATTATAAACCATAAAATGTGTATCTTCCTCAGAAAAATAACTTTATAAAAAGTAAAAACTCTGTCTTGCAAGATTTATATCAGGCTGAGAAGCCATAAAACTCTGCAAGAATTACAAAAACAATAATGACTTCCCGGCTATCAGCTGAACAGAGAAGATCGCCTGGCCGGACATCAAAGAGACGGAGAGGAAGACCTCACCAGGAGTCAAAACCTCCATAGCTGGAGAGCACACCTGGCCGCCATTTCTTTAGAGTGATCTCTGAAAAGATAACTGAAGACAAGAGAATGGTAATTAACACACAAAAATGGTTTATTTTTATCTCTTTCACTTAAATCTTTAATTTGCTTCTGCATCCAATTCTGGTCGTAGAGTCTTGATTCTTGAATTCTTGATTATATTTTCTTTAACTTCTTGATTTGTGGGGATAATATTTTCAGCGGATTCCGTTAAGGTTACTCGTTAAGAGCATAGGATCAGATCGAATTTCTGATGTGCCAAGACTTTGTGCTCCTAATGGATATGAATGGCAAGTGAAGGTAAAAAACGATGAAAGAAACATTTGGTTTGCGGATGGATGGTCAAAGTTTATAAAGGAAAATTCAATTGTGGATCGCTATCTTTTCAGTTTCAAATACAAGGGAAATTTTTTTTTTTCCATTTTATTATCTTTGATCCATCTACTTTTGAGATAACTGAGTATGGAAAAAAAAAATCAAAGAAGCCAGTCAAGAAAATCACGAGACAGAATGTGATGATTTTAGAAAGAGGAGAAAGTTGGATGAAACAAAAGGGAAAAAGCGCAAGAATGAAATTCCCAGCTCATACAAGAACATACACAAATGTAATAATATTAAAGAAAATTTTCTATTAAAAAGATTATTAAATACTAATTTGGATGTAAGAAATGTGAAATCAATAGATTTTACAAGCCAACCAGGTGTAACTTGTTTTTTTATCACTTATATGGATAATAGAAGCCTCCATTGTATTTTTTTCTCGCTTATGTGGATAACGAAAAATCTCAATTTTAAGTTATCTGGATCACAAAAGTTTTCTCACTTCTATTGTATAGCTTGCAATATCATTGGGCCAAATTCTATTCATTAGGCCAAATAATTATAGACATCTTCTATTGAGATTTAAAAAAAAAAAAAAAAAAAAAATTTAAAAAAAAAAAAAAAATTTAAAAAAAAAAAAAAAAAAAACTATAAGAGAATTCATGTAATACAAAACAAAGACAGTGTAACTAATTAGTTTCAAAAACTATAATGTTTTATACTACTGGTGTGCAAGTAATTTTATATTTTTTTTGAGAATGATGTTTAAGAAATTATTTGATTTAGTGTTTAAAAGTTTAAAATTATTTACATTTTTCAATTAATTATTAACAATTTAAAATTTGTATAAAATTTATTTAAGATAATAAGTTAAATTCTTTAATTTAAAACTTTCAAGGAATACAATAAGTTTCTAAATTGTAGGTAAGTCTTTAGCTTAGGTTCTAAGTCAAAGTGATAAGTTAAAGATACATAATTCGAAGAAATTAAATTTTAGTAATTGGAAATACCAAAGCTAACCTTCATTTACAAAGGTAATTAGATAAATAGAGCCCTTTAAGCCTCTCTTGCAAAATCCTTTTTATAAACAAAGAAAGCAGAATTAACCGTTACAAGCCTGTAGACGTTACATATAATGACTCGCTGGCCATCAGCGGGAGGTGGACGCAGGGGGAGTCCTCGCTGGCCATCAACAGAACGTGGCAGAGGGAGGCCTTTCCGGAAGTCAAATCCTTCATCAGATGTCACACCTCGCCATTTCTTTAGAGTAATCCTCCAAAATATAATTGAAGAAAAAAAAACTGGTAACTGATAATTTCATAATCCTTAAAGAAAGGTTAATTACTCTTTTCTTTTTTGTTCTTTATGAACTAATAGTTTTTCTTTCTTGATTTTGTGGAATTAAAAACATAATATATGATTTTGAAGAGCATCCTATCAAAGTTATTTGTCAAGAGACTTGGAATTGAGCTTTCTGATATTGCAAGAATCGGAAGACTGTCTCTTCGTAATGGAAAACTATGGGAAGTTGAGGTTACAAAGGATAATAAAAACATTTGGTTTGACAAAGGATGGTCAGATTTTGTTGAAGACAACTCAATCTGCCATCGTTACCTTTTAAGCTTTGAATATAAAGGAAACTCAAACTTTCGTGTCATCGTCTTTGATCCATCGACTTTTGAAATCAATTATCCAAACAGTAATTTTGAAAATGAAAATGGAAAAGCAGAATCAAGAACTGATAAGATGATGGGGAAAAAGGAGGACAGGTTGGTTTTAAGCAATGAAAATGAGAAGGGTAAGCTCAAAACTATAATTTTATAACTGAGTTCTTTCATTTTTCTTTATGATTTTTAACATTTAATATATTAAAAATAAATATATATGCAGATGAGAATAAAAATGTGGAAGTGGAAGTTTATTGCAGTGAGAAATACCGGAAGTTCTTTGCAAAGGCGTCTGATGAAATCAAGAAAGCAATTCTTGATGCTGATATGTATAAACCGACAAATCCTGCATTTAAGGTTCTCTTGCGACCATATAGTATCAATCGGAGTTTTCTGGTTAGAACCTGATCAAATATTTACAATTTCTATTTCTTTTAGGAGAATCTTAACCAATTATATAAACATGCAGCTGGTGCCAAATAGCTTTTCTGCAAAGTACATGACTAGGGTTTATGAAGAAGCAAAAGTTGCGTGTCCTGATGGAAGAAAATTCCTAGTTAGAATCAGAGGGTGGGGAACTGTTACGGGCTTGGCTTTTGGAACTGGATGGGCCAGAATTTGTCAACACATTGATCTGAAAGAAGGAGATGTTGTGATACTTGAGCTGATCAATAGTAGTATGGATTTTCTGTTTAAAATCAAAGTATTTCGATCATGAATAATATCTAGGTTTTGGTTGGTTAATTAAGCTTTTTGAACTCATGAATGTAATAATCAATTAAAGCTTTTTTTTTATATCAGCAATTTAAATTTTATTTATTAATCGATAAATTCAGAAAAAAAATTAATATATTTGAGTTTTAAAACTAAACTAACAGTCTCCGTATACATCCAACCTAATTGAAATATATGAAAAATAGGTATTAATTAAAGCTAGAGTTGAAAAAAATTTTCTGTTAGTGGGTTGAGTCATTTCAAGAATTAATACCTTCAGTGATGCTCTTTCAAGTTTTGCAACTGATATAGTCTTACTCTTCCATTTGTAGCAAATGAAATAATTAATCTTGCATGTGAGTTGGTCAGAACTGCTTAATTATTGTTGTTCTTTTACTTATTGTTGTTCTTTTACTTCTTTTTGTTGAGCAAATTGTTGCTTGCAACTTTTAGGTTTGTTAATTATGGTAATTCAAGCTCAAATATTAAAATACTCCAAACTCCAAAATACAGGCTTTGGGCTCTATTCGGCAGAAGCGTTTAAAGTAGTGTGTAGTGTTTTGATAGAGTTAAAACAATATCTTAATTTAATTATAGCATTCGGTAATATAATATATACTCTAGCATTTAGAGTTTAAGACGGTATTTTATGAAACGTTATCTTCATCAATCGTTTAGCATTTTATAATCTTTTTATGATACCTATACCATCAATTGTTTTTACTTTATTCCTCGCTTTTACCTTATTCTTCACTTTTATATTTTTTTGTCATTTTATATTAAACACATTTGTAGCAAAAATGAAAATAATTAATCCTTGCATGTGAGTTGGTCAGGACTGCTTAAAATTATTTGTTTTGTTTTTTTAACTTATTGTTGTTCCTTTTAACTTGCTTTTTGTTGAGCAAAAATTGTTGCTTGGCAACTTTTTAGGTTTGTTAAAATTATGGTATTCCAAAGCCTCAAATTATAAAATACTCCAAATGTTCCAAAAATAACCAAGGCTTTTTGGGCACTCTATTGTTGGGGCTCTATTACGGGTCTCAGAAGCCGTTTAAAGTTAGTGGGTGTAGTGGTTATTGATAGAGTTAAAAACAATATCTTAATTTTAATTATACGCCATTCCGGTTAATAATAATTATTACTCTAGCATTTAGAGTTTAAGAGTATTTTAATGACACGTTATCAATTCATCCAATCGTGTTAAGCATTTTTTATAAGCTTTCTTTTAGTGAATACCTTACCATCAATTCTTTTTACTTTATTCCTTGCTTTGTTACCTATTCTTCACTTTTTAATATTTTTTTTTGTCATTTTTTATATTGAAAAAACAGAACTAATTAAACATGTTCACATCTGGGTACTAGGAGATGCATTTCTCAGGTCTTTAAAGTTTTTTACTTAAGCCTACTCCGAATACTATACCATTAATTACTAATTAGCCTCTCGATTATTTAATAGCTAAAGTACATGACTAGGGTTTATGAAGAAGCAAAAGTTGCGTGTCCTGATGGAAGAAAATTCCTAGTTAGAATCAGAGGGTGGGGAACTGTTACGGGCTTGGCTTTTGGAACTGGATGGGCCAGAATTTGTCAACACATTGATCTGAAAGAAGGAGATGTTGTGATACTTGAGCTGATCAATAGTAGTATGGATTTTCTGTTTAAAATCAAAGTATTTCGATCATGAATAATATCTAGGTTTTGGTTGGTTAATTAAGCTTTTTGAACTCATGAATGTAATAATCAATTAAAGCTTTTTTTTTATATCAGCAATTTAAATTTTATTTATTAATCGATAAATTCAGAAAAAAAATTAATATATTTGAGTTTTAAAACTAAACTAACAGTCTCCGTATACATCCAACCTAATTGAAATATATGAAAAATAGGTATTAATTAAAGCTAGAGTTGAAAAAAATTTTCTGTTAGTGGGTTGAGTCATTTCAAGAATTAATACCTTCAGTGATGCTCTTTCAAGTTTTGCAACTGATATAGTCTTACTCTTCCATTTGTAGCAAATGAAATAATTAATCTTGCATGTGAGTTGGTCAGAACTGCTTAATTATTGTTGTTCTTTTACTTATTGTTGTTCTTTTACTTCTTTTTGTTGAGCAAATTGTTGCTTGCAACTTTTAGGTTTGTTAATTATGGTAATTCAAGCTCAAATATTAAAATACTCCAAACTCCAAAATACAGGCTTTGGGCTCTATTCGGCAGAAGCGTTTAAAGTAGTGTGTAGTGTTTTGATAGAGTTAAAACAATATCTTAATTTAATTATAGCATTCGGTAATATAATATATACTCTAGCATTTAGAGTTTAAGACGGTATTTTATGAAACGTTATCTTCATCAATCGTTTAGCATTTTATAATCTTTTTATGATACCTATACCATCAATTGTTTTTACTTTATTCCTCGCTTTTACCTTATTCTTCACTTTTATATTTTTTTGTCATTTTATATTAAACAACTAATTAAACAGTTATTTGTACTAGGCACTTTTATTTTAACTACTGTATAATCATTAATTACTAATAGCTGATATTTAATAGCTAACAACTAATAAAACACTTAACAGCTATTAAAACAGCTAAAAGTTACTAGACTACTAGAACAGCCAAATTTGCCGACAGACAGATGAGAAAATAATTAAGTTTTATTAATTATCCAAATACTAATTGATTATAGAGTCAATTTTTCAACGTTTAAAAAAAACTATTGTAGGATTTTTTTTTTTTTTTTTGGAGTATAATATTGTAGGATTTCCAGTAATTAAACAATTTAAATTTTTTATCACATAAACCATTTAAAAATCATTCAAATTCAGCACCTAAAATTAAAATTATTAGCATATGATATATGAGCCGTAATTACAAGAATATGAAATCCATTAAGGACATATAGATCAACCCAGGAACGGAATGAATAGATATTACAATTAAATGATTACAAATATAATAATTCAATCTGAGTTTCTTGTCGAGACTTCAAATTTGCCATTTTGGGTTGGAGATGATTTGCTGAGTCATCAACTTTAGAGGGTAAGACAAGTATTTAGTCAATTCGTAGAGTTATGGTGTCGGGTCTCTGTCTACAAATAATTGTAACCTTTCTCTGGAAACCACCACGATTCTGTCATAAATCATCACCGAATCGAAATCAAACCATGGTCGATGCTTCTTGATTCTAAATTAATTCAAAATCATATATTTATAATTTAGTTCTAATTTTCTATGTTTTGAAATTAAAACCGCAGGTTTTAGTCTACAGCCGGTGATTTCTTTGAAAAAATAAAATTTAAAATCAAAAATTATGGAAAGTTCGTCCAACTTTTTTTTATTTTTTGTAGTTTATTAAATAAATTTCAAGATTTTTTTATTTACCTCTTTTAGTCTTTTATTAGAAGGAAAAAAAAAAAATCCGACGATTTTCAAATTGTTTTAAGAACAACCCAAAATCGTTGCATTCAAAACCGTCGGTTTCGGAAACGTGTTCCTGCCTATCTCTGTCCTTTCTTTTGATGAACTCTGCCTCCCTGCGGGGCCATAACCGGCTAAAAATAAAGACTAGAGCTATCAACATAACCATGAAAGCAATACCCGTTTTTCTCATACCAGAATTCAGATAAAAAAAAAACATGAAGTTCTTCCTTTATCTACAAGTAACCTTGTACACCATTCTTCTTGCTATAATCCCAATCTTTCTAGCCATAAAAGTAAAACACATCAGAAACGAGAAAAATGAAAACAAGCCACCAGAACTAGCAGGGTCTTGGTCGGTTATCGGTCACCTTCATTTTCTTGGTAGATCAAACCAGTTACTACACAGAGTATTTGGCTCCATAGCTGAGGAACTTGGACCAATCTTCTTTATCCGCCTCGGAATTCATAAAGCAGTTGTAATAAGCAATTGGGAATTAGCAAAACAATGTTTTACTACAAATGACAAACTCTTTCTTACACGTCCAAAATCTTTAGCAGCCAAAATCATGGGTTATAATCATGCTATACTAGGTTTGGCACCTTATGGTCAATACTGGCGTGATATGAGAAAGCTAGCCGTGGTTGAACTCCTCTCAAATCGCAGGCTCGAGTTGCTTAAGCATGTTTGGGATACAGAAACTAAGTTTTTTATCAAACACTTGTATCAGATTTCAGTAAAGAATGGAGGATGTGCTGTGGTAGAAATGAAAGACAAGTTTAATGAATTGGCGATGAATATAATAGTGAAAATGATTGCAGGTAAGCGATCCTTTGGTAGTTATGGCATCACAGACCAAGATTCGAGGCGATTTTCTAAGGCTTTAGCAGATTTTTTCCGTTTAGCTGGGTTGCTCTTGGTTTCTGATGCAATTCCATTTCTGGGTTGGTTGGATTCTTTAATGGGATATGTTGGTGAAATGAAAAGGACTGCAAGGGAGATAGATAGTGCTTTAGGGAAGTGGGTAAAGGAGCATAGAGAAAGAGGCTTAAAGGAAGTGTTAAAGGGGAGGATCAAGATTTCATCCATGTTATGCTTTCTGTCATGGATGATGGTAAGAGCTCTATTGATGAAATTGATAGAACTATTAAGGGCACTTGCTTGGTAAGAATCTAATAATTTTTCCTCTTTTTCTTTTTTAATATATTAGGGAGGAAGCCCGAATTTGAGTCTATTCCTAAACCAAGAGATGCACTATCATTAATTTTTCCTTTTTAAATTGATTATTATATCAGTAAGTTAAACCAGTAAGTGTGATCACCTAGTAATTTTAAATTGAAATGAATCTCTTATACAGTTTAGTATAGTTATACCAGTGGAATACCAAATGGCATTCCAGATAAATGGTATGAAACAACTCAATTGGTAAATGGTTTTCCTTCCCATTTATTGATCAAGATTCAAATCCTAGACTATGTATTTACTTTTTCTTAGATTTTTTAGTTCATGTATTAATCTCTTTATTTACAATGAATAATTATGGGATTAAATATTAAAATTAATGTAAATTCAATGTTATATTATCTTCCTACAGTTAAAAACAAACACTTGGATAATAGCAATTTTGAGGTTTAATATAGAGACCAACATTTCATCCTCCTATGTCCAATACAGATTTGTGTATAAAAGCATCCACTTTCTTCTATACTTTTAATACCAGACAAAAGAAGTTGCTATACTCACCTGTCACTTGCATGCTAAATTTAACTTTGTGCGTTGTGGAACTTACGTGTATTAGTGTCTTAGCAGGATGAGAAGGCAACATATCTGAAAGTAAATAAGAAAGTTGGTTGGACTAAATGCCATTTAGACGAGTTATAGAAAAAAGCTAATAAATTATATGCACTCAACATTTGAAGCCACATTTTCAAGATATTGGTTGTCAAATCACACCTAAGAAGTTTAATAACGCTATCAAACAGCATAATGGACATTGTTATCAACATCTTTTTCATTTTTCTACTTTAATCTACACAACAAAAATAGCCACCCTTATTATATAAATTATCATTTTCTACTTTAAATAATTCGAGTCAAAAACGTTTTAGTTGAAATTTCAAAATTTCAATTTTTGAACCATTCAAAAATTTTGGCTGATATTACATGTATTGCAGAGTCTAATTTTGGGTGGCAATGATACGACGATGATCACTCTTACATGGGCTCTATCTCTGTTGTTAAGCAACAGAAATGTGCTTAAAAAGGCTCAAGAAGAGATTGAGATCCATGTCGGAAAGCACCATCAAGTGAAAGAGTCACATATAAAGAATCTAGTATACTTACAAGCTATTGTCAATGAAACATTGAGACTGAACCCTGCTGCTCCACTCTCAGCACCAAGGGAAGCCATGGAGGATTGCACCATAGCGGGCTTCCACATTCCAGCTGGCACTCGCCTTTTCGTTAACCTGTGGAAATTACACCGTGACCCTAGCATTTGGAAAAACCCTTCTGAATTTCAGCCTGAGAGGTTCCTGAATGAGCACGCTAATCTAGATGTAAGGGGTCAGGATTTCGAATATTTACCTTTCAGCTCTGGTAGAAGAATGTGCCCAGGAGTATCATTGGCGCTCCGGGTTTTGCACCTAACACTGGCTCGGCTGCTTCATGGGTTTGAATTGGGGACGGTATCTGACACTCCAGTTGATATGAGTGAGAGTCCTGGAATGACAGTCCCTAAAGCAAAAGAACTGGAGGTTGTCTTGAGGCCAAGACTACCCGCAGTGCTGTATGAATGTTAAGTTGAATAAGTACCAAGGAAAACTAGAGACTTGTATATGCATACTGGGTGTAAAGAATTCAGGCCAGAAATGCCATCCTCGTTGCATGGAGAGCATATAGTCACTTCATGAGAACAATTCTTTTCATAGCATAAGTAACATTACCGAGATGTTATTAATCTGCATTGTAACACTTTAGTTCTTCAGCAAACAAACAAAGATTTAAGTTTAGTAAACTAGTCAAATGATAAGCATATTTGCATTCCAATTAAATGTTATAAGTGTATTACACATCATAAATGCTCCATATTTTAACCAGAGCTTAGTTATATAACACATGAGAGAAACAGAACTACAAGCTAGATAGTTTTGTGAGGACGACTGGAATGACTTGTCAGCCAGGGCTTATTTGCAATTCCAAAAGTTACATCTACTTTACTATATAAAAGCTGACCCGAAAAGTATCCTATCCCTGTTAAGAGAAGCCATACTGTTTCAATCCCACTTCGGATTCAGAAGGGCCTAACACGTACAAAACTCATAAAAATATGAGCATATATGATAAGCGCTGACAACAAGTTTAACAGACAGGAGAATCAAACTGTTGACAATGGGCATGTAGATGCCCTTCTCATCATAATACAATATCTCAAGGATGAGCTTGTTTGAAGCTATCAATGGCTATAGGGACATCTGTACCTCTAACGCAGAGTTGCTCATACTCAGTTGACTGACCCCTCAGTGCACATCTTGCAGCTAATTTCAGGCATACACACCCAATGAACAACAAAATTCCAGAGAGTATCCAACTGAATTGCAAGTTGGCCAGTGCTCTAGCCTTTAGTTCTGCATCAACAGATCTGCATGCAATTGCTCCATGCATGTCATTTGAGCTGGCCACAGACAACTGTGTAACACAACCTTCAGGTATAAATTCAGGAATCCATAGCACAAAACCCATAATCATAAACCAACACCCTTGAAATACAACAGAAATTGAAAGAATGAGAGCTGCAGGAAAATTGGACGGAAAAGTAGTTGCCGCTAAAGCTGACACAAGAGAAACGAACACTATAAGCTGCAAGAGCCAATGATAATGACCTTCAAGTCCAACATGGTCAGTTGAATGGAAATGGAGAAGGAAAAGTTCTTGACCAAAAACAGAGGTTGCAAGGATTCCACTGACCCCGGAAAGGATATCAGATGAACAGGTTATCTCTGCAGAAAGTGTGAAACCTGCAAATATTGCAAGATGGAGAAACATGGTTGCATGTTCAAAGTTGTCAAGCTTGAAAGCAAAGTGGAGGTACGGGAAGTCCAAAAGTTGCATAAAAATTGCAAAGATGGAGAAAGATAGGATGAAGATAAGCTCCAAACATTTGATACATGAAAAAGGGCCGTAAAATGGGTACCAAAACTTTACAGTAAAGTTAGTAGAGCCTCTCAGGCAGTAGGCTCGGATAGTGTTAACGGAGTGCCATAATCCAAGGAGGATTAAAGCCAAAGCAGGTACAAAGTGCCCTACAAATGTCCCCATGCAAGCTTCTCTTATCTCTCTCCATTGAAATAACCACCAGAAGCCTTAAATACCTGAAGTAGTTGCTAACACATCATAGGAAAAAAATTTTCAAACGGCAGAACAGTATTGCAATCTGTCCAAATTGAGTGCATCTTGCATGTGTTTCCACAAATAAAACTGATAAAAAAGACAAGCATGTAACAGTGGGACATCACGAAAGAAGAAGGGTCCCCCAATAAGAGAAAGAGGAATTTTATAGGGTCACGGAATTTGACGGTGTCACTTGATACTCTAAGAGCATCAAAATAATGAAATTTCAGAAGTGATTCAACATCAGTCATTCAGTTTAATTTTTAACGTCAAAGTCATAATAATCAATGAATAAGAGCTCAATTCTTCTGTTGATTACTATGATTAGGTTTCTGTTGTACCACATAGTCTTTGTGCCATGTGCAAAAGATATGACTCTTCAGGATTCTGAAGGACAGATGATTAACTTATCTGCACATAGTGGAGAGTGACCTGTCTCCAATTTATCAACCATAGCAAGTAAGATGTTCCCACTTAAAGAAATTGACAGTCATATTACAACAATAAAGTTACAGTCATATTACAACAATAAAGTTAGTAAGATTCAAGATATATTACCTTCTACTGTAGTAAGATATGAATGTTTGCATTTGAGTCCAACTCCACTTCAAAAAGTAAAGTTTTTCACAACCAGGAAAAGCAGAATACGAAGCCTGGCAGAATCATAAAAAAGAAATTCATGGAAAGACATTATTGGGACATTTGAAGTTATTTGCGATTCAGGCATTTGGAGACTAGCCTCTTTCAATTTCCCCTCCCTTAACTTTCCTAGAATCATAGTTAGTCACAATGGTATAAATAAAACATTTCATAGAGTTCACCTTTTCTATTGAAATTTCAAATAATATGAAGCCATACCGAGAACAACAGAAGCTATTCCATTTACCTAGATGAATGAAGCCTAAACATCCATAAGCAACTTTGTGATCCAACAAACCAGGGAAGTTTTAAGATGGTCAGGTCCCTCGTATAGAAGGAAGCAATTCTGCAGTTCTATACGTTTCTACTAATGAAAGCATCACTGCAACAGAAACAGAGCCGCAAAAATATTTTCAGTTGCAGGATGAATAAGTTTGATGCGGAAAATGATAGGATAATAGGAAACTATCAAAGCTGAGCATGTTCTGAAGATTTTATATATGAAAAGTTTAGTTCTGGTTCTAAAACTACATCAACCAACAAAGAAACTAGTTTATTATTCAGGGTTTCTGTTTGCAAACTAAAGGGAGAAGTTTTAAACCCTTGTTTTTAGATAAGAAAAAAATGGTAGGATAACCTATTCGTTGAAGAAGCCAGCGAATAGGATATCTAATATTCTAGCATACTTTTAGTACCATTCACCTGAATGACTCTTGTCACCCAAACATATCATGCTGAAGGACCAAACCACACCCCTACTGAGACAAATAACATCATATCTAAGCACAAACAAACAAAGCTGTTACTGCCATCAGATTCCACATTAATGCCCCAATTAGAAACATTCATCATGCAATACTATATAAGCTAACTGAAAGTTAAACTGGGATAGATCCAGCAGGAAGTAAATAAGCAGATGAAATAGCAACATGGTTGCTTTCTTCTCTGACGAATGATTTATACTTGGAAGCATTTCATCAAGATAATTGACAAAACTATAGCTTCATGAAATACTCAAAACATCTAAATCTAAATCATAGTCTAATTGAAAGTACAAAATGGAATATAAGGCTTAAGCATGTCTTTGATGAGAATAAGAGGAAAATGAGGAAATAAAATTTAAAAAAAAAAAGTAGAAGCCGTTTTATTTCTTCCAAGATACACAAAATCATGGGGTTTTGTTTGTTTCCCCTATTAAGTTTCATTACATATATTGCATATCAAATGGTTACTCTGATTAAGCACGCTTCATATATTGATTCCAGCAACTTAGAAATATAAAGTTGTGCAACAGGGGAACTCAGTATATTTACAAATAAGGAAGAAGTTAATTTTAAAAAGTACATATATATATTTGTATTCTCACAGTAAACCGTCTCACTCCAACAGTCAAGTAGTTAATCATAGAGAACCACAATCAGCTTCTCAGTCCACAGTTGCAAATTTATTAGGAAATGCAGGTTTTGAGCTAATCCCCTCAAAACTTCTAACAATTCGAATGTTGTTGTCAAACAAATTGATTATGAATCACTAGTTTTGCGCAAGTCGTCAGCATTTCCCATCGCCTCAATCAAAGAAATGTAAGTGCTATCATCAGGGGCAATGCCTTTACTAACCATTTCTTTGAGGAGCTCTTCAGCATGCTGTCCTTCCTGGTTTTTGCACAAACCCTGTATGAGGGCATTATAAGTAAGAAGTGTGGGATTGAATCCTATGCTCAGCATCTCATCTCTAACTTTAAAGGCATCATTCATATCACCTCTCCTACTATACCCACTAATCAAAGTATTATAACTAATATGATCAGGTTTAATTCCTCTGCTCTTCATCTCTTCAAGAAGCTTGCGAGCTTCTTCAACTTTTCCCTCCCTACAACGGCCTCTCATTAGGGTATTGTATGTCACTTCATCAGGAAAAACTTTCCTTGTATCCATCTCCTTCAACAATGCAAATGCGCGATCTATATTCCCATTAGCACAGTGACCATCAATCAAGGCATTGAACATTATAAGATCTGGAAACACACCTTTGCGGACTATATTTTCAAACAGGTTGTCAGCTTCTCTCATTCTATTCCGTTTATTCAAAACATATATTAGTGATGTGTAAGTTATCCGTGTAGGCTGAATGCCTTTACCTACCATTTCATTGTGAAGGCTAAATGCTTTCTTTGCATTCCCGCATCTGCAATATCCATTAATCAAGATGTTATAGGTTATTGAATCAGGAAATATCCCTTTCTCTCCCATGTTTTTTATCATATCATCAGCTTCATCCATCTTACCTTCCAAAAATAATGCATGAATCAACAAATTATATGTAGACACAGTTGGCAATATACCTCTCTCAACCATCTCATTCCTATAGCCAAAAGCCTTCTCCAAATTCCCTTTATTGCAGTACCCATCTATCAAGGTATTATAAGTCACAGCATTTGGTCGCAAACCAATTTCCTTCATTTTCTCAAGCAGTCCAGATGCCTCCTCAAGTCTTCCTTCTTTACACATCCCACTAATAAGTGAACCATAGGTGTACGAATCAGGTTCAATGCCCTTAGTTTTCATTACATCAAGAATCATTCGAGCACCTTCAACTCTCCCTCTCCAACAATATCCATGAATTATTGTGTTATATGTAACTACATTAGGCTTAACCCCTAAACTCTCCATAAACCCAATAAACTCCTTAGCCTTCTTTAATTTCCCTTCCTTGCACAAAACATTGATCATTATATTAAACGTATAAACAGTTGACTGAATCCTCAACCTAAACATCTCTGCATACAAAACCCAAGCAACATCTGTCCTATTCAACTTCAGAAACAAACTCAACATATCATTACATGTTTCGATCTTAGGAACTGTACCTTTTTTCTTCATCATATCGAAACACATAAATGCATTATCACCTCTCTTCATTTCACAACAAGCCCTTATCAACAAATCAAAAAGAATAGAACTTTTAGTATTTAACTGATCCAGAGCACTTTCCAGCTCATTAAAAACATCCTCAACGGTAGCAATATTACTACTAATGGTTTGTTTCAAAAGTTGCAAGCTAGCTTTTGGGGATGGTGACGGAGAGATTACAGCAATGGCAAGGCATTTGGTTTTGATATCAAGAGAGTTAAATTCAATGTGGGTTGTGAATTGAAGAGCCAAATCAGGTTTTTTTTGGAGGGACAATAAAGTAGCGGAAACAAGGGAGGGTGTTAAGCTTGGAGCAAGGTGTTTGATAAAATGCCAACGAGAAGATTGAATTGACTTGAGCAGTTCTTGGTGGGTAGTTACTGGCGGTGAAGTTGTGGAAAAGTTTGCGTAGATCTTCCGCGTCTGTGGGTGGTCAGTATTCGGGCTTGGAGTTGAAGAGAGAAGTGAATAGCAGTGAAGTTGATATGGGGCGGTGACAAAGGCGGGGTTGAGTTTACTGTGTGCAAGCATTTGAGAATTTAGAACTTTGTAAGGTCCCATATTTAGTGGTAAGGAATTGGATTCCTGTAAATCGATTGCCAAAAGAGAGATACAAGCAGAGAGAGAGAGGGAGAGGGAGAGGGAGAGGGAGAGAAAGAAGACCAGAGGGTTAGGCTATGGCATTGGCGGCTTCAAACGGCAGTCGTACACTAAGCCTGGCAAGTACAGTTTTTTTTTAACTCAAAGTCTCAAACGACAATGAGTAAGGCATGTTAATTTTATTTTTATTTCTCGCATTATTTATTTATTTTTTTTTAGGCAAATAGAGCTTAAAGCATTGCATTGGACTAGGATTGTGTAAAATTTTTTTAAAAAAAATTGAGTTTGATAGAATTAAAGTATTCTTAATATTTTCACAAATTTCTTAGAATTATACATAGAATTTTATGGAATTTGTGAGACTTTTTTTCATAGATTTTAATTGACTGTAATGAAATTAGAATGAATTTTATATATTCAATAAAAATTAATTTCAAACATAATTAAATAAATTAAAAAGTTTTGGGCTCAATTAAAAAACTAAAAAGTAATAAAGGATCAAAAAGTAACTTGTGTCATTTTTTCTGAAATCGTTTTTTTTTTTTTTTTTTATTTTGTTTTTTTTTTTTTTTTCTTAGTTAAAACCTTACCATCCACGACGATGAAAGATCTGCAAAAGCCAACAACTGTCACATCAGAAAATAACAGGTATATATATATAGCTCGCGCAAGGAGGCGATGCATATTGAGACAGCCCTGATGCACGGCCTATCGTTTGCAGCTCATGGAGCCAAGCGGTCCGACCACAATAATGATAGATTGTATTCTTCAACTATTTCAGAGCTTTTTCAATTTTTTTATTGGATTAATCATTATCAAATTGAAATCATCCCATAAAACTTACAAAAAATAATTAAATTAATTATGAAGCAACCGCGTTAATATTAATTTTTATCAAAATATCAAATTTTCAGCAAATGAATTAATTCAAAACTAATCTAATAATTAATATATTAATTCACACTTTAAGGAAAGGGATGAAAGTGGTACAAAAATTTTATGGCACCCACTTCTTTTCGCTCCGATTCATTTAAAGAGGATATAAATAGTTATAAATGAGTTTGAAATAGATATGGACAGTTAAATTACTACTGTAACGGATATGAATAGAGAAATTACTATCCATAATAGATACAGGTAGGATATAAATATAAATATTTAGATACCCGCTACTCATCAACTGTTATATTAAACAAGCTTGGTAGTGGGTACCTGTAGGCATTCTATCCATTATTAATAAAAATGTATTTTAAATAAGTTTGAATTCATGTAGTTTAAGATTCGTCAGTACGCTACCACTTTCAAAAGTACTTTAAACGAGAGTTTTACACATATACGAGTGGTAGAACTTAAACAAGTTTGAATACTACACTTAAATGAGTATTTAAATGGATTTAGAATGAATATAAATAGTAAAATTTAAAACGGGTATCTATGCAAGTAGTTTAAATTTTGCGGGAACTCGCTCCACTCTCATCCTTATTAAGGATTCATACTCTGCTAGATTTTAAAAGATTTTTGAAATCTTTGAGTTTGGAGATAATTTAAATTTGCGAATGACTATTTTATTCATACCTAATACTTTAAGATCCAACGAAATCAAAAATTTTATAAAATATTTCTACATCAGTAATTTTTTGAATATCATCGGATTTGTATAAACTTTTAAAAAGTTATAATTGGACTTTATAAGAATACCATCATAATTGACTCTTAAAAAATCATAATTGAATACTATCAAATTTTTATGGATTTTATAAGAATTTGAATTGAATATCATAAGATTTTAATAAACTCTGTAAAAATATAAATTGAATACCATTAAAATTTTATAATATTTTAAAATATAAAAGAGTCTTAACGTATAATACACCACTAATAAATAGAATCGATTCATTCGACTCGTTTATTAACTCAATTGCAGCTCGTAGCCGACCTCACCTCCTCTCTCCTATCTCCAAATCCAAAGCATACAGAGAAAGAGGCAAGAATCCGTTTCGACGAAAGAGCTCGAAAACGATGTCTTACGACGATGTGGAGATAGAGGACATGGAATGGAACGAGGGGCTACAAGCTTACACATACCCGTGCCCTTGCGGCGACTTATTTCAAATCACCAAGGAGGATCTTCGCCTCGGCGAAGAAATCGCCCGCTGCCCTAGTTGCTCCCTGTACATCACCGTCATTTACAACATCGAAGATTTCCTCGACGATGGTAAATCAACAAAGAAGAAGAATATCGAGCCTCGGAAGCAGCAACCAATCGCTGTCGCTTAAAACGGAAGTTCAAGGTTTTCTAAATTATTCGTTGTGTCCTTTTGCGAGTTGATAGGTTAATCGCTAGGATAGTCATATTGTGTTTTAGTCCAATTTTGACCGTGATATTTGTCTGTTCGATTCTCACATAGGATCAAGGGTTGTATGGATATACTTCGAGTAAACAACGATTGGAACAATATTGATTATAGTTTGGTATTGAGATGTTAGTTTCTTTGGTGTTTTATTTTTTATTTTTTATTTTTAGTTTCATTTATGTTCAATATATTTTCTGAAAACTGTAATATTGTCCTTAGATGGATGATTCATCTTTGGTTGCTTTTGTTATGGGTTTCTTTAGTATATGGAGTTGGGTTGTTTTCAGGTTGTTTGAATTGCGAATAGCTCTGGCCTTTAATGGGTTGAAGCTTTCTTAGTATGCTGTTTGTGCTATAATTGGTGAACCAAAAAAAAAACAGAATATGGTGTAGGAAATGTGTTCCATGGATGATTAATCTTTTGGTTGCTTTTTGTTACCCTTTTTTTCATGTGTTAATTTGCTTGATTTCTCGCTACCTCATGCTGCAAATTGGACTAATCCACACGAATTTCATTTCGAATTCATGTGTAAATAAATTTAAGTAGCTGGCTTTGATAGATTTTACTGAGAATATAATCTTAGTGCCTTATACCCTTGTTAAGTTTAGAGTTCATTTGCACATTCTATCAATTTTGATAGAATTTGGTTCAAGCATGCGTAAACCAATTTTGTGGATGTAGATTTCTGAATGAACTTTCATTTATATCAAACATGAAAATGTGAACTTTTCAATGAATTTCATGAAATTTTGTCGAGCTCATTTATATGAAACAAGCTCCTACAGGTTTCTTTAGTATATGGAGTTAGGTTATGTTCAGGTTGTTTGAAAAATAACTCTGGCTTTTTAATGGGTGGAAGCTTTCTTGGTATACTGTTTGAGCTTTATTTGGCAAATCGTGGTGAAGGGGATGTGTTTCGTTGAGCTGGGTCTTAGAAATTGTGAGGATGAAGAAATGGGCACTATTTAAAAATCTGAGGAAACATTTATTCTATCATCCATAGAGTTGAAAACATTTTAGTGTAGAAAAGCAATATTCATCTTATGTTCCAATTGGTGGTTGGCCAAGTTGCTTGTTTTTAGCATTTCTCCTTCTGAAGCTCTTGAACAACTTCTGTGCCCATACTTGTCAAATTCAGTAGAATCTAGTTCTTGCATTTGAAATTTGTTATCATATTAAATGTTTTAGACTAATTGATAGTTTTATCATCTGTCAGCTTGTTTTCCTCTTGCTCTTCTCCGATTTTGTATTGGATGTCATATGTGCACCATCTGCATTTTGTATCATTGTCTTTATGGTTTAATTACTCTCTGCTAATTTTCTGAAAATGAAGATGTGTTTTTCTTGTCGGGGTATGATTTTGATTTATTGTCTTGGTTAGCTTCTTAGTTTAGAATAACTCCTAACTTATTATCCTAAAGCTTCATGCTAGTGACCTTGATGAGAGTAAATGGAGCTTTCCTGGAGAAAGTTTGGTGCCATGGACTGATGACAGAATGTGCAGATAGGCAGAGAGAATTTGTTATCTTGGTGTTCTCACATGGGATCGTATTAATGATAAAATGTTTGGATTGATAGAAAGTGAAGAAACAGAGTGAAACAGATTGATGCTTTTTATTTTTGGACAAGTAACAATAATTGAGAGGAGTGGATTTGATTTCTGGTTTCCTTCTTGATTGACTTTTATTTTGTACAGAGAAATGAGGTTTCACAATGCTGGTTCTATTTCTGGGTTAAAATAAGAACTTGAATTTTATATTATTACACAATCAATCTGCATTTTCTTTTAACATTTCTCATTCCCCATTTTCGCAAAACTAGTCTATTAGTCTAAGAGATTGAAGAGTAATATCCAACCAAACGCAGAGTGAAATCTAATTTCTCCGATGGTTTGTGTTCTTGATTGTTTTTTCCATTGTCGTTCAACAAGAAGTCAACATTTGGTGTCTTGTTGAGAAATAAATAGCTGAATAATATAAATCCCTTGTTTTTAGTTCCTTTCTGATAAAATTAATAACAATGTAAAGTAAAATATAAGCAGGAAAAATTTTTGAAATGCTTTATGTGGGAAAAAAAAAATTGAAGGAAATTTTTAAAATCATTTGTTATATTAATGAATATATAATAACCAACTAGAGTTTACATATATAGCTATAACAATATACATTTTTCTCTCCATTTTATCCTGTTCATATTTATATAATACACGTCATCAAAATAACTTATTCGACTGAATGAAATTAGTTTGTTTTACTTCCAAAAAAAAAAATATACTAAATTAAAATTATTGACATCTCTTATTGGAGTGGAAAATTCGATCCTATCATAATTGATAAAATAATGTTATATGACATAATGATTATATTTTAATTCTAAGTATTTAATTCTTGAACATTAAATATAACTAAATCAATATAAAAAATTAGATTTACATAGATGATAGTTAAAAAAAAAAATTAAGTTGAATAAATGTTATTCAAGGAAAATTCACTTTAATGCAATTATTCCCTAGACCGTTGAAGTGGATTTTAAAATTTATTAACATTCTTAAAAAAGATACCATTAATAATCTTTTTGATATCCTCCCAATGAATAATCCATTTATACGAATATTTTTTAAAATTATTAGTATATATTTATTTTAGACATAAAGTTTAGATTTAATTTGACATACAAAATATGAAAATTTATTGATAAATGAATTATATTTTTATAATTCATCTCAAATTAATAATTTGTTAATTTATATTAAATTGCAATATTTATTGCTAATCACAATTTATGATTTACAAGAAAGTTTTATATATAATGAATTTTAAGTTGGAGACATATTCATTATTGGAATTTAAAAGTATTTTGTCTTTAAGATTCTGAATTTAAAAAATAAAAGAGAAAAACATATAAAACCAAGTTTCTTCAAAACTTTGTTTTCCGGCAATACGCTTGACAAGAACACAAGAAAGCAGGCGAAGCAGCAAACAGAATGGAAGCAAAGCTCTGATGCAATACAGAGAGGAATTAAACAGAGTAGAAGGAGATGCAAATCCATAGCAATGATGCAAGGACTCCACCATCAACAACACCAACTCGCTGCACTTCTTTCTGTTGCTCTCCCCACTGACGACTCCGCTTCCGCCTCTTCTTCAGCAACTGCCTCTGCCACCGCCGCCGCCTCAACAACTGCGCCCGCAACCACAAAAACAACTAACTCAGACGATGACGACTCGTCTCGACTTGCTGCCATTAACTCGCTCCACCGTGCGATTCTCTTCCCTCCTAATTCTCTCCTTGTGGCTCACTCTGCTTCTTTCCTTTCCCAGGGATTCTCTCAGCTCCTCTCCGATAAGTATGCCTTTCTTTTCCGCTGTAGCAATATGTATTTATTATGAATTACGGCTAATTTTACTGTTATTATAATTATTTTCCAATTAATTCTCTCTTAATTCAAAGATAAAAGTTATTAATCGCTCCATTATTGTTGTTCACTTGAATTGTCTTGAGAAGTACACGTATAAGTTAGTTATTATCTTTTCTTAATTTTTTTAAGGCAGCATTGATAATGCTAAATTTGGTTAAATTTTGCAAGTGATACTCTGTTTGTTGAACTGGAGAGCTAGATTTTATCTGATAAGTTTACATGCTTTCTCACATTCTCAATTGACCACTTGGAGTGTTTCGTATACGAAGAGGATTATTAGTTCTAATTCATCCAATTGGAATAGAAAGCTCAATATAATTTGTAATGAAACTCTGATTCAGGTCATATGCAGTAAGGCAGGCTGCAGCTACTACATATGGAGCTCTCTGTGCTGTGCTTTGCTCAATCCTTATTGGATCAAAAGGAAGGCAGAACCATGTTATGCTTGGAAGTCTGGTTGATCGGTTTATTGGCTGGGCTTTGCCGTTGCTTAGCAATGTTAGTGCTGGTGATGGAACCACAGAACTTGCAGTGGAAGCGCTACGGGAGTTTATTGGTGTTGGAGAGGTTGTGGCTATTGAGAGATATGTCTTGCCTATCCTCAAGGCATGCCAAGAACTTCTGGAGGATGAGAGAACCTCCTTGAATTTATTACACCGGCTTCTGGGTGTTTTATCTTTAATTTCTTTGAAGTTTTCTCGAATTTTCCAACCTCATTTTCTTGACATTGTTGATGTGCTCCTTGGTTGGGTGTTGGTACCAGATCTTGCAGAATCTGATAGAAGAATTATTTTGGATAGTTTTTTGCAATTTCAGAAACATTGGGTGGGAAATCTGCAATTTTCTCTGGGATTGTTATCGAAGTTCTTGGGTGACATGGATGTGTTGCTGCAGGATGGCAGTCATGGAACACCATCACAATTTCGAAGATTGCTCGCATTGCTTTCTTGTTTTTCAACTGTATTGCAGTCTACTGCTTCTGGGTTGCTGGAAATGAATCTACTTGTACAAATTAGTGAATCTCTTAGCAAAATGCTTCCTCGACTGTTGGATTGCTTATCTCTGGTTGGAAGGAAGTTTGGGTGGTCAAAATGGATTGGGGATTCATGGAGATGCTTGACTCTATTGGCAGAAATATTATGTGAAAGGTTTTCTACTTTCTATCCACTTGCAGTTGACATCTTATTTCAAAGCCTGGAAATGAATAGCAGCGTCCAAACTGGAGTTGATAAAATCACCTCCTTTCAAGTTCATGGGGTTTTAAAAACCAATCTTCAGTTATTATCTCTTCAAAAACTTGGCCTCCTTTCATCATCGGTACAGAAAATAATACAATTTGATGCTCCAATCTCTCAGCTGCGTTTGCATCCAAATCATTTGGTAGCTGGAAGCTCTGCTGCCACTTATGTTTTCTTGCTCCAACATGGAAATGATGAAGTTGTTCAACAGGCAATGACAATGTTGATCGAAGAGCTGGAGGTGTTAAGAGACATACTAAAAAGAACTCTGAATCTTGGAGATGAGGTTAAAAGTGTTACAGGTTCTAAACCCTATTCAAAAGTTGAGCTGTTTGCATTGATGAAATTTGATTTGAAAGTTCTGTTAACTTGTGTTTCCACGGACGGGATAAACAATTTGATTAGCCAACCAGATATAGCTGCAATTTACCTTAATAGGTCAGAAAAGTTGGCATCCTTTCTTGCTGAGAAATTGGATCCTTTTGATCTACCTTTTCAGGCCAATGTGGAGTTGCAAGTGAATGTTATCAAGACGATGGACAGGGTAAGTGCAATTGAGTTCTTGACCATGTGCTGCATGAGAAATCAGACTAGCAATAAAGCTTCTGCAGATGTTGCTGATGAAAAAATTGGTAATGACAGCTTCACGGATGTGTATGATACTGTTATTGTTGAGCATCTGAGAAAATATGCTGTGATTCTTGTTAAATCTCTACATGTTCTTTCTCCTCTTGCAGTTAAGGTAGTAGCCCTGGAATGGATCCAAAGATTCTCTGAGAATCTTATTCCTATTTATGAGAATTCAAATGTGAAAACTTTTTTTTATGAAGCATTTGGATATATTGGTAGTGTTGGAAATATTATTTTCTCGGTACTTGATGCTGCATTTGATAGGGAACCAAAAGTAAGGTCGCATGTGGCTTTAGTTTTGGAGCTGCTTTTTCAAGCAAGGCTCATAGATCCCGTGTTTTTCTATCCCGTAGCTGAAGTGGTCACAGAAAAACTTGGTGATCCAGACATTGAAATAAAAAATGCATTTGTTAGACTTCTTTCCCATGTCATACCTACAGCAATGCATGTGTGTGGTTTACATGCTCGAGGAACATTCACCAAATCTAGGTCAACTGCTCTTATAATAGGTAACAGTTCTAATTTGCACTGGAAGCAAGCATTTGCCCTGAAGCAGCTTCGACAACTTCATTCTCAGCAACTTGTTTCCATTTTGAGTTACATATCCCAAAGATGGAAGGTGCCACTTTCTTCTTGGATCCAACGGCTCATCCACAGCCGTCAGAGTCCAAAGGACCTTCTCCTATGTCAACTTGAGGAAACACGAAAATTTGGTGCCAATGCCCTATGGATGGACATAAAAGTGGATGAAGATATTCTGGAAAGAATTTGCTCTGTTAATAATTTGGCTGGTGCTTGGTGGGCTATACATGAAGCAGCTAGATATTGTATTTCAACACGCCTTCGAACTAATCTTGGTGGGCCTACTCAAACATTTGCAGCATTGGAAAGAATGCTTTTGGACATTGCACATGTGCTACAGCTTGACATTGAGCAGAATGATGGAAACCTGAGTATAATCGGCTCTTCTGGTGCTCATTTGTTGCCAATGAGGTTGTTATTGGAATTTGTTGAAGCCCTAAAAAAGAATGTATACAATGCATATGAAGGATCAGCTATTTTACCCTCTGCCACACGCCAGAGTTCCTTGTTCTTTCGAGCAAACAAGAAGGTTTGCGAGGAGTGGTTTTCTCGCATACGTGAACCAATGATGAATGCTGGTTTAGCATTGCAATGTCATGATGCTACAATTCAATATTGTAGTATGCGTTTGCAGGAGCTAAAGAATCTTTTAGCTTCGTCTTTCAAGGACAAGTCCAGGCCACAGGTGTCTGAGAATCTTCATAATATCAGGGAGAGATTTTCTGGAGACATTTTGAGGGTTTTACGGCACATGGCATTAGCTCTTTGTAAAAGTCATGAACCAGAGGCTTTGGTTGGTTTACAACAATGGGCTTTAATGACATTTTCTTCCTTGCTTGTGGATGAGAACCAGTCTCCGACTCAAAGTGGAGTATCTGACCCTTTTTCATGGATCACTGGTCTGGTATATCAGGCTGAAGGCGAGTATGAAAGAGCCGCTGCTCACTTCACTCACTTGTTACAAAATGAGGAGTCACTCAGCTCTATGGGTTCTGATGGTGTACAATTTGCTATTGCACGTATTATTGAGAGTTATACTGCTGTATCTGATTGGAGGTCACTAGAGTCTTGGTTACAAGAGTTACAGACACTCCGTTCTAAACATGCCGGAAGGAGTTATTCTGGGGCTTTGACAACAGCGGGCAATGAAATCAACTCAATTCATGCCTTGGCACGCTTTGATGAAGGTGATTTTCAGGCAGCTTGGGCATGCCTGGATTTGACCCCTAAAAGTAGCTCTGAACTCACACTTGATCCTAGACTGGCCTTGCAGAGAAGTGAGCAAATGCTTTTACAGGCAATGCTGTGCCTTCTTGAAGGGAAAGTAGACAAGGTGCCACATGAAATCCACAAGGCCAAGTCGATGTTAGAGGAAATATTGTCAGTTTTACCACTTGATTCATTAACAGAAGCACCGCCACTTGCTAGTCAGTTGCATTGCATCTTTGTGTTTGAAGAATGTCACAATCTTATGGGTCATGCGGTGAAATCCAAGCAGCATCAATCAATATTAAGTTCTTACATCAAGTCAGTGCAGTCTGTTATGAACAGAGTTCATCAAGATTGTAATCCATGGTTAAAAATTCTTCGGGTTTATCGAACCAATTTTCCCACTTCTGCAGTCACTCTAAGGCTCTGCATGAGTTTATCCAGTTTAGCCCGTAAACAGGGAAACCTAATGTTGGCAAATCGTCTGAACAACTATCTCAGTAGCCATGTGTTAAGTTGTTCTGAGCAGAGAAATTGTGATTTCTTATTGTCAAATTTGCAATATGAGAACTGCTTGCTCTTGTATGCTGAGAACAAGTTTGAAGATGCTTTTGCAAATCTTTGGTCATTTATTCATCCTTGCATGATTTCTTCTTCATCTGCAATATCTGATTCAGATGACAATATTTTGAAGGCCAAGGCATGCTTGAAACTTTCAGGTTGGTTGAGAAGGGATTATCCAGATCTGAATTTGGAAAATGTTGTCCACAAAATGCAAGTGGATTTTATTGGTGATGATATTTCTTTGCTTAGTGGAGATGGATCATCGGTCAATGTTGGGAACTTAAGCAGTAAATCAAGTCTAGGCGTTGTTATTGAGGAAATTGTGGGTACAGCTACAAAATTATCTGCACAGCTTTGCTCCACAATGGGCAAATCATGGATTTCTTATGCATCTTGGTGCTTCAGTCAGGCTAGAGACTCTTTATTTGGCCCACGTGAAACTGTCCTCCACTCATGTTCTTTCTCTTCTCTACTTCTTCCGGAAATTATGCCTGAAAGATTCAGGTTGACTGAAGATGAGATGAAGAGAGTGCAGCATGTGATTTTGCAACTTTTTCAGAATGAATGCGATGCTTTAAATATAGAGGGGGAAGAGTCGAAACTTTGGCCTAATGCTGTGCAACATTCCAGAAGTAAGAACCCTGTAGAGGCTTTGGTGCAGCAAGCAGTGGATATAATTGAAGCTGCTGCTGGGGCACCTGGTGCAGATGGTAAGCCCCTTTCTGTTACTGTAGCATCACAGTTGCAAGTCTTACTATGTGCTAAAGCTGGCCTAGAAGAAAAAGATCTTTTATCTCCACTTGATGATTTAGTTAATGTTTGGTGGTCTTTGAGGAGGAGAAGAGTGTCTCTCTTTGGATATGCAGCTCATGGTTTCATGAAGTACCTTACATATTCATCTGCAAAACTTTCTGATTGTCAGTTGGCTGGCTCTGGGTGTGAGTCACTGAAACAAAAAACTGGCAGCTATATTTTGAGGGCTACCTTATATGTACTACACATTTTCCTTAATTATGGAGTTGAACTGAAAGATACAATTGAACCTGCTCTTTCAACAATTCCTCTTTTTCCATGGCAGGTGAGAAGTTCTCTCCTTCTCTTATTCTTTCAAACACACACACCACACAGACACAAAAAAAAAGATATTCCATATTTTTAACAAAGAAAGATATGTCATATTTTCAACTTTTCTTTATCCCTTATTTTTGGGTTGACGCAATAACTTATATATTCTTCCTCTGCTTTTGGTAGGAAGTCACTCCCCAGTTGTTTGCACGCTTAAGTTCTCATCCCGAGCAACTCGTTCGAAAGCAATTGGAAGGCTTACTAATGATGCTGGCTAAACAATCTCCTTGGTCCATCGTGTACCCAACACTAGTTGATGTAAAAGCTAATGAGGAGCAACCTTCAGAGGAGCTTCAACACATTTTGAGTTGTTTGGTAATGGAAATTTTGTTTGTCAAATAGCTATTTACTGCAGTGCGTTTAGGTGCATCTAAAATTTTTATTAATATCGATTTGATGATTTAAAATAAATTGGTTTTCTTCGCTTAACTTTTCCTTTGACTCTAGTGAAATCCTATTTGGAGACACCTATACTTATTCCATATAACATCTTAATTGCTTGATGCTATGCCTTTTGGTTGTCACCTGGAAAATCTGAAGCAAGTTACCATGTATGTTTCAGGGTGCTTTCACCATTGTACTCAATGCATGCTTCCGGGATCCAATTTGACTGCATAATAAGTTTACTTGTATGAGAATATAATTTTATCCTTTATTCACAGCCTTTAAGGTTTGGAAGCCAAGTGAATCCAATGTTAGAGTGGGGAGTATTTTACATTTGGCTGATAAGGGTCTTGAGAAATTATCAGTTCAAGAACAAACTTCTGTGAAATAAACAGTCTGCTGATAATTATTATTGCTGCTGTATGTGCCGAATGTTTTTATGATAATTTTTGAAGCATCTTTCCTTAATTGTTATTTTACTTTGGTTTTTTTACTTAGACTGCTAAACTACATTCTTGGTCATCCCGATTTTGCTGCATATAAACCATTATTTGCCAAGGGTTGATTTAATAGAATTTGATAAAATTAAATCACAATCCTGTAATATGCAGTGGGAGCTATATCCAAGATTAGTTCAAGATGTTCAACTCATGATAAATGAACTTGAAAATGTTACTGTTCTTTGGGAGGAACTCTGGCTCAGCACACTTCAAGATCTTCATGCAGGTAAGTGGAGATCATAATATTGAGATTTCTGTTATTCATGTTGCCAACTTTTAAACTATACTTTTTGTGATTCACGTTTGGGATATGCAAAATCTGTGTTTTATCATTTACTTAGTGCCCATTTGGAATTCCTATTGCAAGTACCAGATTTTGGGCCAAAATTAGGAATATATTTATTGACCTAATGGATATAGCTACTCGGCATATAGTTTTCTATGAGCCTGAAACTGATTTTGCAAAAAGCTTGAAATTTGAGTATTCCCCAAAATCAATTTTGGACCCAAAGAAAACTCTATTAACGAGTAGCTACATACATGGGCCACATATGACTCCTAATCTTGGTCCAACATCTGCTACTTGCAATAGCAATAAAATGGGGCCCCTAACATAGTTCCTAATATGGTCCATGAATAATAGCGTACAACTTCCAAACCTCAATTTAGAATGAACCATTATGTGGCAGTTGGACCCTGAAGGTTTACACAAGAAATAACCATTCAATCAGCATTATGCATATAGACTAGCATTGTTCTTATATAGCATATTTTTCTGTTGGAACAGATTAGGCATACTCTCCAAATACTTTACCTTTTAGGAGCACAATGATTTTGAGTTTCTGCTACTTGCTGATTATTGTTCTATGCACTAAGATCTATCTGAATTAATTTTTCTTCCAGATGTAGTAAGACGCATAAATGTGCTGAAAGAGGAAGCTGCACGAATTGCAGAGAATGCCACTTTAAATCAGACTGAGAAGAATAGGATAAATGCTGCTAAGTACTCAGCCATGATGGCTCCGATTGTAGTGGCCTTGGAACGCCGCCTGGCTTCAACTTCTCGTAAACCTCAAACTCCTCATGAACTATGGTTTTATGAGGAATACAAAGAACAACTGAAGTCGGCCATTTTGACATTTAAGACTCCTCCATCTTCTGCTGCTGCACTTGGAGATGTGTGGCGGCCATTTGATGATATTGCTGCATCATTAGCATCCTATCAGAGGAAGTCATCAATATTGTTAGGGGAAGTTGCACCCCAACTGGCTTTGTTGTCATCTTCTGATGTTCCAATGCCTGGCCTTGAGAAGCAACTCACATTATCTGAATCTGATGGAGGTCTGAACACTACTCTTCAGGGAATTGTTACAATAGCTTCTTTTTCTGAACAAGTGACTATCTTATCAACCAAAACAAAACCAAAGAAACTTGTTATACATGGTTCAGATGGTGAGAAGTACACTTATCTTTTGAAAGGACGAGAAGATCTGCGCCTTGATGCTAGAATCATGCAGCTTCTTCAAGCTATAAATGGTTTAATGCATTCATCTTTTGCAACTCGTAAGCATTTGCTTGCTATACGCTACTATTCTGTGACTCCAATCAGTGGTCAGGCTGGTCTGATCCAGTGGGTGGACAATGTGATAAGTATATACAGTGTCTTTAAGTCTTGGCAAAACCGTGTGCAACTGGCCCAGCTCTCAGCAATGGGTCAAAACAATTCAAAAAATTCCATTCCACCACCTGTTCCTCGACCAAGTGATATGTTTTACGGTAAAATCATACCAGCACTTAAAGAGAAAGGCATAAGGAGAGTAATTTCACGTAGAGACTGGCCTCATGAAGTCAAGCGTAAAGTTCTTCTGGATTTGATGAAGGAGGTTCCCAGACAGCTGCTCCATCAAGAACTTTGGTGTGCTAGTGAAGGGTTCAAAGCATTCAGCTCAAAACTGAAAAGGTATTTTCTAAGGAACTGGAACTGATCTCACAGGTCTCTTGTTTGTGCTTCGCACTTGAGCTTTCTAGGCAGAGAGGCCTGTGCAATACACCAGTTAGCTTGCATGAATGCAATCATTGCTTACCTTAGTCTCAGTTCATCTCTTATTATCTTTCCTTTAGCTCCTCTTTTATATGTCACTATTACTCATACAATCTTTTAGCTATATTTGTTTCTTATGTTGTTGCTTGACAGTTATGTTTAACATATATAAATTGCAAAATTTGGCGAACAAAATGATAATGCTAGTTATTCATAAAGATCTGCTGTTGCTTCATGGAATGAATAAATGAAAGAAGGAAACCTGAAAAGTACACTCGACCAAATTTTGGTTGCATGGTTGTACTGAATTTGATAGCCTATCAAGTCTTTCTTTCACTAGGTATCTGGCTTTAGCAGATCAATTGTTGGAAGGTGGTTATTATAGCAAAATTGGCAGATGGAGAAAAAAGGATTTAAAGGAGTTGAATTTAAACTTTGATCATAAATTATGTCTATTGCAGTGATACTCTTTCCCCTTCTGTGTTTGTAATGCATTGCATGTATCCCTATCCCATTCAGGATTAAACATTCATTCTTCACTTGTAGGTATTCTGGAAGTGTTGCAGCCATGAGTATGGTGGGCCACATTCTTGGTCTGGGGGATAGACATTTGGATAACATTCTGGTGGATGTCTGCAGTGGGGATATTGTACATATTGATTACAACATTTGCTTTGATAAAGGTCAAAGACTAAAGATTCCCGAAATTGTTCCATTCCGCCTTACTCAGATGATTGAAGCTGCTTTGGGATTGACTGGAGTCGAAGGTACCTTCAGAGCAAACTGCGAAGCAGTTGTTGGCATTTTGAGGAAAAACAAGGACATACTCTTGATGTTACTAGAGGTGTTTGTTTGGGATCCACTTGTAGAATGGACACGAGGGGATTTTCATGATGATGCAGCAATTGGTGGTGAAGAAAGGAAAGGCATGGAATTGGCTGTTAGTTTGAGTTTATTTTCATCTCGGGTGCAAGAAATTCGTGTCCCTTTACAGGTATTTAATCACCGTAGACTCTTGTATAGCTGTATAGGCGTTCTGTTCAAAGGACAATATCTATAATTTTTTGAGATTAGTGTATTTGAAGTGCAAATTATCTGTTGGTTTCTTACTGTCCTTTAGTTTTCTTGATACAGGTACTCATGTCTAATTTACATAAATTTACTTAATTTTACATGATGTTTTCGTAAAAATATTGGTTTATTTGTAATTTATGTTCTGTCTGGATGTTTCAGAGTCTATCACGTTAATTTGCATTTTGTCCTGCATGCTATCTTAGACTTTTCATGCACTGATTTTGTTAGATACTATTAAATCGTGTCAATCTGAAAATTATGTAAATGCATGAATAATTCCTGATGTCTTCTATCTTAGACTTTTCGTAAAAATATTGGTTTATTTGTAATTCATGTTCAGTCTGGATGTTTCAGAGTCTATCACGTTAATTGGCATTTTGTCCTGCGTGCTATCTTAGACTTTTCATGCACTGATTTTGTTAGTTACTATTAAATCGTGTTAATCTGAAAATTATGTAAATGCATGAATAATTCCTGATGTCTTCTAATTTTGCTCAGGAACATCATGATCTCTTGTTATCCACCTTACCTGCCGTTGAATCGGCTCTTGAGGTATGAAAGGTTACTGCCTATAATGTTTTTGTGAAAGATCTTAGCTTGTCCTTAATTATAAGTTTCTTCTAACTGAGAATGCATATTCCAGAGGTTTGCCGATGTTTTAAATCAATATGAACTTGCCTCTGCTCTTTTTTATCGAGCTGACCAAGAGCGATCCAGCCTTCTTCTGCATGAAACATCTGCCAAGTCAGTTGTTGCTGAAGCGACTTGTAATTCAGAGAAAATTCGTGCATCATTTGAAATTCAGGCTCGAGAATTTACTCAAGCAAAGGCTAGGGTAGTTGAGATGGCTCAAGAAGCTGCAACGTGGATGGAACAACATGGAAGGATCCTTGATGCTCTGCGAAGAAACCTACTTCCAGAAATAAATACCTGCATAAAGCTGAGCAATATAGCTGATGCCTTGTCTCTTACGTCGGCTGTTCAGGTGGCAGGAGTTCCATTGACCATAGTTCCTGAGCCCACACAAGCACAATGCCAGGAAATAGATAGGGAGGTTTCTCAGCTCATTGCTGAGCTAGATCAGGGACTTTCATCTGCGGTAACTGGGATCCAAGTATATTCTTTGGCTTTACAGAGAATTTTACCTTTAAACTACCTTACAACTAGTGCATTACATGGCTGGGCACAAGTGTTCCAACTCTCTGCAAATGCTGTGTCCTCTGATATTCTCTCTGTTGCCAGAAGACAAGCTGCTGAACTTACTGCAAAAGTACAAGGAGATAATCTTGATTCTGTCAAACATAGTCATGATGATCTTTGTCTTAGACTGGAGAAATATGCAATAGAGATACAGAAAATTGAAGCAGAGAGTGTAGAGCTAGAGAGCTCTATCGGCTTGGAGACTGAATCAAAAGCTAAGGATCGTCTTCTTTCTGCTTTTGTTAAGTACATGCAGTCTGCTGGTCTTGCAAGGAAAGAAGATTCTAGTTCTTTTAACCAATTGGGGCCTTCAAAGTTCGATATGACAAGGGAGGCTGGGTTGCCAGGGGAGCATGAAGACAAGAAGGAGAAGGTGCTATTTGTTTTAAATGTAGCAGTAAACTCATTGTACAATGAGGTTAAGCACAGGGTTCTTGACATATTCAATAATTCTGCTGGAGGAAGAAATGAAAACAATAGATTTGGAACTATTTTCTCTGAGTTTGAAGAGCAAGTAGAGAAATGCATACTCGTAGCTGGGTTTGTTAGTGAATTGCAGCAATTTTTTGGTTGGGACATGGCTAGTGTGGATACAGATGCAAGCCACCCACAAACTTATCCTGAAAAGAACTGGGCTTTCATATTTAAAACCTCTTTGCTTTCCTGTAAGAGTTTGATTGAGCAAATGACTGAAGTTGCTTTGCTGGAAGTGATGAGGTCTGCTGTTTCATTGCTTTCCTGTAAGAGTTTGATTGAGCAAATGACTGAAGTTGCTTTGCTGGAAGTGATGAGGTCTGCTGTTTCATTGAATTCAGAAGTTATGGATGCATTTGGATTCATCTCACAAATCCGGGGGTCCATTGATACAGCGTTAGAGCAGCTATTGGAGGTTGAATTGGAGAGGGCGTCCTTGGTTGAACTTGAAAAGAACTACTTTGTTAAGGTTGGCCTCATTACTGAGCAACAATTGGCTCTCGAGGAAGCTACTGTAAAGGGTAGGGATCATCTGTCCTGGGAAGAGGCAGAGGAGCTTGCTTCCCAAGAAGAAGCTTGCAGGGCACAGTTGGACCAACTACATCAAACATGGAATGAAAGGGAGATGCGGACAACTTCTCTCATAAAGAGAGAAGCTGACATTAAACATGTCTTGATTTCTTCTGAATGCCATTTTGAATCTCTGATTAGTACTAAAGAGGTAGGAGAGCCAAATATTTTAGGAAGTAAAGCACTGTTGTCCTTACTTGTTAAACCCTTCTCTGAATTGGCTTCTGTGGATAAAGTATTATCAACTTTTGGTGGTTGTGTTATTTCTCATTCTGAAGAGATTTCTAATTTAGCAGATCTTATGAGTTCAGGGTACTCTGTATCTGATTCTATCTGGAAGTTTGGTGGCTTATTGGACAACCAGTCTTATTTTATTTGGAAAGTATGCGTCATGGATTCTTTTCTTGATTCATGCATACATGATGTTGCTTCATCTGTGGATCAAAATTTAGGATTTGACCAGCTCTTCAATGTTGTGAAGAAAAAACTTGAAGCTCAACTTCAAGAATACATGGGACGGTACCTGAAGGAACGAGTTGCTTCCACCTTTTTAGCTTGGTTAGACAAAGAAACTGAGAATTTTAAACAATTGACAGAGGCGGCAAAGGAACTTTCTGTTGACCAACTGAGAAAGGATGTTGGTGCTGTCAGGAAGGTTCAGCTTATGCTCGAAGAGTACTGCAATGCGCATGAAACTGCAAGAGCAGTGAGATCAGCAGCTTCTATCATGAAAAGACAGGTAAATGAACTCAAAGAGGCTCTTCACAAGACTGGCCTAGAGATTGTGCAATTAGAGTGGATGCATGATGCATTGAGCCCTTCAAACAAGAGCAGAGCTATATTTCAGAACTTTCTTGCTCATGATGATAACTTGCATTCCATTATCTTAAACCTCAGCAGACCTAAACTGCTCGAAGGTATACAATCTTCCATAACACAAATGGCTAGGTCAATGGACTGCCTGCAAGCGTGTGAACGAAATTCTGTTGTGGCTGAAGGGCAGCTTGAGAGAGCAATGGGATGGGCTTGTGGAGGTCCAACTTCCAGCATGACTGGAAACATGTCGAATAAAACTTCAGGAATTCCTCCCGAGTTTCATGACCATCTGATTAGGAGACGGAAATTGCTATGGGAAGCTAGAGAAACTGCTTCAAACATTGTCAAAGTTTGCATGTCAATACTAGAGTTTGAAGCATCAAGAGATGGGATTTTTCGGATCCCAGGAGAGACTTATCCTCTAAGGACCAGTGGCGATGGCAGGACATGGCAGCAAGCATACTTGAATGCATTAACAAAATTGGAGGTTACCTACCACTCTTTTACACGTGAGTTTCCCATGTGACCCAATTGTATGAACTCCTTTATGCTAGTGGAACTTTCTTATGACTGGTGAATATATATATATATATATATATATATATATTATATATATTTTTGGACTTGTATAGCACTGAGCAAGATGAAGATTGCACCAAAGCAGTATGGAGCTGCCGTCAAATGGCTTGTATTCTGCAACTAATACTATGCATGCATCTCTTAAGCCAAGTCAGCTTCAGCGTTATAATGCTACCTTTTGTTTATATATATATATATATATATATATATTTTTGGACCTTGTCATAGGCACTGAGCAAGAATGGAAGATTGCACAAAGCAGTATGGAAGCTGCGTCAAATGGCTTGTATTCTGCAACTAATGAACTATGCATTGCATCTCTTAAAGCCAAGTCAGCTTCAGGTTATAATGTCCTTTTGTTTATTATAATAATCATCCATGTTAATATGTGCATATGCATATAATTTATGGGTAAGATACTAGGGGTGGAAGCACTGGTATGGCAACAGTATGTGAGAACACCTAAGACAAATTATGCAGAAAAAGAAAGAACAAAAGAGGTTAAGGACCAACAACCTAAAGGCTCAAGCTTATAGGTCAAGGCCTAAGCATAGGTTTTTATATAACCAGAAAACCCCTTTGTGATGTCATTATTGAAGCATTAGCATAGCTCACAGTTATACTTACAGAGATTTAATTAACAATGTATGGGCATGCAGGATTTTGGACCTTTTAGTCAAGTAGCCTATGATACCACACCAAAGAACTACTCAACTTAAAACTTCAAGCTAGTATGTAAGGCTTAAAGAATAGGTTTTTGTATCTCTATCAAAAAGAAGTGAGTAATTGAACAATAAGAGCTTAAGGACAAAACGGTTGATTGAGAACCATTTGACACCAGAAACTATGGACCAATCCATTCCATCTCATTTTTTTCACTTACTAAATCTCCTTTGCTCTCCAAAATATGCAAAATTATTTCTGGATAATATCAGTTGGATGTGCTGGTCTTTGTCTTTTGCAGGTGAGCTACAAAGCACTGTTCTTGCAATGAGAGACTGTGCATATGAAGCTAGTGTTGCTCTATCTGCCTTTGGCCGTGTTTCAAGGGGCCAAACTGCTTTGACTTCTGAATCTGGTACCATGCTTGATGAGGTATTAAACCTTAAATATTTGTCATCAATCTTCTTTTTTCTTCTTTTTGTCTTCTTTTTTTGTTCGCAGTCCAAAAAACACTGAGGCATCATCCTCAGGGAATTCACTACATTTTCTGGTCTTCTTTTATATGAAGAGGTGACCTCAAGTGACCTAGGCCCTCTTTTTGCCATCGTTAGATATGCTTTGTTCCATGGAGCAAATCAGATTTAGCACCTGAAGTCATCTTCTGGTAAAATCATGCAAAATTAACGTTGCTTAAAATGGAACAAGTACTAAAGGAGAAATTGGAATGAAAAGACAACCTAAGTTGGAACACTGCCAAAGCATCACCACAGCTCAATTTTGCCTTGCCTTGCTTGCTTGGGCTAATTAGATATCCAAAGCCTTCCTAAAAGCAATAGCATGTCCCTGAAGTTTTGCTATTAAAGAAAGCATGTATGCTTTGTTTTTAGATATAGACAATGAAGTGAGAATAATGGAATGCATGAGTAGCAGTATAGGAGTCAAGTATCTGTTGGTAAGCTTGTGACCTGAATTTAACTCGCTCAATTAAAACTTTGATCCTCTTTCTCTGCTCTCCTTTTGTTAGACATCATGATACAGATGCTTATCAACATTGTTACCGTTACATCTTGAACAACTGTAACAAGAGAATTAATGTCTACACAACATGGCCTTATTTTCTTCTATTGCTCTGTCTAATTTATAGGAGGTGATCTTACATTAATTTCCTTATACAAACACCAATATTCATTTTCTATATGTGCCACTTTCTTAACTGACAGTCTTTTTGTCTTTCCCTTTCTGCACTCTTTCTCAAATTCTCATGGTCTCTTCTGTTTTATATTTGTTGCTCATTATGTAGGTTCTTGCAATAACTGAAGATCTGCATGATGTTCATACCCTGGGAAAGGAAGCTGCTGCTGTACATCATTCTCTTATGGGGGATCTTTCGAAGGTTTTTTATGCCTATCTGCTTGATTTTTAGTTTCTAGATTGCATTCTTCTGTATTAAAGTCGATCTTTCTGCATATGTAGTGTTTCAATTTATTTCATAAGATCAGATTATGTTCATGAAACCTTTTGTTTATCTAGGTATATGCTCTACTGCCACTATCATATGAATGAGTTCATAATATCTGTTTTTCGGCAGGCAAATGCTATTCTTCTTCCACTTGAATCAGTATTGTCAAAGGATGTCACTGCTATGACAGATGCATTGACCAGGGAAAAAGAGACCAAGATGGAAGTATCTCCAATCCATGGACAAGCCATATACCAGTCATACTGTTTGAGAATTAGGGAGGCTATTCAGACATTTAAGCCTCTGGTACCATCACTTACATCATCTGTGAAGGGACTATATTCGATACTGACGAGGCTTGCACGAACCGCAAGTCTCCACGCTGGCAATCTCCACAAGGTAAGGTCTTAGATTAGCACATTTTCTGTGACTATAATTTGAGAATTGCTGCCTAATATACTGTCTCTCTCTCTCTCTCTCTCTCTCTCGCTTTGTTATTTTATTTCTGGCAGGCTCTTGAAGGACTAGCAGGAAGTCAGGATGTAAAATCCCAGGGAATTAGTTTGTCAAGGACAGATCTTGATGATGGTCCTGATGTATTTGAAGACAAAGGAAGAGAGAGTCTCTCCAGATCAGACAGTGAGAGCACTAAAGATTTCCTTGGTGATACTGGATTCTCCTTGCAAGATAAAGGATGGATTTCTCCACCAGATAGTATATGCAGTGGCAGCTCAGAATCTGAAATTACATTAGATGAAGCAAGTTTTCCAGATGGCTTCAGCGATCGAGCAGAAGTAATTGGACAATTTCTGCATGAATCTAATAACAGTGTTGTGTCAGATTATCTAAATTCTTCTCACTCTTCACAAACTCATTACCAGGAAATTTCACTATCTGGTCAATCGGTATCTAGATGTGAGGAGCTGAACAATAATAATGAACGCCTGAAAGCTGTGGCATCACCTAGTGAAGCCTTAACTGCATATGCTGAATCTTTCCAGCCTCCAAATGAGAGTAATTCAAAGGTGAAATTTGACGATAAAGGAGATGGCATATCCTCATTAAGCAAAGTAAATATTGAAGATGAAAATTTTGAAGCTAATCCTAATTCACACATTGGTAATCGGATGGCCAGAGGTATTGTCTACTTGTTTATGCTATGTGCATCTAAACTAGTATCTGAGCTGGTAATTAGTCAGTGCATGTACTGCACTAACTGATAACTTTTGTTACTTGTTTTTTCTTTTTTCTAATATAACATATAGGATTGGTGTAGGACTTTGAAGTCATTTTTGTAATCTTTGGTTACCTGTAGGTAAAAATGCTTATGCCATGTCCGTTCTTAGGCGAGTTGAGATGAAAATAGATGGTCGAGATATTGCTGAAAATAGGTAATCTACTTGACTCTGAAATTTTTTTACACAGTCAAATTTTTTATTAGTCAAATTATCCCATTTTCCATTTCCTCATCCCCCTCTAACAGAGATATTTTTACTTCTCAGAGAAATTAGTATTGGAGAGCAAGTGGATTATCTGATTAAGCAAGCTATGAGTATAGATAATCTGTGCAATATGTATGAAGGTTGGACACCGTGGATCTGAACTTGTGTGGTCTGCATTCTAAACAAAAGCAGTGATCTTGAATTTCTTGAGCGTGTCTGAGCATCCTGCTGTAGTGCAAATGCTCATGATAATGAATGGCTAGACTCGGGTCGGAACATATTCCTTGCTGGAGAATAAGCTGCTGGACTTATCGCCTGAGAAGGCCATATCCATTTGGTTTCAGGATCTCTCTTCCTCTTTTGTGTGAGAACTGCAATCAATTGGTTATGTGCATCTGGTGTTCTCCATTTGTCCAATGCCTTCCTTTCGAGGAATTGCAGACTTCTGGGGCCAGAGGACAGACTCCAATCCTGCAAGGGACACACCAACTTCAAGGACTTCAAACTGAACTCTTGTTGACAAACATTCTGAGTGCTCCAGCCGGGACAGCCTGTGACGAGGTGACGATATCGTTGTTGACTTGAAAAGGGTTTTCAAATTAACATTTCACAAAACACATTCTGTTTAAGGGTGCCAAATTGGTGCAAAAGTCGGATTGGTTGGTGGTGAAGCAATGGTTTCTCCAGACAGTCGTTATGCAACTCAGATCGCCAACATCCCTAGCGCATTGCAGGTGGCATGCGAGTTGTTCATATAGCATGGGATTAAATATTTATTTCATAATCTGTATGTAATTATATGAATCATTCAGAAGTTAAATATTTATCTCACGATGCAGAAACCAATATTTTTATATCTAATGCCATATTTTATGAAAATTTCGTCCTTAACGTCTCTCTGTTTTTAACAGAAAATCAAAATAGTGTAATAAAAGCAAAATATAGAGATAAAATAGTAATTTTTTACAAAAAATTTAATGTCCATATTTTATAAAAATTTTAGATTAAAAAAAAATTGTATTTGCTAAACCGCTAAAATAAAGAAAAATTGCTAAGATATTTTTGTAGGAAGAAAACAAATCCAAATGCCATCAACTTTATTGTAAACGAAACAGACGGTCAGTCAGTATTGTTGATAACCACAAACCCAGCTGCGGTATTCCTTCCTGGTGGTGGCCCGGTGGCCCGGAAGAATTGTGTGCGCCTCTGTTTGTTTTCATTAACAACAAAAAACAACCAGCAGCTTTCATTACTCATATATAAACAAGCTCTTTCACTTCACCTCTCCACAAATATCAACTGCCCAAAAACTTCAAATAAATATCTAAACTACATTTTCACTCCCCTTTTCCTTTTGTTCAAATCAAGAAGATTTTTGCAATATGTCTGCTCTTGTGGATATTTGGACTGCTGAGCATGCCAAGCTACGTCAAAAGGGTCAGACCATTTGGTCCACTGGCTCGACCCCTACTAATCCTGAGTCTAGCCATGTGGTTCGAACCGAGGAAGGAAGTATGGTCAAGTCCTTGGCTACTTTCGTTCGGGGCATAAGACTCAAATCATCTGGATTGGCTTATTCTGAGGCTTCAATTTCAACGATTGTTGATTGCTTTAGTGCTTGAACAATGTTATATATTTTTTCTTTTTAAATTTTCTGTGTAAAAAAATTTCTAATAAAAAGTTCCATTTAGTTTGAAGTTCAAGGTGTTATTATATATTGCTGTATCATATTATAACAATTAATTTTGCCAATCTCATCAATTGGAAAATTGCAATAATTGAAGATTTCTGTTTAATATATGTTGTTGGCTCATGCTCTGAGACTCATATTTTAGATAAATTAATTTCCTATTCTTTAGTTAGTCTATCCCATAAAAGATAGATTTAAAAGTTAAAAAATTTTAAAAAATAAGATAAAAATGACCTTTTCATATTTCATCCAATTTTTTTCCATAAATTTCAATTCACGGTCCATTATCTTAACTCCACTAAAAAAAATGTGGATTAATTACTCATATCCTTCTTCGATAATTTCTATTGAAACCCAAAAATTTAAAATCGTTACTGAATTTTACTTTGAATAACATTTTCACACTAAATATTAAAATAAAAAATACAATAAAATAAAATGAGTTAATCTAAAATTACTCATGGGTAATCTTATATGTTTGTTATAATTTTGCAATGCTATTAACATATTTTGCTTTAAAAAATATAAATTTCCCAAAAAAATTCAAAAGCTCTATAACCAGATTATTATTATTGCAATGCAATTCAAAAGCTAAATATTATAATTTTGCAATGCAATTATTATTATTGTTATTTTTTCAGGCACATAGATATTTTACATAATTACATCTAATATAATATCAAACATAAAATGTGTGCGCCGTAAACTTTACCCACCAAAACCAAAAACCAGATTCTCTCAAAAAGCGAAAACCAGATTTCAGAACCATCCCATATCCTATAAAACCCAAAGCATCAAAGAAAATATAAACCACTGAACAGGGTTGAAATATCTCAAACTGTCTTTGTCGTTTTAGTTGGAGAAGATATTTTTGTTTGTCTGAAATCATGTCCGGGTCTGGGTCTGTTGATAAGTGGAGCAGTGAGTTAGCGAAGTTACGTGAAAAGGGTCGAACCATTTGGTCAAGTGGGTCGAGCCCTACTAGTACTAGTGATCCTCACCCAGCAGCAGGAAGCTCCCTTACTTTGTTATCCAGTCGTTCTGGCCGAGTTAAGCGAGTCAACTCACTCGTGTTAGTTCCCAGTTTTGATGCTTCATTATCAATGCTTTTGGAATGCTTTAGCCCTTAATTGCATTTCTTCATATGTTTATTAATTATCAGCCTTTTGTGGTTTTTAGTATTTACATGACACTAATTTCTGTAATATGTAATAAAATTGTTATTTTCTTTTATTACTTTTAATTCCTTTCACAATTTAGTGTTTCTGATTTTTTTTTTTTTTTTTTTGTTAAATCATCGACGTTAAGCCGAGTCAACTCACTGTAGTAGCTTCCCAGTTTTCGATGCTTTCAATTATCAAATGCTTTTGGAATGCTTTAGCCCATTAATTGCATTTCTTCATATGTTTATTAATTATTCAGCCTTTTGTGGTTTTTAGTATTTACATGACACTAGATCGAATATGTAAAACAATTGTTATTTTCCTTTTATTACTTTAATCCTTCCAATTTAGTGTCTCTGATTTTTTTTTTTTTTTTTTTGATAAATTCATGAGTTTTTTTTTTTTTTTTTTTGATAAATCATGAGAATTGCATTCCATGCAAACTTCACTCATAAAATTAACCTATTGAAATGTGCAAAACAAAAAATAATTAAATGATGAAATTTGCTAAATAAATTCCTAAAAAATAAATAGAAAACAAAAAAATTAAAAAAACAACTTTTATTTTCATTCACGACGACGTATTTTTAACAAATAATGAGAACCGAATCTGAGACAACATCATTTGTAAATTTTATATAAAAAAATTATTGAATGGAAAATGAATTCCTAAAAAGGAATTAGAAAATGGAGAAAATAAAAATAAAAATCACATAATGGGGAAAAAATGAGAGAAAATTCGAAATGAAAATAGACAGCTTGGTCATTTGAACCCACGCCCTTTCGAACCAGAATCAAAATTCGACGATTTTGAACCACTCAACCAAACTATCATTAATAAATAAAATGATACACAACTCAAAATGTCGTGTAAAGTTTTTCAAAACAATGAGCTGGCAGATCAATCCAATGGGAAAGTAACAGCAGACAAACCCATTGTATTTGGTCAATAAATCGAAAGTTCCAAATCATTTTGTTCAATAATTGTGAAGGTTGTGCAATGATACGACAACAAAATAATGGTCTCTTTTTCTCATCTTTTCAACGAGTGCCACATCTTCAACTTGCCCAATAATGATATTTCTATGTCACATCTCTTCAACTTGCATGGATTTTATTTATTGCCTCATTCTTTGAAATATATAAAAATCCTTACACTTAAATTAATTATAAAATTTATTTAAAATATTTTGGATTGTGAATTGATTAGTTTGTGTTTATATTTAGTATTTGTTTGTAAATTTACCAATTTTACAAATTTAGAAAAATAGAATCCAAATGAATTCTTATAAAAATAACATTATATTATATATAATTGTTGTGAGCGAGCACACCCAAATACCTCTCTCGTGGAGATATGTATTAGCCAGTAACGTGGAATATCCAAAAATCATATGCTTTGGTTTAACAGTATCTATGGGCAGCCACACGTAGTTTTCCTTGGTCCCTGCTGCTATTATTCAGTCAAAACTTCCTCTGGTTTTCTTCCAGCTCACAACTCTCTCTCTCTCTCTCTTATAAAATAAAACCCATCTAAACCTCAACATCTGCTCATATTCTTATACTGAACAGAACAGAACAGAAAGAAGAGAAACGAAAGGCAAAAATGTCTTCAGTTGTAGGAACATGTGTGAAGGAGTTAGCTAAGCTTAAAGAGAAGGTCATATCAAAGAGGCCATTGTTGCTGTTGTCAAAAGCTAAAGAAGAAGAAAAGGAAGTTGAGAAAGAGAGCAAAGTGGTTCATAATAAAGAAAGTTGTAATTCAATGTCTGAGGCCACCATTTGTATGCTTATGGACCGCTTTGCTCCTTGCTGATTTCTTTCTTTCTATATATATATATTTCTTTCAAAAAAATAAATAGTATATATATATATACTATATATATTATATATATATAAAGAATTTAATTAGGGTCATCGCTTGTTTTTTAATGCTTTTTGTAATATGGCAATTAATGCGGATAAATTGTTTGGTCATGTTTGTGGCGTTGTATATTTTGTTGTTTAAATGCCAACTGAAACATTTAATATTTCAATCAAGTTCCCAACAAAATACAATATATAAAGAATTTAATTAGGGTCATCGCTTGTTTTTTATGCCTTTTGTATATGCAATTAATGCGAATGTTTGGTCATGTTTGTGCGTTGTATATTTTGTTGTTTTAGATGCAACTAACTTTATATTTTCAATCAAGTTCCCAAGCAAAATACACTTTTAGTGCTGCATCTTCAAAATTTTTATTGCAATTAAGTGTTTAAATTCCTCTGCCGTATCCGGATATTGTCGCAAACCAGAAATCATACTGTTACTGCATGTTTATCCCAAAAATGCTAGCTCAATGAAGCACGAAAATAATAAAACAAATATTTTACCAATACCCAGTTAACAGCACCGATTCTTAGCTCACATCAACAGATCGAGTCCCTAACAGATGTGAAATTATATATGAATGGTGCTTGATTGGCTTGAGATCAAGAATCATTACAGACATATATAACACAGTTAAGATATTCACATTTTGGCAATAGCTCCCTCACAATGTTCACCATTGTTATCAAGAATTCTGCTAACCCGTAGATTTCTCCTCCTTTACCAGTCATCCCAGCAATTAGACACCAATCACGGAATTGATTTTTGTTAACAAGAAGGTAAGTGAAAAAGGAAAGGAAATGAAGAAAGATAAACAATTAAGTAAAAAACCTTAAAAGTAATCTTAAAAATTATACTAAAAAAATATCATTTCAAGCAAAATTGCAGATATTCAAACAGAAAAATATTCTTTGTTAGAACGTGAGATTTCTGTTATAAAATCCCAAGAATGAATTCTATTGAGAATTTATGGAAATGAAAAGAGTAGGCTAATTTTAATTCGTTGCACGAAAAGGATATGAAATTGCAACAACCAGTGACCAGAAAACAACCCAACCATTTCTCTTCCTCTAAACCTGACCCAATCCCCAATTTTAACAGAAAATCCATATAAAAAAATATCCCTATCTGGGTTTCGAAGAGATTATCAAATGGGTACTCCTCTTTCTGACTGCGTTGGCACTGGAGTACTCCTCTATCTAATGGGTACTCTCTCTAAAAACTTTACAACCCCGCCATAGCCATTCTCTCTCTACTGTGTTCGGTGTTGTCCTCTCTTACAAACCCTAAAAGATAATTGTATGTCTTGCTTTGGTTCACTTCGGGTTTGACTCAATATGAACCACGGAATTCTTGATTTGCTCTTGGTTTTAACGTGTTTGAGTTTGAAAATACATCTCAGCGCTACATGCAGTCCTAGGTGTATTTTCGGTTTGCCACATTACTTAAAAACACCTTATTGAAAATATTTTTAGAATTTAAACACCTAATTATAAATATTTTTCATTGAAACATCAAAATAAATTTTCAAAAAATGAGACATTAAATTTATAATTAACTCATTTATCAACAATAATTTAGGTTCACGGAAATGGAAATAAACATAAAAATTCGAGGTACGGCATGCGTAAGACACGCTAAATAAAAAATAATATGTATTGCATGGTAATAAAAACGAAAAATCGTGTAAAAAATGAGATAAATGTTTCCAAAACGCAAAAAAAGAAGAATACTATTGCTCATAAACAATATAATACATACATCATTCCATTTTATTATACATCATTCCATTTTGTTTTATTTTTTTTAATTCATATAAATATATTATATTTCATTTTGTTTCATTTTTTTTAATTCATTAGAGATTTTTATAGACTAAAAATAGAAGGTAGCCCATCACTTAACACCAAATTAGTAAAAATAATTATGATCAAGAGGATTCGAATTCAATACTTCCCACTTGTATCATACCACCAACTGATTGGCATTTTATTTTATCCTTTTTATCTATCTTTTTTTTAATTGTAAATAATTATCTAATTTATATTTAAGATCTTAATTTAAAATTTTGATTAATAAATATATTTGAAAATTTTATACAATTTTTAAAAGTATCTAAAAAAATATTTTCAGAATATCATGTTAAAGTGTTCAAAATAAATAAAATAATAAAACACTTTTTAAAACATTCAAGACACGGCCGAGAGTGTCAGAGAGGTATCAATATCCGACATGGGTAAATCCGACTTTTTCAAATGCCTCTGCAGCTTAACTTCCAATCCATATCTCAAGACTTTTCCCCCTTTTCCTATTTACTGCTTTTTCATCTCTTTAGCCTTGTCCTGTACATGGTATTGGTAGTGTTAATCATGAGGATGAGCTTGCCTCAATGCTGGCCGAAGACAAATCAATGGGGTCGTCTGGTTGTTCCCAGTTGAGAATCTCCCTCGCATATCTAAGAGCTTCATCGACATTGTCAGGTTCCAACCCTGTAACTTGCGTAACAAACAGCTTACTATCAGTAAGAGATTCGAACAATCTTTTAAATTTAACTGCAATATATTGGAACGCTCGTTGAGCCAATGAAGGGTTTGTATTTCTGGAACTGTTGGGATTATGGCTGATTACTGGATTGAAGTCGTGAAACCATTCGCATTGGTTAAGTGGAGACTGCTCAATCTTTTCCTCCAACAAATCAAACTTGTTCAGTATGAGTAGAAACTTCTTCTCTTTAAAAGTTGGATTTGTGACAATGCTCTCAAAAAGTTGCTTGCTTGCAATCATCTTATTAGTCGGAACTCCATTACCGTCGTTCACAAACTCATCGTAGTTGATCAGTGATACACAAAATAACACCATGTTAACATCTTCAAACATTCCTAGCCATTTGCAGTTGCCTCCAAGAATTCTTGGATGAACTCTGATAAGTTGGTACCTGAAAGTGCACACGTAACAGATAAATATTGGACAAGAATTACAAAAATAAATAAAGAAATAAATAAAAGAACTAACCTTAGTAAAGGATCATGGCCATTATCTTCACATTCATCATGAGTTACCTTGGGAAATGTAAACTCCATGCAAGAAAGCCCTTTGGATGATGTAATTCCCTCAGCATATAAGATGTCCATATCAGATGGCTCATAGTCTTTATTTGAAATCTCAACAGCCTGCATAGGATGATAACATCAGGCATTCAATAAAAAGCAATGACTATAGAGATGATTATGCTCTTCCCACATAAATATTCAAACTTTTCTATGTCGTTCAAAGATACGATCTCAAACGAAAACAAACCTTTGTTGATTTGGAAAACTGATCTTCAGGAATTAACAGGATGAGACTAAGAGAAGCAATCTAGTTAGGTCCTATAAGACTTCCATTCTTTAAGGAGAAATTCAGAACAAAACCAAGTCTATTTTAGTTCTTCATTCACTTTACTAACTAGTTTTTAAATAGATGCCACATGAAACTGAGGCAGGACATAGAGCAGATAACCAATAATGAACCAACTATGGTATGGACTCATGCTTTATTTCTGAACCATGAACAAGAATTTGACATTTCGATGCATGGAAGAACAGATGAAATTTAATAATATTGATGAACAGAGCCTATTCTAGAACATGAATCAGTTAAAATAGCAATGAGGACATGTAGCTTGTCCTACCCGTTCTAGGAAATAAGTAGCAACTCTAGGCAGCGTTTCTAATTCATGCCTGCGGCTGTAAGTGGCTTGGAAGGCCTCATTATTCCACAATTCCGCAACAAAAGGTGCATATTCACGACTGGCTGCTGGGAATATGGCTTCCAAATTACCAGATGCCATTACGTTCAGAAGCCAATCTGAGAAAGCTTTCAGTCTGGGACCAATGGAATATATTGTTTTGTTGTCAATCTGACCTGCATTATCTGTTAAAAACTAAATAATTTCAGATCTAAGATAAGAAGAAAAAACAAATTAATTATGTCAAATTATTCAGCCAAAAGTAAGCCTTTTAACCATTATATATCAGTGAGGGTCAAATGATAAAACAGGCTACCATGATTAGAATGTAACTGATGCAACCATTGAAATGAACAATGACTATTTTGAATTGCCATTTAATTTACCAAGCTTTGAACTTTCATTTCATGGGGGCGTAGTACTTATCTAGTTTTACAGGTTGAGTCACAAATTGAGTAAATTAGGATTACAATAGCTAATTTGGGAATCAAGATTTAATTCAATTCTAGTTCTAGTATAATGCTAGGCCTCATAGTTCATGTTATCTAGCATTGTAATTCACACCAACCGCACAAGAAGAGAACATTAACAATTTACTTGAAGAGGTAGATACTAGTATGAGGCCCAAGTACAAAACCACTTAGCAAGGACGGCAGAATGTAAAGGAGGATACACAATCTTTGTGATATTGTAAGAGCCCAGCCCTAGTGTGATATTGTCCGCTTTGGGTGTCAAACCTGGCCTGAACCCTCACGGTTTTGTTTCTGGGCCAGGGAAACCTCCGCTCTGCCAGCGCGTTTGGGTGCAAACCTGGCCTGAACCCTCACGGTTTTTGTTTTCTGGGCCAGGGAACCTCCGCTCGTGCCAGCCCAAAACGCGTCACATCTAGTTCTAAGGTTGCCAACCCTTTTTTTTTTAATGTTAAAAATAAGGACTTCACCTTGTGCGTAGCCGATTTGGGATTCCGCCTAAAGGTTTTTGTGGCCGCATACACTGGTATGTCCACATACACCCCTGGCCCCCTAAGGGTGTTGTGCCCCCAATACTGGGAATGTCACAATCACACCCCTTAGGAGACTCAGCGTCCTCCGCTGAGTTTGCCCTCACCGACCGGCCAGAGAGACAAGGCTTGATCTGATACAAATTAAGTAACAGCCCATACGCCTAGTGTGATATTGTCCAGCTTTGGGTGCCGCTTTGGGTGCCAAACCTGGCCTGAAACCCTCACGGTTTTTTGTTTTCTGGGCCAGGGAAACCTCCGCCTCTGCAGCCCAAACGCGTCACAAACTAGTTTAGGTTGCCACCGCTTTATGTAATAGGACTTCAGCCTTGGCGTAGCCTGATGTGGGATTCGCCTAAGGTGTTGTGCCACAAACCTGGGATGTCACACATAGTTTGATACTCGGCTACAGGCCGTTGAAGTGATATGATTATATATGGGGCCATATGCAGTCAAAAGCATACAGTATTCATGCCAGTTTCATACAGTTTTTCTTATCACTTCGGTTCACATATAACCTAATGGGAAGCCATACAAGATATCTTGACATAACATTTCAGAATTAATACAGTAATTATAAACAATACAAAAGATAATCAAAGTATCATGATGTGTGTGCTTATTATGTGGTTTTACATGGTGCTTTCTATACATGTATGTGTTTAATTGTTTTCTTTAATATGTTGAGATAAGTCCACTTGAGCTTTAATTTGCTCAGCGAGTTTACCTGTTTAACTCGCAGGTTTTGAAGTTTGGACCAAGAGAAGTCGGCTTACAACTGGCTGTAGTTCATCGTTAGAAAGACTCAGTGCTCAGGGTAGCCTACTCATTTTAATATGTAATCTTTTTGGTCTATCCTTTTCATGGCATGTACAGGGCACAGCAGTTGGGCCCATTTCATTTTGAAATTAGTATCATGTTTGTAAAATATAGAATACAATTATTTTTGTATACAACATCAAGCAAGTTAATTATATTCAGTATACATTAATGGAACTTCAGCAGTCAGGCCATAACATGTCCAACGCAGTTTGTATCGTCTCGACTCGTTTTTATTCGGGTTTACGGGTGGAACCGGGAAGGGGTGTTAACATGAAATATTAATATGCGGGTGGACCGGGAAGGGGTGTTACAGATATTATATGTTTAAATGAAAACCGAGGGAATATGAAGGCTGATCAATATATATACACACACATTTTCTTCATACATTAAAGGGAAATAGTTACCACAAGTAATTTATGCACCACCAGATTCGATTAAGATAGAGAGAGAGAGAAGAGATACCACAGAAAATAAGTTTCAAGTGGAAGAACTTAAAAATCTTTAGCAGCTAACCTGAAGAATTACATTGGTCAATGAAATGTCTTTTCTTGTTAATCAGGCTTTCTTCCTCAAATCGTTCACGTGCCTCAAGCAGTATACCAAGATAACCATATAAATTACTTTGAATCATGAGCTTAATATTTTGACGCTCATCTTCTGAAAATGGAACACGGTAGACGATTTTTGCCTGAAATAAACATCTAACTAAATCAACAACTGGTTTCTTATAATACTACCATGAATCAAGGCAGCCTTTAGTAATGAAAAGCAGGAGCATACATACAAGCCACTTTCCCTTTCATTTCTTTTCTTCTAGTTAACATGACAGCATAAAACCACTTAGTACTTTTTTTTTTTTTTTCCAAACATCACCTTTTTCCCAGTGGTTTGGAATACACATACATACACAGAAAGTGTGATGAAGCGATTCCTCAGCAATGTGACACTTAAGCAGATGGATTTGAACTGATAAAACCAGTTAATCACCTGAAGCAAAATGGTCTATTCTTCTATGCTTGGAAAGCTTGACCACGTGAAAGAAATGTATTCATAGGACTTTACAAGGATAACATAGCCTATGATGTTCAGACTCAGAAGAATCAGCTAGCAAAGGCATGCCATGTTCTTTGTCAGGAAAAGCATGATATCTTGCAGGAGAGCATCACATTATGCTTATATGCATAACATGAAGCAGAGAAGGCATGCGTGACATTGTGCAACTAAGGGATTCTTAGATGAATGAAGCTAGAAAGGCAAAAACAACTGCACTTATTATTTAAAACCAAATTATTCTGTTAGTATACAAATTTTCTGGTATTATTATGTGTGTTTTCAATTGTTGACACACATAATACTAGTTAAAAACCAGCATCAGGTATTGAGCTTCCCAGTTCTCAAAATATACTGAAAAACTGTCTTACACAAAATCAAAACAATATAGCATATGGCAGAATATATGACATATTTGTTTCTGGCTTTACTCTCAAGTATTCTCCATCATGATGCATTTATGCTGCGAAAGTTTATAGGTAAGTGGATTTTTGCTGTCAGTTTCTGAAGTTCTTTTTCTGATTTCCTTCAATAAACATAGATCCGCATAAAGTATCACGTAGGATGCTATCTATGATTATGCCAAAGGAGAAGAGATGAACATGGTTGAAAAGAAGCTACTCCCTTATGAGTCATCATATATGAACAGTGATATAAGAAAAGTAAACCCTGACTGATTTCTTACCTGTTTATATATGGTACTTGTGCCAGATTTTCCATAACCAACAAGAAGAAGTTTATAAAATGTTTTCTTGTTGAAGCTTTTTGGGTCAACACCTTTCATTTCTTCTACACTAGGACTGGAAGAACCAGGGGGAGTTGGCAAAAATAATACAGCACAAAAAAACTTTGCTCTATTCTGAAAATGAAGCAATCCACTATTATTAAAAGTTAAATAATTAAGTTGGAGCAGGTAAAATAAATATGCCATTCAAAACCATATTTAATGAATGGATTCGTAAATCCACATGCCAACATACCATTTCCCATATTTTCCCTTTCACATTGTTCATTCCCTCTTCCTGATATGATCCATCTGCACTAAGCCAAAAGTGAGTTGTTCCTTCATATTTCACTCCTATCAACTGCAAAGATTTAACGAACAGCATCAAATCTAGATGTTATAAAAAAAAAAAAAAAAAAAAAAAAAAAAAAAAAAAGGATTTAACGAACAGCAAATCAAAATCTAGATGTTATAACAAAAAAAAAAAAAAAAAAAAAAAAAAAAAATAGAACCCCTTGATTCATATCCAAAAAAAAAAAAAAAAAAAAAAAAAAAAAATAGAACCCCTTGATCATATCCAAAAAGCAACCTGCAGCATTAGGAGCTCTGGTTTAGTTATCTCGCGATTATTTATTAAAATATTTGTGTTTCCATTGCTTGCATCTTGCTGTATGTGACCTCCAACATTCAAATCGTGGCTAATTATTTGGCAAGGCTTCTGTCCTTCCTGTTCACCAAAAGAATGAATACAACATTGCCATAAAACTGAGTTAATTGTTTACCAAAATCACACACACAGACACACACAGCAGAGTTCAATAATCACCTTTCCCCAAAAGCCAGATACTTTATCATACCAGTAGTATCCCGGTTTTAGCTTTTTGGGTGGGTATTGACAGTTCTGCAATAGGAATAATTCCTCTTTAGAAAGACGCTTGCGATTGACGTAAACAAGCTCTGGTGGTAGTTGATTCACTTCACAAAACCTCTCTGAACTCATTATCTGTTTAACTTCCAATTCAGGCAATAGTTGCTTTAGCACACGAGAACATTTTCCCAAGGTCTTTCGCCTTGCCTCATCAATCTTTTGACCAATGCAAGTCACGCATTTTCTTCCTTCTGGCATTGACCCCATTGCCCTCAACACGCACTTATAACAATACTTTGCACCACAGACAATGCAAATTTCCTTCTCTGTAAACCTATTTCCTTTCAAGCATCGATAACATGTTCCTTTCTTTCCAGGCTTTACAGCCATTTGCCTCGCAGGGATGTTACTTTCGACCTCAGATACATTGGATTCTTCCTCACATACATCGCTGGAATCAGGGCTTCGGAAGGTTACAGTTGATGGCCTTCTGACATGGCAAGGATCTTCTTCAACACAATCCTCTTCTTTGCCAGAAAAAATCTCGGATGATATGGAACAGGAACTTAAATCAGATTCTATTGATTCACAGTTTGCAGGATTCATATAATCCTGAAAATATTCACTACTATCATCCTTACTATGATCACATAATTCCACCATTTGTGAGTTTCCACATAATTCATGAGAATTATCATGGCCACTGCATAATTCCATTTTACCAGAGCTTTGAATATCATCAGATAACTTGGATTCACACTTGCCACCATTAGCAAATTCCAATCTACCAGAAGTTGATTTTCCATTAGATGATTTGGATCCGCAATCAATGCCATTTGCATGAGCTAATGTACTTGATTTATCTACCCTTTTGGATAATTCACTTGGCGCATCATTTCTGTGCAACACCCCATTTGTTCCTAATTTTGGCTCCTTAGAGAGCTTCTTGTTTGATGAATTAGACTTTACAATAGGTTGAATAACTGGCAATAACACATCCTTCGATAGTGAGGTGGAGGCAATTTTGTCAGCAATTGGGAGTTGGCTAATATCAACAGGCACTGCTCGGGGGATTTCATGAATAATTGGAGGGCCAGAGTATTCAGCAGCAAATGAGTAGGAGTAGGAGTATTCATTATAATCATCATCATTTTCTTCTTTAGAAGTTGATTGTGCAAAAGGCATAACTATTCTAAATACCCTGGCCATCTTATAGTTGTAATGCAAAACACAACAATATACCAGTAAAACCAACTACTTCAACACTTCAAAGCATAACCAATAATTTCAATTAGCCAATTGAAGCAAAACCATTAATGTGGGGGAAAACATCCAGCAAAACCACTAAACTCAAAATCCCACAAAGCAAAACCAATAATCTTGCTAATTAAAGAAGCAAAATAAATTCTATCAAAAAACCATGAAGCAAGATCAATTTTTTCTACAAACCCATGAAGCAAAAGTAAGTGAAAATAAAAATAAAGAGAAGCTCCAGTTGTTCTCCAGAAAGCTCCTCTATCATTCAAGAAGAAACTTGCAGCAACATAAAAAAATTGGAAATGAGATCTACATCTTACCAGTGCAAGTCCATCTTTGGCAAATAGGGAGAAAAAGAGAAAACTAAGTCTTCTTGCGTTGCTGTAAACGGCAGAGACTCGAGAGATGGAGACATTTTCAAGAAATTTATTTCCTTCTCCATTTTCCTTTTTTTTTTTTTTTCTACGTCAACGCGTTGAAGGAAATTGCAAGGTATTTGATGAGAAATTTGGCGGTTCTTTTGCATGTACGGATCAGACGTTGGTGAATCCACTTATTTTATGCCAAAACACTGAACTTCAGAAGCCGGGTTGGTTTTGTTGGCAATGGCAGGAAAAAGAAAATCCAAGGAAGTGGGAACTCAAATTTAAATTTTCGCGGAAACTTAAATATATCTTTATTTACGGCCTAATAAAAAACAACCCCTTACAATTCTATCTTATTTTTAACTTTATATCTTCTTATTTTTAACTTATATATATATATATATATACTATAGTATATATAAGTGTAATTTAAAATAAAATCTTGGATATTTAGTTGAATTTATGGTTAAATAAAGTTAAGAGTTTGTTTTTTTGTCCAATTTCAATCATAAAGTGTAATTAATGTCACGTTTAAAATTTTAGAAATATATTTAATCAAAAAAAAAAAAAAAAGTGTAAAAAAAAAAAAAAAAAAGTGTAACCGCGACATATCTTATTAAATTTCTAAACTTTAATTTGTCGATATGGAATCAATATACTCTTATTTTGATAAAAATTAAAATTTCTAATTAACTAAAAGCAAATAACAAATTCAAGTAGCTAATGTCAATAAAAAGATTCAATAAGATGGAAAATATAAGTTGAAGGGTTTAGCTTTAACACAAATAAAAAACAAATAAAAGTTTATTAATTTAATAAACTTTGCATTTGTCATCAAACTAACATAAACTACTAATTTAATAAAATTCAATTTCAGTAGCTCTAATTTTAATAGTGCATATCAACACATTAATCATGTACATTAATAAAAATGCTCATCATTAAATTTTTGACCACAAGAAGCATCCACCGTCAATATATATATATAAATACAAAATCATGATGCATAAAATTCTATGCGATTTACCTTTTGTCACTTTCAAGTTTAAAGAATTTATCATGACTTTATACTTTCATAGAATTTATCATGACTTTATACTTTCATATTTCAGTAATAATTATGTCACTCGCCGGAATAAAATGTAAAAATATAGTATCATAATTGAACTTTTACTAAATTATTTATTTTAACGATGGATATAGTTATTAATAAAATGTAAAATTATGATAAGTTCTTACAGATTTGAGAATGCTGAAAAATAAATTGCATAAATTTTAAAGGCAAATAGATGCATTTTATCTGTATATAAAAAAGAAGCGAGCGTCGGGAGTCATAAGTGACTATTTGACTCATTCCATAATCCATTAATTCATATTCATGAACCAACACACACATGAAACATGACCACAAAAACTATGACCCATTCAAAGTTCTCATTTCATCATTTCAAAATCAAGTCAAAGCCCACAAAAGGAGCTTCCAAATAAGAAATCTCTCTCTTTATTTTTTTTTTTTTTTTCTCTTTATCTTTTTTTTATTTTTTTTTTTTTTTTATATATGTAATTTTAAGATTACGAGTTAAATTTATTAATTAATTGTTTTACTTAGTCCAAGCTAACAAAAAATATTATTGGAAGACGAGAAGTAGCAAATGGATGCTCTAGAGCGACTATCCAAACACTTAACAAGTTAAAACTTAGTGAGAGACTTTGAATAGGTATTTACTCATTTTTTTGGATTCCACGCGTCTAGAAAATTAGTGGGAATTGATGGGAAAGTGGAGGAAAATGACATCTTTTATCTTTTCTTTTCCGTCTATATTAAGAAAGAACTATAATCATGGGCTTTTGAACTTCCCAAACATAAGAATGTAGATTTTCATAGAACACTTGTCGTTTATGTGATATTCATTGAACTAATTATTTATTTTAATATTCAATGAAACTAAATGAATTTTCTCCGATCAAATCTACTATATTAATGTTGGTTTTCTCACTTATGAGAAGAGTGGGAGATCTCGAATTCGAGTTCTCTCGATCACAGTTATTTTTACCAATTTAGTGAGCCAAGGGATCAATTTAGTGATCCAAAAAAGAAGGGCTACCGCTATTGTATAGCCTGCAATATTATTTTGACTCATAAAAACCTCCGATAAATTTAAAAAAAAAAAAAAAAACTACTATATTAATACATGGGTTCTGCTTGTTTTCTCTTTGGACTGAGAAAAATATTTTTGATATACCATCTTTCAACAGATAAAAAAAATCTTTTCCTTATCATCTATAAATAAGAGGGAAACTTGTTTCTTCCTACATAAATTGATTTTTCACTACAACATCAATTGTTTCTACCTTAAAAATAAATACTTGATAAGGTGTTAAAACGCGTAAAATAAATAAAATTTATCTAGTCAGTTCATCTCAAAAAGAATTTTTCTTTTTATTTTAGCCTGCAAATTTAAAGATCTAATTGTTTTATGAAGTTCATAATTGAGTTTTATTAAGTTCATCTCAAAAAGATTTTTGTATTAGGTTAAGGTCCAATCCAGGCCTCATCTTAGCCCAGAAGAATCTACATCTTTCCTAATCATTTCATCTTGGCCCGTGAGCAGAATTCGGTTAAAGCTTAGAATTTGGAGGCTCATTTAAGCCTATAAATTGGCTTTTTTTTTTTTTTTTTTTTTTTTATGGGCTTTTTTTTTTTTTTTTTTTTTTTTTTAAAAACGCACCAGTTTTCCGGACCCCTAATTATCAAGGACTGACTAAATTTGGATTGAGACTTAGTCACAGTTAAAACTCTCACCTTCTGCCCTGCAGGTGTATTTAATTGGGAATCAAATCGAAAGCTTTTCCCACATGCTCAAATCTACATTTCAAAGTTGAGCGACAACCCGTAGGTCTACAAATTAGCTTTCCTAATACATAATAGTAATTTATGTTAGGTGAACGTATGACTTATTTTTTTTTTTTTTTTTTTTTTTTAAACCACCAGTTTCCGGACCCTATTATCAAGGACTGACTAATTTGGATTGAGACTTAGTCACAGTTAAAACTCTTCACCTCTCCCTGCAGGTGTATTTATTGGGAATCAAATTCGAAAGCTTTTCCCACATGCTCAATCTACATTTCAAATTGAGCGACAACCGTAGGTCTACAAATTAGCTTTCTAATACATAATAGTATTTATGTTTAGGTGAACGTATGACATTATGACCCTAAATTCAATTTAAATTGTAATTGATAAGGTTAGGAAAAGTCATATATAACCAAGAACAAGCAATAACATCAGCAAAAACAAGAGCCTCCAACCTACAACAAACGAGCTAGAGCAAGTGGGACGCATGAATACACATGTATTGCTTTCATCCCTACCCATATAGAATAGGTGGGATATTAGTTAGCATAGATTCATATGAGAAAAGCACTCTCAGCGGAAATTTTCTCCATTCACAATGATCGAACACTCGACCAATAATCTAAATTATTTTTACTAAGATCAACCTTCATTGGTGATTGGATACAGTTAGTTTTTGCTTATTCTTTTTTTTTTTTTTTTTCAAAAATAAGCTAACTGTGAAATAAAAAATAAATGATAAACTAAAGGGAAAAAAGCCAATAATTGATAAATGTGTGTACTATACTACTTTCAAATATATGTGACAGACAGTTCTCTTCTTGCTCAATTGATTGATTGATAAAACGTCACCTTCTTCTTATTCTTCTTCTTCAAGAATTGATCATCTAAATTTCATTTTCGTGTTTGCTTCAGCCAGAGGCAACTTATACAATTAAACACAATATGGTACTCACAAACTTGAATGTAAGACACTTGCATTTATATATAGGTTTCTGGTTTTTAGTGCACCAATCACTGTCTGCTTATTTTTTCTAACATTTTCTTTCCCATAATTAGTTATTTTCAAAAAATGAGGTGTTCATATATTATATATTACCATTTCATGTGACCATTTTGTCGTAATTGAGCTTTAGGTATATACGAATAGTGCAGTTGCTATCATGTCCTGTTGAAGAAATTTCTCATTAAATGCCATATTTTCATGCAATTTTGAATTTCAGTGTAACTATTTGTGTATCCATTTGGGCGGCTGGCCACACAATCCAAATGTACCAATAATATCACTTGCGTCAAACTCTCAACATTAAATTCATACGTATATGAAAATATTTTCATTAAACACATAAATATCACTATTTTAAAGACATTAACACTGTTTATATAATTATATTTGGTAGATCTTAATGTTTATCAGATGCATTTTAATATAATGTATAAATTTTAATTTTATTTGATTAATTTGTGTATATTTACATTACGGCTAATCAAATATATAGTCTAATATTATATTAAAAAACAATTTAATACGAATATATGCTACCATAAATTATTACTAGAATCAGAATATCTTTTGTAGAAATTAATTTTGTACACTTCTGAATAACTTTGTTACAAGCCATAGATGATAAAATATACAAAATTCAAATTATATATATATATTTACAACTATATATTCTACCATATAAACAAACTTCCACACCAAACTACTATTTGATGGCTAGTTTTCTGGTTCTTCCACGTATGTTTTTGAGGATAGGACACAAGAAAATGTCCACATTGCTTCACTCATGAGGAAACCCTAATTTATAAAAATAAAAATAATAAAAAAAAAGGATGGTTGGTTGCTTGCAATTTTGTGGTTGTTGCCTCTAATATCTTATAACCAAATGGTCCATTCCATTTCCTAAACCATCGCTGTACCCCCTATCTCAATGACACTGTATATGTATAGGACCCACCCTATAGAATGGCAATGTCCTTTGGCTCCGCGTGTTTTCACGCGCCATTTAGCTCGACTCATCTTTCATTTCTAACTGTGATTTAATGGCCTTTGTTTGTGGTCGGTGAAGAATAACTTAGCGTAGGTGATTGGAGGTGATGGTTCTCTCTTAAATCTGATGCGTGTATGCTTTCTGACACGCGCCAAACCTTTACGGACTTGTCTAAGCTTCCGCTGTATACTATCCACCGTTGATCTCCTTTGTCGGAGTACTGATGATGATCGTCTTCTTCAGCGGCTAAGCATTTCACTGGCCCACCATGACCACTCAAAACCGACAAGCAAATGTGGACCCCACTGGGCTCTCTCTTCCATACACATATGCTTTTATCCGCGGACCCACTCAACACCAAATTACCGGCCGTAGCTAAACACAGGACGGCCATTTTGTGACCCCGGAGGACCCCACCATGTGATAGGTGCTTTTCACGTTCCCAAAAATTTATCAATCCATCAGAAGAACCGCAGTAAATCACAGCTGATTCTTGATTTACTGCCAATGCCGTTACCGCGCTTTCTTGTTTTAACAGTGTTTGAACCAAAAAATGCTTTGTTCCCCTTCCCTGAAGCTCCCTTCGCCATACTTTCACTGTTCCATCAGCTGAACCTGTAAATACCAATGAATCAAACCCAGTAACAACTGAGTTTATCGCGTCATCGTGCGCGTTGATTGATTCCAGACATTTATAGTCTGAAAGCCGCCATACTTTCAGGGTTTTATCCCAGGATCCTGAGTAGAACAAACCCTGATCTTCATTCAAGCTCAAACAAGAAACCGCGTCGAAATGCCTTATTCGTAGAACGTTTCGATGTCTGCGAACTTCTACGTAATTTTTAGGGTTAACAGCTTTCTTGATGTACTCTTTGAAAGAAGGTAAACTTCCAATTCTTTTATGAACACTAGGGTCTTTAGCAGACGTCTTCCAGATTCTGATCTTGCCATCCTGATGACCAGTGAAAATCTTGTCTTTGTATATAACAATGGCTTTAACTAAACCGCTATTTGATTTAAATCCCGAGAACTCCTTCAGATTCCTCCATACTCGTATGTTCTTGCTGTCAGAGCCAGTATACAATAAACCACCAGAAGAAGCTAAAGAATAAACGTGACCTTCTTCGCGTACAATGGATCCAACAAGACCATTGTTGTTGTGTTTAGGGTTGATAATCATTGGAGATGGTATTATCCATGGAGATTTAGAATATGGAGATGGCTGGCTCCAAGGAGACATCATATAAGGAGAAGCTTCACCACTTCTAGGTGATCTAGGGCTTGAAAGAGAAGCTGAACTGTTTTTTTGGCTAAACGAGTAATTATTATCATCTTCTTGGTTAGGAAAGATTGCAGGATCAGAGTGCAAGAGAGCACCCAACTTGGGTCTGTTTAAACAACCCGTCATTTGCTCTGCAACCATGCCGGTTTCTTGTATCATATAAGGCAATTGAAGAAAAGCTAAGAGAAAGAACGTTAACGGTGGATTGTTGTTGAAAGAGAAAATAAGAGAACTACTGGAAAGAATTGAGAAGGGTAAAGGTGTTTACATAGGAGAGGATTTAAGTATTGGTTGGTGATCTAATGGTGTTATAAGCTAACACGTGGAGTTATTTGAAATACGTAATCGTTACGACCGGGAAACTGGGTGTTCCGGTAATAAAAAAACGAAAATAACTTTTGTAACATGAAAAATGTTTTGGATTTTTGCAGGCGTTTAAGGTTTACACGCCAACATTTGCAAGGGAAAACAAGATTAAATTTTCAGCTTTTTGTTTCAACCTTCCTAGAATTGCAACTTTATACTCAATGAAAGGAAGGAAGGCATCTTGGCATCTTGCGGTTTTCACATTGCTGACTTTCAATTTATCCAGAAACCAAGATTTTGACCTTTGACGATGTCAAGATATGTTTTTGACTGCTAAAACGATGCCGTTTCCATGTTTTCCATGTCATTTTTATTTTATCATTTTTTTCCTTTTTATAATTAACATCGGTTTGGAAGAGAGAATAATCATTTCTGGATTGGAAAACTACTACATTTAAAGCCTTTTTCTAAGATACTAGTTGTGTTCGATAATAATTTTTCAAAAAACTTTTAGGATTTTGACTATTTTTTATCGTGTTCGGTAATATAGCATTTGAATTAGCTTTTAGATATTTAGATAACATCTTATAACGTTTAATTTTAGCGTTTTATGAAAAACTATTCAAACAGCTAATAACTAATAAATATTAAAATAATTAATTTTACCGAACAAATCACAGTCTTCCAGAACCGATGTTCCGGTTGCTTATAACAATTAACTTTTGTGTCTGGTGGCCTTAGCTGGCGTGAATACTGAACAGTATGTTCTGACAATTAAGTTCTGAATTTTGACTTCCATAGAAAGGAGAAAACGAAATTGCCATAACAAGCTAGCATATATTTTCAGGTGAGCTAATAACGAAAAACCCTCGAGCTGGAAAGCTCTAAAAAGTCATAATTATGTTGACTAGTTATCACATTTGGCAACTCAATTCACGCATGCTAAATCTTAATTACGTACCACTCGTTAATGACTTTATGGATTAAAAATTAATTACTATTTCATTATATTTATTATGCCGGGCAAGAAAATCAAATACATCATATCCTTCACGTCAATATTGCAAAGCTTTAAAATGGCGGCAAACATCAAGTCCATTGATAACAACCTTAGTTGAAAGCTACTAACTAATTACCCCCATGATCATTCTAGTCTTTTAGATTTTAATCTTTGGTTCTCATTTAAGTTACGAACAGTCACATGGGAAACAAAGCGCAAGTCAGAAGTTGGTGAACCATATGTACGCTTTTTCATTTTTTTTTTCTTATATTTGTTGTAAGAAGTATTTTTGAATTAGTTCAATGTATTGAAATTAAGTCTTCACCATCGATATTAGAATTGTATTTTTCTAACTGCAACGACCGTTACTGATGTTAAAATACACTTTGAATTTAGGAAAATTCGAAAATATTTATAGAAAGGATAATCACAAATCGCGAAAAACAATATTAGTCTCATTTAAAAAATATATTTGTAATAAAGCTGTAATTCTATATAAAATTATATTATATCTTACACGTGATAACAAACCAATAGTGAATAATAACGTGCATAAGTGAATTCTATAAATTTTGTAATCTTTTTTCTCTTTATTTTTTTTTTAAATTTCAAAAATTATATTTTGTAATTATGGAGTATTTATATTTTAGTAGTAAAAAGAAATATGATTTTCTATTTTAATTTGATTAATTTAGAATACATTAATCTAATGCATTTAAAAAATTTTGTAAATAAATTCCACCTGATTAATTAAAAAAAAAGTGGAGCAACTTGTGCTTTTTTAATTTGGTTTCTCCAAAGGAAAGTGTTGAACTGTTCATTCATTCTTAAAGAGCGTACCGCGGCAGAACCGTTTTTTTCGTTCGCGTTTTCACGCGCCGTAAATGTCAACGGACGATGCCACCTAAATCTGTGAGTCTGGCAGAAGATAGCGACATTTCCCTTATTACCGTCAACGGCCGCTTGAGGGAACATTATCCCCTCTTTTGCCACGTGGTCCAAGAGTAGATTCCCATTCACCAATCTCTTTGCGACACGGGTAAACTCAGTCATGCTACGTTAGCATGAATGCATGATGATATGAGCTAATTCCCTCTTTTGTTTTTTTCAAGAGAATTATGAAATAAAAATTAAAGATTTTTGAGATTGTAGAGTCTAGCTTAAAAGCATATGCAATTAAATATTAAGATTTTATATTTTCAATGTAAGAACCAAGTTTCACATCTTCCAATCAAAATAATATAATACAAAATATCTAATTTATATTAGAAAAATTATCATTTAAATTACTAACAACGTATTGTTGAAGCGGTAAATAAATTCAATTTTTATAAAAATAAAAATACAAATTCGACTGCATAAAGTATAAGAGATTACACCTTCTATTTCTATAAAAAGAAAAATAGCTTAAACTTTCTTATTAAATAAGTAGTATATTCTTAATTAAATAACTAAAGGAAACATTTGCTTAAAGTTCAAATTTAATTTTTTGTTTTCATATCTATATTACTTTTAGTAAATTTGACTTGTAATTTCGAATTTTTTGGAACAACTTCAATAATATTGAGATGCAAAATTCATTCATATTATTCAAATAAAATAATCTTTAAAAGCATAACAATTAAATAAATAAATTGACAAGTTAAACATTATTTTAACATATATGTAAGTTGGGAGTGGTGGGAAAACAACGGTTCTTCTATATAATAAAGAAAATCCCTTTCAAACCTACGGATTGTGGTTCAGTTAACAATGCAAGCTGGACATATGGAAAAAACTATCGGTTCGATCCCACTAAATGCACATATAGGGAAAAGTGAGGAGTTTTAATTGTGACTAAGTCTCTAGTCAGATTTGGCGGTTCTTAATAATGATGAGGTCCAGATACCGATGATTTAAAAAATAAAACAGACAAGCGCTTTCAAAAACTTACGGGAAAAATATAATAAACTGAGTTAGGTGCTTCTTTGTATCACCCTGTGTATGTTAACCTAATTTCAGTTAGACATCATTCTTATTAAGCCACTGGGTTGTCCATTCTTGGAAAATTTTCTCTAAATTAACAAATGAAAATTTATTATTTATAAATATTATTTCAGAATTAAAGTCAGGTTCCTGAAACAAAATAAAAATTTATTTGAGTGTGAATTTGAAATACCTAAAGAACATACATTAATTTCAAATTCAAGTCCAAGAAGTTATCATCCTCACTTTATGAATCTCTTTACATTCATCTGTATCTATCTATAATTTATGATATATGTAATTATACACATAAATTGACTAAGAAATATTTTTTAAGAAATCGTTAATAAACATTTTTAATAGTTAAAATTAATTATATATATTTCTATAAGCAATCTTGTTTCCCAGTTTACAAATTATTTCCTGATTAACATAAATTGTTGCCTAATTGTTGTATTTTCTATTTGATTTCATTGGTACCTAATTAATTAACAATTGATATATTTTTATTTTTTCTATTTAATTTCATTCATTCCTTATAAATACGACATACAAATTTTTAATATTATATGGTATAGAAGTAAATAAATTTGAAGGAAAAATCTAGATGAGTGCATGCATTTTTTTTTTCTTATTAAGTATTTTAATAAATGATTTTTTTTATCATTGTCATTTGATATATACAACTTATTTTTATATACAAATATATCTTTAAAATAAACAATTTTTTGTTTATATTTCCTTTATATCAACTAAGTTCATAAGTTTTTAGAATATAGCAAAATTATTCTATATTTCTCATAGGAAAAAAATTTTTATAGTATTATTCCCTAAAAAGAATTATAGTAATATTATTAAATATTTTCTATTTAATAATAACTGTTGTCCTATATTGATTTGCAAAATGTGTTCAATCAAAATATAAGACTTGACGATCTTCATTTTCTTGAACTAACTTTTAAGAAATGGGTTAGATCTGATCTATTTTACTAACATTGTATCAGAGCTCATATATATTTACCTACAAACTTCATGCTCTAGATGTTAATTCTAAAATTTATAACAATTAAATATATCAAAACATGCTAAAATGAAAATATACAAACAAGCAAATTAACAGAATAAATGATAAGTAAATAATAGAATATATAAAAATAATTTTCATTAATAATTTTCAATAGTAGGCTTCACAAAATCATTCAAATTGTCTATATGCATTGCATCCAAATTAATTTTCATTTTCTTCCTATTTATGTAGGAAATAATTACATTTATTGTGTGACGGTAAGAAAAAAAAAAAAAAATTTATGTTTCGTGTCAAATGGAAGGAACAGAATAGTATAAGACATATATCGTTAATGGGAGCTATGCTAATGTCACAGTCATCGTAGGCTACAAGTTGTAACAGAGGACACTTGTCTCTATTCTCTACATACCATACAAAACTAGAATTTGAAAGAGCTATATCTGTACCCAAGGAAGGAAGAACAACTTTAATCCTGCATAAGACAAGTGTAAAGTGCAAAATCCTTGTCTGCCAATATTTAATATTTAATAATTGCAAATATTTATATTTTGATATTTATTGATAAATATGAGGAGATGACAAAAGAAAGAACATATTTTTATTTTTAATTAATTAATAATATGTCTGTTAACCATCAAACATGTCTCTAATAATAATAATTGATGTATTGCTTACTTTTATTTGTTAATTAAATTAAATAATTCTTTTATATACAATATATTATTACTCAAATCTGGGATTTGTCTGATAATCTTCAAACACTTTTCTTTACAGATGATCAAACTTTCTGTAATCTTGCTGATTTCATGGCAACTGGCAAGATTATATTAGCATAAACAAATGGCTACAAGAAAATATATGTAAATTAAAAAAATATATTTTTAGAGTTTTATATGGCACGTAGCTTTGTATCAGCTACAAAGCAAATCATGCATGCGAAATTTTTTTTGCTTGACATTGACGACATGTCGCTTGAATACATAAGCAGGAAGGTCTAGAAATTAATAACAATGAGTAGGACTAAGACAAGTGTTCTTTAATTAATTAAAATTAAATAATTAACCAGGTCTTTTAATACCAAAAAAGTAACCAACCAGGTTTTGAATTTTTATATATGATTTATGACTAAGGACTTAACCACAATCCCTTAAAAAAAATTCACATATCTTGTCGTGTTGAATGATCTTGTTGTCATTGGATTATATATTTTAATAAAATGGTATTATAGCAATAGGAATTAGGGTTCATTCAACTAGAGAAAAAAAAAATTAATTATTAGGAATTTAATCATACATCCAAGATTTGAAATATAATAAAAAAAAAAATTAAAAGTGGAATGAAATTTACATAACCCAAATTGAAATTGAAATTTATTAAAATTTCAACATGAATGAATCTCGAAACGTTAATGAAATCTGATCATTGGAGTGAAACTTACTTAACCCAAAGCGAATATAACAAATATTAAAACTTAAGAGCAATCAAAATAAATAAATTTATACTAAGATCATTCTATTTTGATATTTTATTAAAAAGGCTTAATATGAAATTAGAAAAATCACACCTCAAAATTAAATTGTTGCATTGTATTTTTAAGTTCAATCATAATTCCATTTTGATAGTACAGTGTTGGAAGGGAATCATGTGTACTTTACACATCCTTTTTTTGGGTGCTTCAAAGAAAAATATGATTGTAAAACTATGGTGTCTTAGACATTATTGTGGTTCATATCAGAATCTTTCTAACATATCTCAAACAAAACAGCAGGTACAGAAAGAACTGTTCCTTCTATCATTGCTGCTATGTTGTTGGCCATACACAATTATTTCTTGGAAAAACCCAGATACTTCTCTTTGTTGTCCTTTCCTCTTGTATGGTTGTATCTTGTTCTTTTTTCACTTTTCATGCTTTTTATTGTTTTTTTTTAATTAATTCTAAAAATCTCTTTTATTGATTAATATTTTAAAAATGCAACTCAGCCAATCTAACATAATCTAATGAAATTTTGCATTTTTTTTTTTAAATCACCCAAATTTCTGTTATCGGAATTTATTCATTAATAATCAATAGTTACGAGAGAAGAACATTATTAAAATAGGATTATTCATTATATATGACTAGTATTAAGTACATTAGTAACTAATAAGAATTGGTTTGAGTGGAAAGAATTTGGATCCTTTAAGCAAGAGATCGAGCGACACGAATAAAATTAGAGTTATTGTCTAATGGGCTAGGGATACCCGTCGCATAAATAAAAAAATTAAGCGCATTTGAACGTATAAGTATTAAGATTATATTTATATATAATCTTAAAAAAAATAATATGAGGAACATAATTGCTTCTGGCATAATTATTAGCAATATAGGCATTATTACATGAGAAATTGACATACGAAAGAGACAAATAGACAGCAAATAGATTTGTTCCACAATAACATACACAGTAGTAGTGAAGTGACTCTTAGCATTCAAATCAAAACTATATATATCTCATCATCATCACCATCACCATCACGATCTTCTTCAGAACCCTAATTTTGTGTTCATGCTTTGTTCAACTCAAATTGCATTTTTATCTTATCTTGCAACTTTTTATGAAAAATGTAAGGGGGCCACCAGTAGACCAAAGAACTTGGAAATGTCCAATTGAATGAAATTTCAAGTCATCCAGAGAATTTCCAGAACAGTAAGTGCTGTACACTTGGCTTATTGTTATCAGGAAATAGAAAAGTAGCCTTCTTGCTTTCAAATTAATGCCCTGTTTGCCACTATTAGTGCTCTACACTTGGCTGTTCTTGGAGCTATCCATTTTTGTATCTTTCTATCAATTAGGAGTGGCACTAAAAAATTGTTGAATAAGGAAAGGAAAATGTGGGAGCTGCCAATCAAGAGTAATATATATAATAAATTACATTTCTATTTATGGGAGTTTATTTTTTAAAAAACAAAGAAGGAAAAATTATAAAAAAATATTAAAAAAAAAAAAAAACTAAGAGAAGTCTCCTTTCTAAATCTAATAGGAAAAGATGCATTTACACAAGAGAAAGAGTCTAACTAATAATTTTTTTTTCATTTGTTCAGAGCATTTTCCACATTCTTATATGAATAATCCAAAAACTGTGCAACTAAAGTCAAATCCTTACTCGCCAAACATGCCCCAAATTTCAGATAACTTTATCCAAACTTCTTCCTTCCGACACATACTCACGTATATAATAATACAGTAATACACCTAATCAATTTGATATTGATATATAACATGTGGGTCGAATCTGGTTCTACTCGGATTTCAAACCCGACCCAGGAACATTGGAAGAAATTAGGATTGCCTAACGAAGGAATTTTGTAAATTAATGGGCCAAAGGTAGCCCAGGTTTGTCAAATTCTTATAGGGTTTAAAATCTCCAACGCGGCCCAAATATTCTGTTAAGCCCAACAATCTGTCTTGTCCTTCAAGTCGCCAACTTCACTGCACCTACTCAGGAGCCTAAAAACCAGAGACCAGTCCAGAGAGCTTTCTGTTAGAATAACTGTTTATATTATATGAACTCGATTTTTCTTATTTTTTTCAAAAAATGGAATTTATAATCGAAGAAGGAAAGCAGCTTCATGAAGATTGCTCCACTCTAATTATGGTTATTTCTTTTCTTTTTTTTTTTTTCACAATTTTCATATTCTGATAAATTCTTTGAAGTTAGGGTTTGGTAGAGTATAGCTCTGTTGGGATGCTCGGAAAATGTTTGGATTTAAAAAAAAAATCCTACCTTGTATTCAACTTTATATTTAACATTTTTTGCCTGGTTTGTTAGCCTGCTTTATCGATTGGAAATGTGGGGCAGCTAGCTTTGGATCTCTTAGTATCGTCAACAAAAGCGCAGAGGATTGGGCACTTGGACGATCCCTACGTTCTTCCTTGTGTTGGTAATGACGCCTATGGGCCAATTCCTTGTGGTGAACTTGCTCTACCTCTTGAAGGTCACTGTTTCAGCTTTTCAATGTTGCTTTGGCATTATTAACTCTGATATTGCGATTGTGATATTGATGTTGTTGAGAAATTTCTATATTACGATTACTTTGAAATTCGCGAGTTATTGTTGCTTGTCTTCGGTCATTTCTGCAGGGGTTGAATGAGTATTTTATTTCATATGTTGCAGCTTATGATTCACCTGCTAATGCAATTACTCTTGTCCAACAACGATCACCTGTTGTTCAGGTAGTATTTGAATTTAGTATTTCGTTTCTATATCAATTTTGAAATGAACTCGTACATCATTATTTTGTAGATTGTGTGCGTATCTGTATGCTAAACGAAAATGTTTCTAGTTCAAGTCTTGAAAATTTGGGGGACTCCCTCCTCCAGTATCTTGATGCTTGGGGCTTATGTTGTGCCTGTAGCTAAAACAATGCAAAACTTGAAACTTTCTAGAAGGAGTTGTGGTGTATAAATACTTGTTTGCTTGAACAAAGGTTTATTGGTCATGATGTGAACTTATATGGAAACATAGAAAAATCCATGCTGAGACAAGCACCTTCATATGCTCAGGCCATCCCTGTGCTAAATTGGACTGCTATAGAAGAGGAAAAATACAGAGAAATGAACCATGTGGGAAAAAAAAGGGGAAAAAAGAAACGCAATTAATCACAATTGGGACCTCAATTCCAATCCTTTTGCATTGCGTGCTAACTAGAATAGTGAGAGAGAAAGCCAAAGAGTTGATTGGGAACACGCAAATCAGAGTTTCATTTTGCATTTACATCTTTCATATGTCTGTCATCAACTTTGGAAAAACACTTGTAACCAGGCATGTGAAATTGAATTCATGAGTTGCTATATTTTAAAATTCTAATTCTGGCCACTCGCCTTTGGGAAATTGTTGATTGATAAAAGTTGTTCAAACAGGGGATGATGCTCCAATTTGCTAAAAACTTGGCAAATTTTGCTGCTGCTAGTGGAACGAAGCACATTGTTTTGCTTTCTGGCTTAGACTTTGGCAGATGGCAAGGAATTGATACGTCAAGGTATTTAGAGCTTCTTCACTGTGTGCTTATCAGTTGTCAGTCTTAAAATTATTTGCGGTCATCTGGTGCCCAGTCACTAAGGATTCCTGGTCACCTGGTTAAGTAACAACATGGTCTTTGTCCTCAAAGCTTAGTTACATGTATAAGAACTTCGTCAACTATCTCTTTCTTCTGAAGAAGATAATAAATGATACATTGATTGGTATGCTCAGTTTTTAAATGGAAAGTTACAAATCCATTTTTCACTGAACCATATACATTAAAAGCATGAATTCTTAACTAATTCCTGTCAGGAATGGACAGTTAAAAGTGGATTTGCATTATATTAGCACTTCCTGCCTTCCTGGCATCCAAGCACTGAACTGATTATGCTTTTTGCGACTGCATAAGTATTTGATGCTGTTAACTGTCAGTTTATCATTTCAGTGTTTTGCAGACATATTACCTATCTAGTACCAATAGTGACGGATCAGATGATTATTGTGAAAAACTTGGGTGGAAGAGACTGCAGGAATACAACCCTGCTCAGAGGTCTTGGAAATATCTTAGTGCTTTGGCCGAAGGAAATGCTACGGGAGAAAACAGATTGCCTTTCGAAGATGAACTAGAAGAAGAGGATTACTATCCAAGTTTGCCTTTTGCTGCTCTCTTTTCTTGTTTTAAGGTACCCTTTGTGAATTTAATTAGAAAATATCTTGAATCAAGAATATTTGAACTCATCCTATTATCTTTTTTGTTTGTAAGCCTTCAAATTTGATTTTACATTTTGTGTTGTTGCTGTAACTTTTGTTTTCTTTGTAGTTCGTAGGCTGTCATCATTGTGTGAACTATTGCACTACAAGTGTATGTCTTTTTGCCATAAGTTCCTAGAGTGTCTTCATTGTCTGTCTAGCTTTCACTTGTTTGTCATAGTGACTTTTTGAGTCTAAATGTAATGTTCAATGCAAATAGATCAGAGGGATTTGACTTGTGGTTCTTGTTTTCTGAATCAGGCAAAAGGTTTGAAAGTTACATGCTTATTATGTTACTGCTCTGAAGGAGATAACATACCTGATGCTTTTCATTTGGCTGAGGCGGCATGCAAACTCTTGGGGCTGAGTCCAGATAATTTCCATGGTGGGTTTTGCGATAGACGTCTATTTTATTAGCATTTTATAGTTTAATTTTGAGAAAACATGATTGAAAGCTTTGAATTTCATTTAGTATGCTGAAAATAATATTGTGCTTAGAGATCATTTTATAGTAATGAAACACGAGCAATAACCCTGTTTTTTCTGTTTATGTTTTCTTTTTTCAGGTGATGAAGGTAAATGGCTTATCCCATTTTCATGGAAGACCGTGTACGGACCACCCCCAGATATGTCTATCTTTTAAGCCTCTGATTAACTAAACAACGGAAGGTAATATTAATGACATGCCTAGTGTTCTTCTCAGTTAGTGAGTTTCTTTTTTTTTTTTTTTTTAAATCAATTGTCAGTTATTTTAATCTCCCTTTTGGTTCAGTTTACCCCTTAGATTTGCAATTCATGGGTGATTGGCCTAAAAAGCTTCTAAATTTATCCGCTTTTTATAGAAATTGCACCTGAATTTAGGGTGTAATTTAAACCAAAAAAAAAAATCAATTTTATAGCCTTTTTTTTTTTTTTTTTTTTGACCACCCCAGATAATGTCTAGTCTTTAAGCCCGATTAACTAAACAACGGAAGGTAATATTAAATGGACATGCCAGTGTTCTTCCTCAGTTAGTGAGTGTTCTTTTTTTTTTTTTTTTAAAATCAATTGTGTCAGTGTAATTTTAATCTCCCTTTTGGTTCAGTTACCCTAGATTTGCAATCATGGGTGATTGGCCTAAAAAGCTTCTAAATTTATCCCCCCGCTTTATAGAAATTGCATCCTGAATTTAGGTGTAAATTAAAACCAAAAAAAAAAAATTCAATTTTATAGCCTTTTTTTTTTTTTTTTTTTTCAGCCTTTTTTTTTTTTTTTTTTCCCTGAATAACAAGTTCGTTCATAGGGCAAATTAGACTTTAGTTCCAATCGAAATCTTCATCCTTTAAACTACCATTCTCAACGGCACATGCTGTGAATTCACCCATTTGAAGATGCAGTGAAGATGAAAGGCATGGTTGCGTACACCCCAAACTATAAAAAGTGAAAAAGTGATGATCAGTGCCAATGTTTTAAAAATAATACTGCAACAATTCAAAATTTTCCTACACATTACATAGAACACCCATCAGGATATAGAAAGCAAAAGGGATTTCACTAACTAATTGAGAAGTAGACTATTTAATCCAAGAATTTGATTCTTCACTTCAGAACCACATTCCATCTTCCAACATAATAGTTGCATTGCACATTATTTATACTCATACTATGTACTTGTGATTAATATGTATTAATGGTTATAAAGGTTATTACTGAAGTAATTTTTCTACAAGGAAAATTTAATTAATATTATGATGATATATATAAACACTAGGGAGTGTGTAGGGAACTGCAGCAATATCTATCGTTTCTAAAAACAGTCCCAAATTTTGCTTCCAAGAAAAATTAAATATTAATTTAATAGTCTCGTACTAAATTTTGTTTCAAAAATAATTGTAGCACGAGACTCTCTTAAATTAGATATGTAATGTACAGACGTCCCATCCCTTCTCAAAAGTCGAGTATTCCCTTTTCCTTTTTTGTTCTAAAAAATTCTAGATGAGCATATATAATTATCAAAACGGAATTGGAATTCCATTTTCATATCCCGGTATTTTGGAATGGATCTTGAAATTATGTAATTTCCATCCAAAACCAACCCGTGCGCACCGTTAATAAATACGTGCCGACAAATAACAATTAACTTATCATCTGAGAAAAGTGAAAAAATAATTTATAGTGACGGGCAAGTGATTTTAATGTGTTATGTTTCCAAAATCAAAAAGATTTTGCTGTTGTGATTTGTTCGTGTTGCCATAAAAAAATAATTACAGATGATGCAACCAGGAGAAGTTTCATCAACCCAATGGGCAATAAGTTCAGATTTTTCTGTCCCTTTAAGTAGACTTTAATGAGGGTTAGCCAAAAATAGCATAGTACACTATAACTCTTCAATATATGGATCAGCAACGTGAAGCAATTTTATTCTTTAAAGAAAAAAAAAAAAAATGAAACTAACCAAATATAAATCCTTACCAACTCATCATTTACGTTTTCAGATAAAACTCCCCATACTTATCGTGAAAAAATTATTAGACAACCAAGCCCAAGATTTCACCATATCTGGAACTAGGGACGGCGGCGCCGCTCCTGATTTTGTTTTTTTTTTTTTTTTTTTGCTCCTTGTTTTGTTTTTTTTTTTTTTTTTTTTATTTTCTTTATAAAATATAGAAAATTTGTACTTTTTACCTATAAATCTCAACATTTTGAAAAAAAAAAAAAAAAAAAAAATTTCAAAAAAAAAAAAAAAAAAAAAAATTTCGCCTCCTCTAATTATTTGCTTTGGTTCCACCACTGTCCTTATATTTGATCTGGAAATACACCGTATTTGCACCTCGAATCATTATTATCTTGCTAAGTCATTTCCATGTCAGAAATTTTGAATAATTAAAAAAGGAATGTCCAAATATGTGGTTACCAAATTAAGATTCATTAACAATATCGCCAACCGAGTTTAGCAATTTTCTAATCCGATGCGATTAATTTGATTATTACTCTGATCCCATAATATATATAGAGCACAGAATCCAAGGAGAAAGAATATCCAAAATTCAATATTCTTTTCCTATTTTTATTTTCTTGACCAAACACCATGACAAGAAAGAAAGTGAAGCTTGTTTACATGAGTAACGACTCTGCGAGAAGAGCAACATTCAAGAAAAGGAAGAACGGGCTAATAAAGAAGGTGAGTGAGCTAACCACTCTTTGCGGGATTGATGCATGTGCAATCATTTACAACCCTTACGATTCACAACCAGAAGTTTGGCCTTCTCCTTCAGGGGTCCAATGTGTATTGGCTCAATTGAAGAACATGCCTGAGATGGAGCAAATCAAGAAAATGGAGAGCCAAGAAAGTTTTATTAGGCAAAGAATATCCAAGTGCAATGAACAACTCAAGAAACAAATAACAGAAAACCACAAAAAGGAGGTGACTAAACTCATGTTTCAAGGATTAACCGGAAAGATTGTCCTAAACAACTTGAACATGACGGATTTGAATGATCTTGGATGCTTGATCGATCAAAACTTAAAAGAGATTTATATAAAGATTGAAACACTTAAGAAACAGCGTAATACTGATAACAAAATTTCACAGACGGTTGCTCCAGCTTCATCACTGCTGCTGCCGCCACAGTCGGGGGTGGCTAGACCTAGCGGCGGAGAGGTTGGGAGGCTGCAGAATAATAATTTTGAGGTGATGAACAGTAATAATATGGATGCTATGCAAAGGCAAGAATGGATTACTGATTGGATCGACCCACAAGAACATATGGTGTTTGGTGATGATGAGATGATGATCCCTTTTGGGGATAACATTAATCAAAATTCTCTTTGGTCTAATGCTTTTTTCCCATGACGATGGACGATTCTCATTAGGGTTTTACATGTCTAGTAATGTTGTCAAGGGATATTGTTAAATTTGGTGCATTTTGATTATGTTTGATAATGTTATAATTGGAACACATTTTTATTTTGCTTTCTAATTTCCTTCTGTAATATCTGTTGCAGCTTAATAATTGAACCTTGATAACTAAATCAAGGTCATGTTCATCATGTATATTCACATATTTAATGTATTCTATGGATTTCATGTTAATATCTTTGAGTTTCTTATATTTTCTGAATATCTTAACTCATAGAATGTTGAAGAAATTTTTGTTTGTGAGGAAATTCCAACACTTCAATTTCTAATTTGGCTTATATATATTCATCAAAAGATCTCGAATTTAATTAAATCTTGTTACGTGAAAGATGTAAATATTGCTTTCATAGATTTTAATTTTTCAATTTGATATGTAGGGATTTAATGATCATTGAGAAGAATTTTATTTCTTAATTTCAATGTTCGCCAAACGGACATACGTATTTTTTATTATTTGAGTATAAAAAGGGAAATAGAAATGCAACTAATATTGAGATTTAATATCAAGTTAAGAGAACTTTTTTTTCTTAATGGGATTACTTTGAAATTTGCAAGTTATTCTTTTGTTTCTTGTACTCATTGCTGGAGGGGTTGAGTGAGTATTTTATTTCTTTTCTTGCAGCTTATGACTCACCTGCAAATGCCATTACTCACAAAAATCACCTGTTGTTAAGGTAGTATTTGAATTTTGACCATTTCTTTTTTTGTATCAATTTTGAAATGGAACTTGTACATCATTATCTAGAATATTTAGGGCTTTTAATGCAATGTAGCTAAAATTAAGGTTGACCAAGTTTCGGTTTCAAATGGAAACGAATTGAAATCAAACCAATCGAAATCGGCACTAAACTATTATTAACGGTTCATGTTTCAAAACTATAATTAAAAGAGAGTAGTTAAGGTTAGGGTTTGATTCTTCATTTTTTGAAAGCGGAATCAGCAGTTTTGGTTTAAAACCGATGGTTTCTGTTCGAAACCATGAAAAACATGTTCTTAAAGAAACTCTTAATTTATTTTTTTTATTTTATTATAATTTTTTAAAATAAAGGTTAAGAATTTTTATTAAATTGATTTAGCGTTCTTCAACGGTAATGTTTCTTATTATTATTATTTGTGTAAAAAAGAGTTTTGATTAAAAATTCTGAAATAAATAATCTAATTTTGCTTCCAAACCAAAATCAAATCGGAATTCGTAATTTCAAAACCGTTTTAAACACAACTTAAAAAATGGTTCAATTTCAATTTCACATTTCTTATAATTGAAATCAGCAGTGTTGTAACCGAAACCTAGATCTGGAACCGATCATGCTTAGCTAAAACAATGCAAAACTATAAAACTCCATGCTGGAGTTGTGCTGTGTCACAGGTTGTTGCTTGAACAAGCTTTTATTATTTCATTAACAATGTGAACTTGTGTCAAAAAATGAAAATGAAATCCATGTTGAGACATACCATTTAATCCTTTTGTAGCTGATCTTGTATTCTTCTTGAGTCTTTTTTTTTTTTTTTTTTTAATTTGTAGATGATCTTTGTCATTCCTTCTTGAGTCTTTTTATTTTTTTTTTTTTCTTAAGGTCAACATTGTGCAGAGAAATTCTTGGGAGACTAGAGGTTTTTTTTTTTTTTTTTTTTCTAATCAATTGTGAGAGAAATTCTTGGGTAGACTAAGTCTATCATATCAGCTAAACTCATCAAATGAAATAAAACCGTATCACCAACTTGCTCTTTTTTCTAACCTATTTCATGTTAATTATTTCATATTTCCATTTTGGTCCGAGATAGGAAATGCATTTGCGTTGGTTTAAGAGCTACTGATGTGGGATGGAGAAAAACAAGTTGGTGATGCAGCTTTATCTCCTTACGTGGGTTTAAGAATTTCTCTAATTGTGGATTATAATATTCATGGCTGGGCTTTTTTTGACAACAATCTATTCTCCCACATTTTTTTGTCTGTTTGGCTTATCTTCTTGGCTTGGCTTAATAAGAACAGAAGTAGCAGATAGACAGAAAGCAATGGCTATGGCAAAATGAGCACAAATCAAGGCAATTAGTGTGCTTAATAATGGCTAAATCTCCAACTAATCCCACTAACAATATCTTATTAGCAGTTGGATTACTTTTACCATTCCACTAATGGTTAATGATTCTTCTTCACATTAATTAATACAAAAAAAACAAAAAGTTAGAATTTAAAAGAAAATGTTCCATGTGTGCCTTAGAAGGAAAAGAAAATGACATAGGAACAACCGCGGTAATAGTTCGACATCCAAAAAAACAATATGTTATGATAATGCGACAATATTTGGGATATCACTTATTACGGATTCAGCAGAAACGTCAAATATAATATTTATTTGGGACAAATGGAAAAATAATAATGCGACAACAAAAAATAATAATAAGAGGGATAAAATTTAGGTGCTTCAGGTAAGTCTACGATTATGTTCGACAATAATTTTTTGAGTAGCAGGAGTTTGATTAGTCAAAACGCTAAATGCTGTATTTTTTATAGCATTTGATAACATAGCGTTTGAATTAACTTTTAGAAGTTGACGTAGTATTTTATAAAAAGTTAACCCATATAACAGTTAGCTTGTAGCATTTCATGAAAATTTACTATAGCTAACGGCTAAACGCTACTAAAATAGTTAATAGCCACCAAAATAACTAATTTTACCGAACAAACCCTATATCCATAAGCGAAAGAGAATAAAATCCATTAATTAATAGTGAAAATATAAAGTACAAAGTGGGAGATAACACTCAAATCTTAAACCCAAAAATATCCAAATCTTATTAATATTTTTCTCTCTTATAATTATAATGGTAATTAATTATTGGACAAAATTACTGTACCTAAGATAAGAGCAGGAAAATGGCAAGAAACGTATTCTTCCGGCTGCGTCTCTCGTCAACAAAAATGGCCAAATGGCCGTTGTCTATATTTATAGACTTCCAAAGCAAAAGGCTGCCCGACTTCACAACGTGCTTTGCACTCAAGCAAAATTATTTAAAAAGAAAAAAAGAAAAAAAGAGACTACTAAAGTGTTAGTCAGTGTCTCATCGGCTCGAGCCACCTATCAGATGTTGAGGTCCAGATTTAAGACACTTTCATAATGGGAGACGCTGCCCTTCTTTTTATAGGATCATATTATTACAGTCCTTGTCCCACAACAATAGAGTCCAAACCTAGATCAAGCAAGTGGTGGATTAAGCAAGTGGATCATCAATGTCGTGTTTATCAGCAGGCCACCACATCGGGTGGTAAGCAAAACTATCTTCATGGTTTGTACCCAAGTAAAGCAACATAAAGTAGATAACGGAGCTTCAAGAAACAAACTGTGGGCAGAAATTCGAGGCAACACACAATAAAAGAAAAGAAAAATGTTCTACATATGTGCACATATAACCAACCAACTCCTATATAAGATATTGCTGCAGCCTGCAGTACGTAATACTAGACACCCCAAATCCAAAAGGACAAAAAAATTAAAACCCCAATTTCAAGAACTGAAAAATGTCCTCTTCTTCTCCTTCTTTCTCTCCACGAGAGCTTCCATTGAAGCCAATTCCAGGTGACTATGGCTACTCTTTTTTTGGCGCCATTAAAGATCGTCTAGATTACTTCTATAACCAAGGCACTGATGATTTCTTTAAAACTCGTATTCAAAAACACAACTCAACAATTATAAAAACAAACATGCCTCCTGGTCCTTTCATTGCTAAAAACCCTAAAGTCATTGCTCTTCTTGATGCTATCTCATTTCCTCTTCTTTTCGACACGTCAAAAGTCGAAAAGAAAAACGTTCTTGACGGAACTTTCTTCCCTTCCGTTTCCTTCACCGGAGGATATCGAGTTTGCGCTTATCTAGATCCTTCTGAGCCAAACCACACCAAGCTAAAATCATTTTTTCTCTCTATATTATCATCAAAGCATAATATTTTTATCCCTCTCTTTACTACATGCTTAAGGCAACTTTTTATTGACATTGAAGAAGAAATGAGCTCTAAAAATAAAGCTTATTTCAATTCTTTAAGTGATTCGATGTCTTTTAACTTTGTTTTTCGCCTTTTTTGCGATAAAGATCCTTTGAATACAAAAATTGGATCGAAAGGACCTTCTGTTCTTGATAAATGGTTAGCTTTACAACTTGCACCACTTGCAACCCTAAATTTACCTAAATTCTTTAAATATTTTGAAGATTTCTTGCTTCATACATTTCCACTTCCTTTCTTCCTTGTAAAATCTGATTATGGAAAGCTTTATGAATCCTTTTATGAGCATTCAGGTTCTGTTCTTGATAAAGCAGAGAGTTTTGGGATTAAAAGAGATGAAGCATGTCATAATCTTGTTTTTCTTGCTGGTTTCAACGCTTACGGAGGTATGAAAGTTTTTTTCCCTACCATGATCAAGTGGGTTGCACAAGCAGGAGAAAAGTTACACACTCAACTTGCACATGAAATCAGAACCGTTAGAAAGGATGGTTCAGTCATTACTTTTCAAGCACTGGATAAGATGCCTTTGACTAAGTCAGTTGTTTGCGAAGCTTTAAGAATTGAGCCTCCGGTTCCGTTCCAATACGGTAAGGCTAAGGAGGATATTATAGTCCATAGCCATGATGCGGCTTATCAGATCAAGAAAGGTGAAATGATCTTCGGATATCAACCGCTCGCTACTAAGGATCCTAAAGTTTTTCATAATCCTCATGAGTTTGTGGGCCATAGGTTTGTAGGAGAAGAGGGGGAGAAACTGTTGAAGTATCTCTACTGGTCAAATGATCGTGAGATGGTAAATCCAACGGCAGAGAATAAGCAGTGTCCGGGGAAAGATTTGGTGGTGCTACTAGGTATGGTTATGTTGGTGGAGTTTTTCTTACGTTATGACACGTGTACGGTTGAAACGAAGAAGGGACTGGGGTTGGCTTCATCAGTGACATTCACTTCGTTGACTAAGGCCACAAGTACTTGATCATGGTCAAAATATAAAATAAAATGATGAAAACCCAGGTGTATGAGCCCTTCTTATTACTTATTTTGTCCTTTTGGATGGTGCAAATTGGGTTTATACCATTTTATTTATATAGTTTGATAAAATATGTTTTTAAGAATTTAGTTAATAATTTTTTCTTTTATTCTTAATTTATCGAAGATATTAATAAAAATCTCTCATTTAATGAATGTCATAAAGATTATTATGAAAAAATAATTATTTACACGTCTAAATTTAGAAATTTTATAAATATTTTAAGACATCTAAAAAAAGAATAACAAATAAATGTTAATAATTTTTTCTTTTTTTTTTTTGAAAAAATTTAATGGGAGTTTGGAAAAATGTTAATAAATTTATCCTCAATTGCTTTTACAATAATCATACAAGAAAAAATATCAACTTCACAAATAAATACAAATAAAGAAATCAATTTCAAATAAATTTTAATTACAAACTTTTTAAATTTTATTGAGTATATAAATTGTTAGAAAAAATGGAAAGAAAAAAGTTTCATTAACCTTAAAAGTTAAGTTTATAAATTTCATTAATTTATTAAATATAAGAAATTAATATATATATTTTTTTTTGTAGTGGTAGGCAATTTTTATTTCACCTATAAAAAATCGTCCATGTAATTATAATTAAAATGAAACGAAACCTTTTATACGTCTTACGTGTCTTTCCTATATGAGGTCGATAGGCAAGTAACAAGAATAAATATTTTTCTTTCACCAATTATTAGATATTACCTCCAAAATCCAAACTCAAAAGAATAATTAAAATATCTCAAGAAAAATTAAAATATTTCAAAGAGGAAGGACAGCTCACAACTGGCGACAGACAGTTACGTAATTAAGCAACTTGAACAAGGAAGAACGAAAACAATGTAAACAATAAACGTCCACGTGTCTCTTAATTGTCTGGAAAATTTCTTGCGAAACCGAAAACCGACAATCAAATACTGTTGGTGTTCCCACTTAGTAAGGTAGTGTATCGATTTCTTGAATTCTAACGTTGTGTTTTGTGTGGGTTTTGAGATTTGGATCAAGAAACGCCCAGAAAAAGAAATGGGAAAGAAAAGCTACATAGCAATGAAGACAGATCAAGAAACCATGAATGACTTGATTGCCTCTGATATGAAAGATTTAAAGAATGCTGCTAAAAAGCTAGCCAATCATGCAATTAGGCTTGGTGGGTTAGGTTTTGGGACCACTTTTCTTGAATGGGTTGCTTCTTTTGCTGCAATGTATGCATCTCTTCTCTCTCTTTTTATGGCGTTTAGATCAGTTATGTTGACTTTCTTCTTTTTAGAACCTTGATTTTGCTTCTCTACGTTCCAAATTATTTCTGGTGGTTTATGTTCCTTTTTAAAATTTTAGTGATATATGCTTGAACATAAATGATATATCCTCTTTTTCTTCGATTGATTGATGAAAGATAACTGTGCTGGATTTTTTGGCTTAATCAATTCTTAATTGATAATTGTTTGGCTTTTTTGAACTGTATATATGAGCTACAATGTCTGTATACGATGAATCTGTAGTGTGCATAGGCTTGACAAGGAATTAATCTAATTTAACTCTGATAGTTACTATTTTGCTTATCATTCATATATTTTTTTAAACTGAAATAAAAGGTTCTTTGGTTTTTTTCATAATTTCTCTAATTCGTCCTTGATGCTGTTCGTCATATTATTGCCATTAGCTTTTTGTATGTAACTTGGGTGGAAAATTGTATAAAAAAAAGTATTATTCTAAGCTGCAATATTAGTAGGTATATGATTATTGTTGTTTCTTCATTATATCTGTTATTATGTGTTTTCTGTCTCAATTATTAATTTCTTAATAATTGAGGCTAGCAAGTAATTATTATCCTCTGTATCAAACATAAAATTAGAGATTTTTTTGTGTTTTTTGTATTCATATGTTTTCATACTTTCATACTCTCATAAAAATAAACAAGCCAGATAGCATCAATTAAAATTGTTGTATATATATATGCTATCCAATGGGGTAGTTTTCTAGTTGCTTAATGAAAATTATGGAAGAATACGAGTTCACAAGTAAGCATTTCACTTTTTCTCAATGCTGCAAAAGATCTTATGTTCTGTTCCTTTAGTCCACTTTCCCTTTGTTTGAAATCGAGCTAAAAATCTTGTATTTCCTTGATATTTTTTGGTAGTCTTATAGCCTAAAATACTGATGTTATGCTTGCTGCAGTTATTTGTTGATCTTGGATCGAACAAACTGGAGGACAAACATACTTACTGGCTTGTTAATTCCATACATTTTCTTTAGTCTTCCTTCATTACTATTCAGCCTCTTCAGGTGAAGGTTCATTCTTTAGATAGAAATTACGTTATATAGCCATTTCTCCATCTTCCTGACCATTAAGTTGTTTCTTTGAGCAGAGGTGAGTTTGGAAAATGGATTGCTTTCATTGCTGTTATATTGCGCCTTTTCTTCCCAAGACGTTTTCCAGGTATAATATTGACACAGGTTTCAATCACTGTATGGCTTGACCAAATTAGTCAACCTTTAACTCACCATCTGTTCTATTATTACTAAGCAAACAGTTGCTGTTCACTTAATCTGTCATTAGAATTTCATGCTTAAACTAAACATAATTTGCTCTACACTCATGTTGATATTACGGGACTTTAGCAAGCTTTCTGACAGTATTGGTTGTATAAGGAATGTGATCCTGAATTTTCTTGACTATACCTTCTATTGCAGATTGGCTGGAAATGCCAGCAGCTCTGATTCTTCTGATTGTGGTGGCTCCCAGTTTGTTCTCAAGCACCATAAGAGATAGCTGGATAGGTGTGGCGATATGCCTTGTCATTGCTTGCTATTTGCTTCAAGAACATATCCGGGCATCTGGAGGTTTTAGAAACTCCTTTACGAAAGCACATGGCATATCAAACACCATTGGCATAGTCCTTTTGTTTGTTTATCCTGCCTGGGCATTGGTACTTCATTTCCTTTAGGCAGACCTCAGCCAGATTGTACATATGTCCACCTTGGTCTTTTTAAGTTTTTAATGTACCACAGCATTTCAACTGTCAAGTCCTAGCTGAATTATAATTCAGTTAAGTATCGCCACTGCTGTAAACAAAGTGTTTGTTGGAACTTCGGAAGATTGTTGATTAGCTTTACCTGTAATAAAATAAGTGAAACACTATGATGATTGGTTTTTCTTTTTGGTTAGTTTGGCTCTTACGGGGATTCAAACTTGAGACTTCGCAATCTTGGAGACAACTCAAGTACTATAAAGCATATTGGCAATGTTATGCTGATTGTTTATATTTTCTTTTTAATTTCTGGGATGATTTTTAATTTTAAACTAGTTGTTGTTATCAGAGCAGAAAGTTGTTTGCAAAATCTCTTTTCTGAAATTGTACTGAAGACTGTGAGTTGCAAAAAGTGGATTCTAAATTACTTGAATTTTCTTTTTTACCAACTATGCTGCTCTAAGAAAGTTGCATAATAAAAAAAATGATTGAACTGGGCTTCATAATCAGAAGAAAAATCCCTTGATCACCACTCACAAGTTTATTGACTCAAAACAATGAAAATGACATTAATAGTTTTAACAAAAGTATAATATTGTTTTATAAGTAATTTCCATGACAATTGAAAATGATAAAAAGAGTTGCTTTAAGGTATCACTACACTTTTTCCCCCTCTTCGAGCTTATCACACAATATTAGCCTTATGTTCTTGAAATTCCAGTCAGTTCTGCACATCTGGATATTATGTTCTTGCTTAAAGAATTGTTATCATGCCTTCGATCCCTTGGCTTCGCTATACAGTTGGTCGATGCAGCCCTGCACAAAATATTTAGCAGTAAAGTCAGAAATGATGTCATGTTTCCTTAATAATTTGGCAAATATGCATTATAAAACACCTTGTAGTGTTTGAGTAACTGAGGCCTCTTCAGCTTAAATGTTGGAGTTATCAGATCCCTTTCAATATCAAATGGATGTGGTTCCAAATGAACTGCTCTTAGCATTTCAAATCCTTTGAGCTGTGCAATATTTCTCATGTTAGTTGAGGAGATAAAAATACTAATATGCACAGAACAAAGAAAATCATACACATACTTTATGTTTCTGACCAATGCTATTGAGCTCATCTAAAATATATCTTCTAGCCTTAGGATTTTTGCATAAAGATTTAAAATCATCTTTGAAATTATTGTTTGCTGCCCAATTCTCAAGTGGCTGTCTCTCAGGAACTACTACAGCAACTAGAAACGACTCGAAACTATTGCCGTATACCCAAATCTGCAGAACAGAAAAAAGTTAAATCAACTGCTATGTTATAGAAAGACAGAAACTATGAACAACTTACCGATGCTATAAGAGGGCATCGCATATATGTATTTTCAAGACTCTCGACTGCAACATATTCGCCTTGCGATAACTTGAATATGTTCTTTTTCCTGTCAATTATCTTCATTGCTCCATTGGGCTGCAATTCTCCAATGTCACCTGCAAAGAATTTCCATTATTAGCAGCTAAGTAAAATGTGCTAAAAGAAGCTATTTAGGCACTTGAAAGAAGTTCAGTTGAAAAAAAGTTATTTTACCTGTATGAAACCACCCATCAACAAGAACTTCATTACTTAGATCTTCTCTTTTGTGGTAACCAGAAAACAATGTATTTCCCCTAAGGCAGATTTCGCCACGCGGAACGCTAGATAATGCATCATATCCCATTTCTGGCACAGACTCGAGCCTTGCCTCAATTGTTGTCATAGGAACTCCAACAGTTCCAATCATTGGATACACATCACCTATTGATGTAAAACAGCCTCCACAACTTTCTGTCAAACCTATTACACCAAAAAAAAGAAGCAAATAATACTAATTTTAATGCGCATTCTCTATATGCTTAGGCAAAAATTGCAGCATCAGATGTCTTGATTCTTTCATACCATAGCCTTGTGATAAGGTAGAGCAGGCAGTGACTCTCAAGAACTCCTCTACATGCTTAGGCAAAGGTGCCGCACCAGATAACATGATTCGAACTCGACCTCCCAACGTTTGTTTTGTCTATCAAGAAACGTAATTTAGATTTTATTTTGAAAAAAAAAAAAAAAGAAAGGAACTTTTTGAGAGTAAATAAAATGCCTAACCTTCTCAAACACAAGCCTGTCTAATAGGGGAGCTGCTTGAGCTTGAGGAAGTCCCTTCTCAAGATTCGCAAGTTTGCTGTCAACAAATTCCTTATCAGTTGTAGTTTATATGCTTAGGAGATAAAATAAAAAAAGGTGAAGAGGTTAAAATTATAACTTACTAATTATATGCAAAATCAAACAGTTTCTTCCTCAAAGCACCTCCAGATGAAATTTTACTTAATGTACCTTCAAGAATAAAGAAAATGCTTAAAACAACAATTACTGAACAGATATATTTACTTATATTTAATCATTGCATATACCAGTGTATATACGGTCATAGACTCTAGGGACTCCACAAAATATACTTGGCTTCAATTCTTGAGCATCCTCAATCAAATATCTTACATCCTATGAATAAAATGCAAGAAAAAACTTCAGTGAATTTAATTGGAAATTCAAGATTTTGGAAAAACATAATCAAATCTGATTCTTGATCCTTACCCCTCTCCAAAATCCTATAGAGGCACCTCTGTAGATGCAATAGGTCTCAATTATTTGATCATATACATGAGCCAAAGGAAGAAAAGAGAAGTATGAATCTTCTTCTCCAGCCTGCGTATGGAACACTATATGTCAAACATTAAAGTCAAACAATTTCTACCCATGAAAAGTGGCTCAAGTGGTAAGATTCACTTGAGTTCAACGGACGATCTCTGCAAAGTCAGGACTTCAGTCAATGGAAAAAGCAATCATAGCAACAATGGAAAACACGCGAATAGTGTCATTTTGGAAAAATAGTTTCGATCTCAATGAAAAATACAATTACTTACCTCTTTGTCTGTAAGAGAAAGTAGATGACCAACGGATAATACTTCAGCCATTATAGCCCCATTATTAAGAATAACACCTTTTGGTTCTCCTGTTGTTCCACTAGTATACATTATTGTACATATATCAGTCTTCTGCTTTGGGGGTAATTCACAATCCGAACTTCCCTGTCGAAAAGCCGGTAGCAAGGTAAAATTTTTTAGAAAACCAAACTGAAAGTAATGATTTGAGTTTCAGGATTAAATGATCATTAATGTCAAAATGTTACCAGCTGAGAAAATTCCTCCCATGAAAAGCAAGACACTCCTAATTCCTCAGCTTCCTTCTTTTGCAGGCTAGAAATGTTTCCAAAGCTAACAATAGCTAAATAAAAGAAAATCAAAGTATAATTAATTATTATAACCCTGAACCACAAATACAGTTCTTAATTAGTCTGTTATTTTTAAAATGACCTACTTTTCAAATATGATGAGCATCTTGGCAGGCAAGATAGAATCTGCACAAGACATTTTTATTTGTGTGAAATAAAGAGAATATAAAAAAAATTATTAAAATAGTTTAAATTCCAATCTTTTTTTATTATTAATTTCTGGGATTAATTGATAATAATGATGACTTACAGAAGAGAGCTTGGTCTCTTGGACAAAAGCTAGAGAAACTTCAGCATGGTTGATTATGAACTCTACTGCATTAGGACCTGTAAATGGTAATGTATTCAATAATTAAATCTCTTAGAATCTAAAATTAAGTATATCCAAAATAATACTCATTGGAAGTGAATTTAAATAAATAAAAAAAAAAAGTGCATACCAAGAGTGTCATATAGTGGCACATATGTAATAGCCTGGCTGTTACAAGCCTGAGGAAGAAAAATTTAGAAAAAAATAATAAAAAAAAAAGAGATAATTTAGTTAGAATTAACCAAAATGAATTTAATCTTAATAATAGAAAAATCATTACCTCCATTGCAGTAATCCATTCTGGGCAGTTAGAACCATATATACCGCAACAATCACCCTAAAAATGTAACTAAATAATTTATTTTCATGTTTATTTAATTTTCAAAACCAGTATTCAAGAAAAAAATATATTCACTTATTGACATTAATTGAAAAAAAAAATTAGTTAAGGATTTGACTTACAGGATTGAGACCTCTGCTTCTCATTGATGAGCCTATTTTTATTGCAGAATCATAAACTTGTTTATAAGTCAGCCACACATAAGGACCAACCTGCAGCTTGTATATCAAAAATTTAGAAGCCTTTCAATTTATTTTATGGACAATAATGTTTCAAAGGTAGAAAAATCTATCAAAAGTCTTTCTTTCATTTTTATTTCTTAACATTGAAAGTTCTTAAATTGCCCATAAGGCTTGACATCTTGCCCGCTTTATGAGACAAGCTGCAACCTATCAGCACAATAGTCAATTCAAGTTTCAACGTTAGCAAGCTTTTTAAAGTGAGAATGACCTTGGAATCTGTCACTTCACGTCGACCCAGCATTTGGCTATTTGGGTTCTTCAGGGCAGAATCACTGCATTAGAACAAATTCATATGAAATTTAAATTCAAATCTTGATATAAATAAATAAATTTAATTTATGAATTGGTTTATTAGCTCAGTTGATTAGAGGGTCCCATTAATAATGCGAAGGTCGCATTACAAATTTTTTTTTTGTTTCATTTTTTATATGGATTAAATATTATTACAAATTTGTCCAAATCAAAATCTATTTACAAAAAATAGTATTAGTAATGAAAAAAAAATGAAATAAATAAAACTATACATAACCTGATATTGCATAACATAGAAATTCATCTCCAATAATTTGGATACGAATTTTCAAAATGGCTATTAATTTCTGTGTCTAAAATGTTCTTTAACCATATTTTCAAATGGCTTCGATAATGAGTATCTAACCTTGAATGCATCAGATAAGAATTAGAATATACAGGCCAAATGACGCTAATGAAAACTCCAATGTCAAAATCCTTACCTCCATTGATACGTTACATTTCACTCTTCAAGAAAACAGAGACAATTAGACAAAGAAGGCAAAAAAAAAAAAAAAAAAGTTAGACAAAGAAGGCCAAAAAAAAAAAAAAAAGATTTGCTCTGTTTTTTGAAAAAAAAAAAAAAAAAGATTTGCTCTGTTTTTGCAAGAACCATTTTCAACAAAGATGCCAAAACTATCAGAACAAACAAAATAGAAAAACTACTAACTAATAAAACAATACAATACAGTAAAGATCATTAAAAAAGATACCTAAAGAACTGCCATGGAGAGTCAAGCCCTGCAGGCACTTCCAGGAGACCATCTTTGGCATAAATGCACCTAAAAACAGGACCTGTTGATGGTTTTCCATCACTTGAAGCCTTTGCTTCTTCAACCTTCACTATGTATTCCATCGACATTGCCCAGAAAAAAGTAAAAAAATGTAAGAACTGGGTTTTAAAGATTCTCAAGAATGGTAGAAGGTGGAATATATAATTTTTGTGATAAGATATGTTCTTGAATTAAGAACAAACAGTTTGTGTTTATGGGAAAGAGAGAGGGGCAGAGTTGGTTGAGCTGGAGCAATAAATTTTTGAATTACTATGAGTCTTTAAAACTGTTTGATGTTCCAATATATATAAAACTTTCAAGCTTATTTATTGTGGTAGATGATAGTCTGTTATATGAATATATAGGTCTGTTATATGAGATATATATATATATGATATTATAGTATATATATATATATATATATATATGAAAATTTGAAGACTCTGCGTAACTCTAGGGCATCTTAAAAATACTTTATGGCATCCGTCATATATACGCCCAGCTTGTTCTTCTTGTCTGTCACCTCAGTTTCCTTATTTTCATTTTTTCAAAGATCATTGATTATGTAGATTTGTTAATTTACCCCTGATAGTTATTGTATATCCGCTGTAGTTTTCAATCTGTATATACATCAGTTAATATTATTGGGGAAAATTTTTATATGAAATTTAACTCTGTACTCTAGCATCTTAAAATATACTTATGCATCTCATATATACGCTCAGCTTTTCTTCTTTGTCTGTCCTCAGTCCTATTTTCATTTTCAAAGATCATTTATTATGTAATTTTTAATTTACCCCTATTTATTGTATATCCCTATTTTCAATTGTATATACATCATTTAATATTATTTGGAAAATTTTTGAAAAAAACTAAACAAAAAATATAATTTAAATATATTAATTACTACTTATGTTTCATAATACTTGTCACATTTAAAAAAAAAAATTATTCTAAAATATTTATACTATTTGTGTTTTCAAGGACTAATAAATATCTTTTTCCATCTTTATCCTTTATATATGACTGATAATTATTACTTCAATTTAATGATTTTCTTAGAGAATTACTATTAAATTAAGAGTAATATAGTCAATTTACTCAATAATTTATTGTAACTTAGGCAAATTTAACGATTTCTTAAAAAATATGAAATTTCAAATACGATAAGTATTATAGAACTGAAATAATAGTTTTTCTTGATCTATATTAAAGTTAAACTGAGTCTATATAAATGGGACGGAGGGAGCCACATTGAGAGCCAGTGTGTAATATTTTTTCTTATTTTGGGTTCAGCTTAGAAAATTAACCAGACCGAGAAAGATTCAAGTATTAAAAAGAAAATTAATAATAAAAGCTAACTACTATTATTGCAAGTCATGAATCAAATTTATTTATTTAATTTCTTAATTATTGTTAGGCAGCAAGGACTTCTTGTTCATCTCATTGACCTTAAACTAGACTACACTGCACTAATAGCTGGGATTTAATTAGTTCTCTTGTAATTATAATTATATATGCATTAATAACGGGTTACCCACTTATCAACCTTGAAAATGACTTGCTTAAATTTATTAAATCTCGAATCTGATTGGACAGCAATTGTCAATTGTGTCTCCCTCAATAATTGCTCAAATCAATTTTATTTACTAATTAATATTTGAGAAAATATTAATATGTTATAAAATATTTGTTATGAGTAATATAATCAATTTCTTTAAATTTATGATTCCAACGAGTAATATTTTTTTTTTCATGTTTACCTTTTTATATATGATTAATAATTATTGATTCAATTTTTCAAATTTTGATATTTAGATATATTAAATTAAAAATAATATAATCAATTTATTTAATAATTTAATAAATTTAATTATTTTTAAAAAAAATATAAAATTTTAAATATAACGAGTATTTAGAAACGCGATCAGTGACGGGACAATATTTCTAACTTGCAGGCCATTTAAAGATGGCATTGACATTTTTGCATGTTTCGCGTGGCAAACAGCGCCATATATTATAGTACATCAACCAACCAATATTACATTTTAAACTGTGTATGATACAAGTACGAGAATATGTTTAACCGAAATTTTTCGCTACACCTGATGTATGGATGGTCCGATATATTAAATTAATAAAAAATTACTATTTTTATTCTTTTTTTTTCATGACATGGTCAATAATATTTTTTTAATTAAAATATTGTTTATAATTGATTTAGTTTATAAATAAATTTAATAAGTGATTGCGGACAATTGTTTCCTTCTAATTATTATTAAGAGTTTTAAATAATAATTTTTAGTTATAATATTAAGAATTAGAAATAATATTAACTTAAAAAAATAGGAAAATAAAAGAAATAATCATAAAAAAGCTATTGAAAAGAAAGCAGAGAGAAAGAAAGGAAGTGTGAGGAAATTAATTGTCATGATTAGAGAAGAAAATAGTAATAGAGATTGTTAGGATTGGATAAGTAGTTGTGGATTTGGATGGATGGGTGGCTTTCCATTGGAATAATTAAAACCATACTAGTATAGGTAGGTTGGGCATGACAAATGACATTAATGCCACTTACCAAAATTGGAGGTTATTGAATATTCAACTATGTAAAAGTCTTCCTAATCCATTTAATGGTTCAACCATTTTTTATTTTTTCCCCTAAAGAAATTCAATTAATAAATTTATAATTTCTTTGTTGTGAAGAGAAAGCATCTTTTGCTGTTGCCTATTGAATTAGAAATTTGAAGATTTGTTAGCAATTTTCTGCTATGCATATTTGATATTTTCACTTGTGTACACAATTATTTTCTTATTCTAAATAAAAATTTCAACTTCACACACCCCTTGTCCCTTTCTTCTAGAAATTTGCAAGTGCATCGTCAAAAAGTGGAATGTGGGACCTAAAGAAGGGCCCAACTATGCTGGTAGAACCCTTCCAAGCCCAATAAGGTAAAAGGAAAGAGGATTGGGCTGGATTAATAGAATTGCTTGATGAAAAACATTTGGATCAATGTTACCTTATGTCTCATGCAATTATGCAAAACATGTGTGTAAGAGGTGTATATATATTTCTCTTATGAATTCTCTAATTTTAATTTAAATAATAATTTTTAGATATAACAATTCTTATTTCATCAAATAATAAAATTTCCATATCTATTGTTAAAATAATCTTTTTTAAGGAGAACCATGAAAACTTTGCGTATGTTAATGATAAGAAAGTAAATTTAATACGATTGAGACTTCATTTGTTTTCGTAAAATAATTTGCTGAAAATTATTTTTTATAATTTTTTATTATTTGAGGCATTTAGAAAAATAAGTTAATGGAAGATATTTTTTTGGTCAAAGGAAAATTTAGTCAATTTTAAAGGAAAATAACTTCTCATTTTCTCGAAATAGTAAAACACTTTCCGGATGTTGACAGACCTTATAAATTTATATTTTTTTAATTTATTAATCATTGCAATCATTATCACCAGTCACCATTTACTACCGACCACTACCATCGCCACCGACGACTTTCATAATATATATTTTTTTTTTAATTTATTGAATGCATTGCAAATTCATTATCGACAGTCACCATTTTACGTGGCCGACCACTGACCAATCGCCACCGACGAGCTTTCCATAATATATATGATATATATATATTGTATTCTTTTCCAGTACTTAACAATAAAAGTTGTTTAAAATTAATAAAGAATTTCTATTGATTATGTAATATTTTGTATGGGTATTATGAGATAAAGGGACTTTAATGATTTTAAGAATAAGGTTTTTTCAAATTTACCAAGCGCAGAACAACGGAAAATTAAGTCATTTTCTGGAAAATATTTTTCAGTACAGTTATTTTTTTACAAGTGGAGTTTTTGCTACAAGTGTATCGCCACCGACGACTTTCAATAAGTACTATAATATATATATATATTGTGATTTCTTTTTCATACGTTAACAATAAAAAAATGTTTTAAATTATAAAAATTTCTGATTTTTATTATATTTTTATGGTGGATTATGAGGATAAAGACTTTAATGATTTTAAAAAATTTTCAAATTTACAACCAGAACAACGGCGAAAATAAAGTCATGTTGGAAAATATTTTGTCAGAAGTTATTTTTTTACAAGTTATTTTAGCAGAAACAAACGGAGCCTGAGTTCAGATATTTATGATGAAAAATTTGGCTTTGATTGAAATTGGAAGTCAGCAGATCTTATACTTTAGAACATAAGTGTCAATTTACTGTTAAAAGTATAATTCAAAATTAAGAATTAATTTGGAACAATGAGTGGTTGTGGGTTGACGAAAAATAATGATTTCAATTGCAATTTTACAAAATTCTTTGTTGCGTAGTAAACGAAAGTTTAGACAACTTCTCATTGTTGTTAGTTTCGCAGATAATAATAATGAATAATAATAATAAATAAAAATCATTGGTAATTTGTTAAGAATTTTAGTACTTGTTTTAGGTATTCTATTATGGCAGTTAAATCATATTTAGTGGATTTCTGCTGGATACGTTCATGATTTAGTGTGTTTGACTGGACCATTTAGTGCGTCTTTGATCTCAACCAGTTATTTTACAGAAACAAACGGAGCCTGAGTTCAGATATTTATGATAAATTTGGCTTTGATTGAAATTGGAAGTCACAATCTTATACTTTAGAAATAATTCAATACTGTTAAAATTATAATTCATAAATTAAATAATGAACAATGAGTTTGTGGTTTTGAGAAAAATAATATTTCAATTGCAATTTTACAAAATTCTTGTTGGTATAAACAAATTTAGACAAACTTCTCATTTTGTTAGTTCGCAATAATAATAATAATAATAATAATAATAAATCATTGTAATTTTAAAATTTATACTGTTTTAGTATTCTATTATGGCATTAAATCATTATTTAGTGATTCTGCTGGATACGTTCATATTTAGTGTGTTTACTGACCAATTTAGTGGTCTGATCTCAACCAGTCAAATTCACACGCCTTGGATGTTATTTTTATTTTTTTAATTTTAATTTTTGAAGCTAAGTGCTAAAAAGTCTATATGGAAAATAATAATCCTTCTCTAATTGTGGGTCACCACATTAAACAATTTGCATTTTCCTATAATAAAGTATAAAAAACATGCACTGTCACTCACGTATCAGTTACGTGTATCACTAACCAGCTCGCTGCTTCACAGTTCACATACCGGAACAGTAAAAATAAAATGCCACATCAACATCCCAATTTCCAAAGTTTATGACGTGGCATAAATTAAAGGGTACTCATTCTTGTGAACAAGTTATACGATCTGTATGCAATTAAAATCACCATGCGCCTTAAATTCCTTAATAATGACGTGGAATTCAATGGCTGCCCCTACAGTCGAAAAATCACAGTCAACCATAACATTAGACCTTCCAATAAACCTCACTCTCGCCTACACAAAACAAAAACCCAAATGCCATTAACGCGTCTCACATGTAAAAACCACCATCCAAATCAAAACCATGGCCCTTGCTCCCTCACCGGCGCAACACCACCAATTCTCCCTGTGGGCCCCATCTCCCGCTGCCGCTCCCACCATCACCACCACCTCCACCTCCACCTCCACCTCCATAATCACAATTACGGATCCTAAACAATCATCATCATCACCACCAGTCAACACCAAACTTCCAGTTGACTTCAGCCCACCTTTGATAGCCATGGTAGTAGTGGTAGCCACAGCTTTTCTCGTAATCACTTACTCGCGCTTGATTTCTCGTTACCTCATCCGCCTACTTCGCCGCTGGCGTAGGTGGCGTCGCCGCCATCGCCGTCGATACCTTCCTTCTTCTAACGGCGACCTTGATTCTCCGCCCCCACCATTCGACTCACCTGACGGATTTCATATGTATTCTCCATATGGACTCGACGAGTCTGTTATAAAGACCTTACCTCTGTTTCTCTACACTACCAAAAATGGCTTCCACAAACAGAGCAGTAATAGCAAAGACTGTGCCGTTTGCTTACTCGAATTCGAAGAGAACGATTACGTCCGTACACTCCCTGTTTGCTCTCATGCTTTTCACGTCGATTGTATTGATATATGGCTTAGGTCTCACGCTAACTGTCCTCTCTGCCGTGCCAGAATATTCCTGTCGGAGTCGCCTTTTATACCGGTGATGGCCGCGAGAATCAGACCGAGGCTCGATGATACAATTCTACATAGTATTAGCCTCGAACCGATAATTCAAACTCCGCCTCTTTCTCATGCTAGCACCGCTACGGCAACCACGACAACGACGGTGACAGAGATTACTCCATGCATTGAAGAACCTTCATCGAGAAGAAACAGCAATAATTTCAATAATCACAGTCAATCAGAGGATAGATTCAACGGCCGTGATTTCTTATTCAAACGGTCTTACTCCTTCGGGTTTGAACGGAGCTTGCCATCGGAAAGAATGTTAGTTATGGAGCCAGCAACAGCATCTCCTTGGCGTTACCGGAGAGGTAGCTTCTGGAGTAAACGTCCATCACCGTTCGGATCATTATCAAAGCCTAGAGTATTCTCGTTTAGATATTACAGAAGCATGAAATCACCATTTTGCAGACGAAGAGGATCAGGATTCTTTCCATTATCAGAGAGATTCCCAAGTGGCGGCGGCGGAGGAGGAGGAGGATCATCGAGGAGGAGCAAGTCAATGGCAAGCCCAATGTTTCAAAGATCGTCAGTAGCAGCATTCTCGTCAAGCCGGTTACGGTGCGGGGATCCAGAGGCGCTAATATCACCGGAAAGGTTCAACAGGAGGTAGACACGTGGAAGGGTATGATTGGATGAACGGAGAGAATGGACGGGTCGGTGCGGATATTAAATGGAAAGGGTAATCGGCATGCGAGAGAGTTAATGAGAGGCATGAGAGTAGTCTGGCAATTTGCGAAGAGTCATTAAATGGGCATTTAATGTAAAAATTGACGAGAGAGATGAGAGAAACACAAACTCCGACTAGTCTCTCTCTCTCTCTCTCTCTCTCTCTAACATTAAAGAAAAAAAAGGAAGGGGATTGTTTTCTTGATTCTTGGATTTGGATTTCTCTCTCTCTGTCTCATTCATTAATGAGAAAGGTTGTAGGAGGGAGGGAGGGAGGGATGGCTATGGGTCGGTGGGTTTCTTTATAGGGTTTAAATTTGGAATACTAGATTCAGACTTGGATCAAATGAAGTGCAACCCCACCCATGTGTGTATTGTGGTATACGCAATAAATAATTTTCCAATAACGTTATTCTCATTTTGGGAGCTCAACTAGAAAATTACATAGCATTAGAAATAATTATAACATTCTTAATCAATGTTTCATCGCTCCATCAGGTCCTTTTGTAAAAATATAGCTCACTTTTTAGATAAAAGCGCATGATTGTGAAATAAAAAAATAAATTAGAGACATCAAAATAATTTCAGAACTTAGATACCAATTATATTGTCAATTTGTAAGATGTTTAATCAATTTGGTCTTTAGAACCAATTATACTATGTTTGCTAATGTATTAATTCACCATTTAATACCCCATTTATTGCAATAGAACATTTCAGAATGGACAAAAATCTCAAGATCGGATCTTTTTCAGGAAAAAATATCATGGGCTGGGGCGGGCTATGGGCTTCTTTAAGTTTTAGTTTAAAAGATGATAGACATTAATGTGTGTATATACAATTACTGATGAATATCAATTTGCGGGTGTATTGTCAAGAATCAAGACATGATGTGTGAAGATAAAGAGCATGGGCAACGAAAATCCAACATGCTAATGACCGAAATAACTGGCTAATTAATGGACTTCAAATATCCCAAAAAAATAAAAAAATCTATGAAAAATCATCCATCTCATCCTACAAGATAATGAATCCCATAAACTTTGGATCTGACCAATTCTCTTTAAGGAAGACATGCTATCTTACTTGTCCATGAATGGCAAACTTATGAACATTGGTCCTTTCTTTGATTTCTGTGTCAACCTTAAGAAAACTTATTGTTGGCATCTTGTTTCCAAAACTGTCCATCTGGGATTCATGATGCCTACTCTTCTGCCCTCTACCTAGTTGACTCTATCATCTCTGGTCCTCGGCAGCCTACCACCCACTGAGGGCCGTCCTTCCTCTGCAAAGAAGACAAAATTAGGAAATGTATGAGCAGGAGTGTTGGTTAAAGAGGTAATGGAATAGGAGGAGAAGGTAGCGCATAAACAAAAATCATCTTCAGCTTTTCACAAAAATATTCAGGCATAATCATTCCCCATATGGCAAACATGCATTTTTCTTCTTCAAGCATTAATCATATGAGATGACACAAATATTTTTAAGAATTCCTAAAACATTTGTGAAGTTGTTGAATTCTTCATTAACTTTTGTTATATCATTATTGAAAACCCAGAACACCAACAGATCTTTCTTTTTTATTTTTCTCTTTTTGGTTAATATCAGATGACAGTGCTATTCTTTTTTTTAATCAATGAATAGGCACAATGAATCGAATGAATGAGAGTGCACATATCATAATTGTCAAGATTAATGTTCATGTGATGCAAAGTGACATTGTAATATTCATTATCCATCATATATCCCTGCAATTCTCCGCCTTTCACCTTTTATAAAAGAGGAAATAGAAAGAAAATCCAATGAGCTTCCACCTCATTGAAGAGTATGCATCAAACCCATGAATGTTCAAAAGTGAAGTGAAGAGCAAAAGTAAATGAAGTGGTCAAAAGTATACAGTCCAAATTCACATGATCAAAGCAGTAATTGCAAATATGTCACAAATGGCTAATGAATGGTGAAGGAACTACATAGCAGCTTGAAAAGAACTTGAGCAAGAGTAACAAGCCAATGGTAAAGAAGGCAAAAAATACCATATCCAAAATTTCAGATGGTCAAGAAGTTACTCACCCCATTCTAGACGACAAACAATCCCAAAAATCTTGGATTTCACTGCTAATGGTTTCAAAGCGACAAATGATATCATGATTTTGTCCTCGGAAAGTAACTGTCTCAGCAATCATCCACTCCATGCTTTCTCTATCAACTTTACCCAAATCTTGCCTTTGGCGAAGAAATTCAGTAAGTTGTGATTGCAAAAAATCAATCTTATTTCCAAAATTAGTCATCTTGGACCGCAAATTCCTCATGTCTATCATAATAACTTCAAGGAGGAGGAAAATATCTCCAAGAGTCCTCTCTTGCCGTTGGAATCTCAGTAGAGTAACTAGGGATCGCAAATGCTCAATCTTGTTTTGCAAATCATCCAGCTTAGAGTCCATTGTCATATTTCTCATATCTTCCTTCATACCCTTTACAAGGTGGAAAATACCTTCTATAAGACTTGGCTGTCTAATTTCCTCTGAAGACCGCCCTTCCTCCCCAGAGGACACAATTGGAAATGGAGGAGCAGAGGACGTAGCCTTTAGCACAGACAATGAATTAGGGTCATGTGAAGGACTCGGCTGGGAAGTTGAGTCTGGCAGTACTGGAAAAGCATCTTCAGTTCCACTAGCATTCTCAAAATGGATTTCTGAACTTGGTTGAACAACAGCTTTATCCTTTTTAAGAAACCAGCCCCTTTCATTTTTCACATATTCCAGCTTATGCAAAGTAAACTCATTGTAAATATCAGAACTCTTCAATTCTTCACTCTCTTCTCCCTCAAAAGAAACTTTAAAATAGTTAAAGATAGATGTGAGAATCATCCCATAAGGCAAGTATGCATTTTTCTTTTCTGAGCAAGCAATCATATGAGATAACAACACAAATGGAAGATTAAACGGCTTTCCTTTAAGAATATGCCACATAACCAATAAATCCATAGAAGATACATAGTTGAAACTCCTTTTTCTAGGTAGAATTATATGCACAACCATTTGGTGAAGCAATCTCATTTCAAGTGTCAACTGGCAAGAATTAATCTTTGTCACTTCAGATAAATCAGGATTTTCAAGAATGGTTTTAAGGGCTTCTACTCTACTAACACTAGCCTCCTCTATCCACTTTTTATTATTGTCATACATCTCAGTCCCTAAATTAGGAACTCCAAGAATTTTCTTCAATGACTTTTGATTTAACTTGATTTCTTTCCCTTTCACAAAAGAACAGATTTGGGTTTTATGAACATCGTATGATAAATTAGAATAAAAATGTCTCACCAACTCTGGATAAAATTTTTGTTTCATCACCATAACTGATACCCAATTCATTTCTTTAAACCATCTAGCAAATTGAAATCCTTCCCGAGTGAAAAAATCCAAATCAACAAACCTACCAGGAGTAATTTCTCCAGAAGTAAACCGAGAATGGAGCCTCCCTATACAAGATTTCGAAGGAAAACGTTGTTTTTGTTCCTCCAATTCAGGCTGCTTTTGCCGTTTATTAGGTTCTCTATCCGGCTCCATCTCCTCATTGCCGGAAATTCTTGTCCTTTTAGAAGAGCTTGACCTTGATCGAGTTTCTGGAGCCATAAAGATTGGATTTTGATAGATGGGTTTGATTCAATTTTGAAACTTGAATCTTATTGAAGAGCGTAAACAACATGTAGATAGACGTCTCTCAAACGAAAGAGGCAGTTTATTTTCCGATATAAAGCCAGGAGGAACAGGATATTGATTATATCTTCAACAACATTGAATTCGTACACCTTATTCGAAAGGCTATGAAAAGATAATTACACGAATAATAACAATAATAATCATAAATTCATATTATAGAAAGAAAAAATTTTCTCTTGCTCAACTTAATATTTTTTCTGTTAAATTTTTTTTTTTTTTAATTTATATTGCCTCATTAAGCATTATCAAATCTCACTTCATTGACCATTAAAAGTTTCAAGTTTTCCTTATAGTAACTTTCCAAATAATAATACAAATAATTCAATTCATTTAAATATTAAAATTTTTTTATAGTAATTAAAAATTTAAAGTCCTTTTAATAAAAAAATTATTGAATGTAATGTAATAAAACTTTGTATTTATAAACTTAGCTTAATAATAAATGTATGTTCCTTATAAATTTTAGATTAATATTAAATATTATTTACTTATTTATAAGAAAGTTTATATTTCAGTCTCTAAGATCTAAGTATAGAAGTGTACAGATTAAAAAAAGAACTAACATAATTTTTAAATTATTGAGTATATTTTCTTAAATCTATTTATGTGAATTTATTGGGATACATATATTTAATACGTTTTGTGGTAATTTTGCAAGAACATTAACACAAGAACAAACACGTGCATGGCCCGTGCTTTAAGCCGCACGTGTGTGAATGCCCTAAAACCCCAACTGGACAGGGTCCACCGTAAGGACTACGGGGAGCTTTCTCTATATGTATAACGAAAAAAGAAAATAAAGAATTAAAAACCGCGTCTAGGGTTTAAGATTTTCTGAAAGGAAAGTAGGCTGCGAAATAGAAAAACCAGAGGAAAATCAAATACAGTCGAATTAAAATCGAGAAATCATGTTTCCAGGGATGTTTATGCGGAAGCCAGACAAGGCAGCGGCATTGAAGCAGCTAAAGACTCATGTAGCCATGTTCGGTGTTTGGGTCGCCGTCGTCCGAGTCGCTCCTTACATTCTCCACTACCTCTCCGATGAAAAAGATGAGCTCAGGCTCGAATTCTAGGCCTCTATATCTCCCTCGCAAGGTAATTCATGGTTCAATCTTATTTTGTCTGTAAAATATGGCGTCATTGAACTAATGTTAGGACTTAGGTGCATAGTATTTATCCAAATTAGTGTTTTTTTCCCAATTCTGGAAGTTGTTCAATGATTCATGCGAATATAATAAAGCTGAAATTTTGTTTAAAGTTTATGAATTAGGTTTATTTGTCTCGTTTCATGTGTGAATAGAGCTTCTACTCAATGTACGAATGAAATTTTTGGAATATGAATGCACAAATAAAACCCTTAATATCAATGTCTAGGTAAACCCTGCTCAAGGCAATATCTTAACGAGATGTGAAATTTTATCAACAGGGAATATTCTCTATTTGACAACCTTCGCTTGCCTCAATGTGTGTTTTGTATCCTTGGCTGCAATCTTATTCACTTTGGGAAAAAAATCATATATTTTTGCAGTTGATCTTGGTTGAATAAGTTTTAGCTTACTGTATGTTCTGGTAGAGTTCTATAATGGGGCTTGCCAGTTTGTTATGATTTTGTCTTCCTCCCTTTCCTACTTGCAGGCATGTATACATATTGGCATTATGTTGATAGTCAATAATATACTTGATTTGGTGAATGAGGTCTCTTCATTTGGTATTATGCGTGTGTTAAGCTGCCTTTTTGTCCCCAAGGGTTATTTAGACAAACCTTAATGCCTGCTGGCAGCTAGAGTTATTTCGTGCACGAGATTTTAAAATCTTCCATTGTCTCACTTTCTGAAGACTCACTATTGCTTTTACCCCCTTTCCGTGGTGAAAATTTTCATATTAAATTGCATTAGTACTCTTATTATTATCTTCTACAGTGTGATTCTCTTTCCATTATCAGTTCTTCACCCACCATTTACCAACTCCACATCGGGACCACTGCATCATTCAGTGTCATTGTATCTGAACCACGGTGACTGTTACCTTTACTTTGAAACTAATCTGCGAATTTTCACTGTTGTTGTAGCAAAAATTTTAGCCTGGGCACTTTCAGCAGTACAATATCAAAATTAACCCCTACTTTCAATAGTTACTAGTAAACTACCTGTTTATGTCTCTACTAACCTTGCTATTGTCCACTCAACTGTTCTTAACTTTTCATGAATATGATTGTTATTGTTGCCTTTTGTATGGCTGGTTTTACAGCTTCGTTGAAGCTTCATTTTATTGATTTAAAGATATCCTTATTTTTTTGAACTCTGAAATAACAAGGTTGGATTTCTGAATATGATATGGGTTTAGTAAAGAGGAAAAGAATTGAAGACACATTGCTTGTATTTTTTTTTTTTTTTTCCTTTGAAAATAAGAAATTTGCAAATGATGTTTAATTTCCACCACTTACTGTATGTTAGGGACATGCGTGGCTTCTTATGGGCAAGGTTATAATAAGTGAAGAGTTTATATTTTCACAGGCCAAAAGGAAGCAAAACTCGTTTCTATGCTATTCAAAAGATAAAAAGATGAAAAATTTTTGGTTAATGGATAGTATACATGAAAAAATTTAGTTAATGCATAGTATACATATAATAGCATTTTACTAGGATAAGAACCGAATGTACTATAAAATCTACATGAAAGAAAGAAAAAATAAATTTTCTTGTATGTTATTGGATTTCATGTGCTATGTTTGACTAGCAAACAAATAAAAAAATTATGAAAGGAAAAAAAAGAGGGATTCTTTACCTTGCCTATGAACTTGAGCTGAATGTATCTATAAGATGATATAAGGTTTGTTATTGAATCTCATAACATGATAAAGGAAAACTCTTTACCCTTTGAAACTGGGTCCATATGTGAGCTGCGTGATTTGCCCCTTCAGTAATGTGCTAGTTTTCTATGGAATACTTTTGGCTGCTCTGTAGCTAGTGCTGTATTTATCCATGGACACATAGGTTTCTCTATTTATTTAGTTTAAGGAATTCAGCTCTTATTTTTGTTTTCCGGGGCATCTGGGGTGAATTCTTGTTTGACAGTGAGTGAATCAGATTACTTTTTCTATTTACAAATTGAATTGTCAATTTTCGGTTTTGCACTAATTACTGCTTTAAGCATAGGAGTTGTAGCTTCTACTATGGAAACTGGAAAGTTGTTTTTTTCAGTTCTAAGTGTTTCAAGTTTTGAATTTTAAAATCGTAAGCTCATTCCTCATAAATTGAGCTTCAAAATAAAAAATTCTTCAGGCATAATATGTCAATTTTTTTGCCATCTGTTTTTCTAAATGGTACTTCCCAAAAATTTTTGATTCTGCTATAAAAGAAACATGCTAATGAGAAAATGTGGTTGGTTAATTTATAAATTTCACCTCACGTGAAAAGTGAAAAACAATTGCAATAAAACAACTTCTCAATTTTCTTATACAGTAGGGGATACTAAATAAATAAACAAAAAACCATAGCAAGCTAACGAAACAGAGCCTTATGAACTTGACATTTTCAGGTTTATGATATCAATATTTTGATTTGATTATCTTATCCACATCTGATTATTTATATATTTGTTTGTTCATCCCACTTCTTCTGATGCAGAGTGGTGCAGGAGGTGAGAGATTGAGTTGGAATGAAGACGAGTGGCTGAGCTTGTGTCTGTTTTCTTCTCTTTTTCCTGCATCTGGAAGTATGTAACTCTAGTGTGGCCATTAGACTATTGCGATTATTTTGGAAGATGTGTTACTTCAGTATTATGTCATCGCTGAGCTAGGATATGGAATGTTACTTTTTGTTTCATGTTAGCAAATCACGGTTGATTTCTGGGTGTCAGTGATTTATAAACTATTGCGTTTATTTTTTAGTTTTTACATGTTGGAAGAGATAGCTCAGGCCGCAAAATTTTTGACTTATGCTTTAGAATGAGATGGTGAATGAAATATGCAAGCTACTCCACCCAATGTTATAGCTCAAAACACTGGCCTTGACTTGATATCACAAGAGTGCATAACAGGTAATGGTGCAAGTGATTGAAACTATTGTTGAGATACTTAAATTTTAATATTAATCAGTAAATGCTTATTTCTTTTGATGATAATCGAGTGTGATCGATTGAAAGTCGAATATTTATGCTCAAACTCGAGTTGAATATTGAATCTCGAGTTTTCTAATTGAGTTAAGCTTGAGCTTTTATATTTTCTCCCCTTGAGATGATTATATCAGATGAACTCAGATTTTCTACGAGTGTCGAGTTAGAGCAGAATTGTATGGTTCAACTCAAAATGATTACACCCTTAATTAGTGACCCCATGGCAAGAGTTTTGTCATGAAGTTTCTTTATGGATTGAAGCTGTTAGTACACTTTTGATGACAGTATGAAAGATAAGTTGAAAATTTTGGTTTGTGAATAAGGGTTTTCCACTTATAAAGGAACACTATTACTCTACATTATTTGTCCATTTTCTTGACCTTTAGAAGAGTTGAGAGAAGATTCACCAGTCATGTCCTTTTCCTCTTTCCACTAAATAAGGCAGTCTCTGAGGGCATCACATACGGCAAGTCCTCCCCAACTTCTAAACAAAAAGAATTTTTGGTGTTGGGACTCCCTATTAAAATTGTAAAATTCCTTTTAAATTACCATGGCTGCAGGCAATACAAATTAAAATTGTAACTTTTACCATTTTAATACAAATCTTTACCAACAACTAAACATTTCTTGGGTGATTATCAATGCTCATTTTTTTATTCTTATGAAAAAAAAAAATTGAATATCATTATTTCTATTATTATACCAAACTTTATATTGCTCCCTTCTAAAAGCATTGTTTTGCCTTTTCTTCTATTATATAAGCTTTTCTCCTCTTCTTTTCTTTTTTTAGTAACATCTTATGATATCTTACTTATTGCCTTTATCTTTTTTGATCTATTGGAGGTTTTTATGGGCCGAAATAACAACAGAGGGTAACCCTTCCCTTCGCTCATCAAATTAGGGAAAAAACTACAATTAAAAGAACTCGAATTTAAAACTTTTCACTTCTCACATAAGCGAGAAGATCAATCAAACAATCATCTGATTAGTAATTATTGCTTTTATTTAAAAATGATGAAATAAATTTGAAAATTGTGGCTATAACCCCCCCTGCTATTTTCCCATTTTCTCACCTACTTGGATATCACAAATTAGTAAGATATTGAAGGATTTACCATGATTTTATAAAATACTATTTTTCTTTAGATTTATTTTAAATATTTTAAAAATGAAAATACTGTTGGGCACGTCATATTTTAAAAGAACAATATTCAAAAGATTTTTAGAAATGTTTTCTTTAAATCTTTAATAAGGAGAAGTTTCCAAAAAATAAAAAATTAGTCAACAAATTAAGATAATTTTACGTTATAATCTTTTATTTTTATTTTATAATTTATAAATTTTGTTACAAACAAAATATTAAAAATAATATTCTAATTCTATATATCTTGTCAAAGTGGTGGTCTAATATCGAAAAAAAAAAGTCCTGAATTGATATGCTTAAATTAGTTTGAGGACCTGTGTAAAAATTTGGAAAGAAAAAGCTAGGGCCAGAACGGCCATTATTGTAATTATTATTTATTGTAAAAAAACACGTGGATAAATCACACAAGCCTTTGGCTTTGCCAAGGCCATTTTCGGTATTTTGGGAGCCAGCTGGCCTAATGTTTGATACGTTTACGAATCGCCGTGTCACAAATTTAAGTGGAAGCGCGATGAGAAACAAAGGGAGCGCCCCAAATAGGAAATAACGTAAACGTGCCACCCATTACCCACAAACCAAACAAATACTAATACTAATAAATAATTAAGGCAATTAATTTTAATTATAAGCATTGCTAATTGAAGAGTCAATTGATCAATCAAACAAAATCAACCTCTCCACAAGTAATTTCTTCCTGACCTGAAAACTAGCCGCTCATCTCCAAGTTCTCTGTGACTTTTCCTGTTTTCTTTCTTGCTTTCTTTCTTTCTTTCTTTTTCTTGGCCATTCTTTAAATTTTCTCACACTTTCTTTTCACTTCCAAGAAAATCCCACCTTTTGTAAATTACATTTGATATTTCTTTTACATAATAGACAATAAATATAGAGCTCATTGTTTTTCTGGGTTTAAATTTTGTGATAAGGAGTTTTTTTGGATTGGATGGGCATGACTCATTATTGAAAATGTAAGATGAGCCTTAAAGAGAAGGCAATCCAAGAAATAATAGAGGAAGATGAAGATTCCATGAAACAAAAGCCATGGAAGTGGTACCTGGTTCAGTTGGGACTAATGCAAGTTTTTCTTTGAGATTGGGACAGGCTATTTTCTCTTCTGCTTCTCTGTTTTTCATGTCTATGGGTATTCAGTTCTACAGCTACACTGCCTTCTGGTAATCTTCCTTTCCTTCTCTTTTTCTTTGTTTTTCTTTTTAATATAATTTTATATGACTCATTTCCTATTTCAATTCATGATTTAACCTGGGTTTTGGTAATTAATAACTGGCAGAAATAAGTTTGTCTAAATTGGAAATTTTAAATTCAAAACATCATGTCCTTGGAAACATAAATAATGATCAAGAATTTGTTAGGTCACTCGAGTTCTACCTCTTGGTTCTTGCTTGCAGAACCCAGATATGATTAGATTAAAATTTAATGATGATCAACAATCATACCTTTCCTTCCCTAAATAATGAAACTAAATTCACTTTCCAACAATTATGGCTACTTTGCTTAAACACATTAATGGTGAAAATGTTTCTAATTTTGATTTTCAGCTACCTGGTTACAATAATGGGTTTGGCAATTCCATGGAGTTTCACATTAGCTATAGTTGATGGATACTCTGTTTTTGTGAAATGCCCTATCAGACAACAAGGAATACTAATGATCATTATAGTTGGAGATTGGGTAAGACAAAAAGCTCAATTATGATTTATCTATCTAAAACCAGATGATCCGTCTATAGGTTAATACTAATTATGCAAGATTGGTTAAATTCATGGCAGGTTTTATCAGTTCTTATTCTTGGTGCAGCATGTTCAACAGCTAGCGTTGTGGATGTTCTACTTCATTCTAATGGGTCATATTGCCCTCCAAGGGTTTGCAGTAGATATCAAATATCTGCTGCTATGGCCTTCTTGTCTTGGTTTCTTACCATGTCTTCCTCTCTTTTCAATCTTTGGTTACTCCCTTCCTTGTGATTTTTTTTACCCTTTTTTAAGTATCCCAATACCAAAAATTTTGAGATTTTTTTAATGATTTTTGTAATCCAAATTCTACATCAGTTTTTTTTCAAATGCTGAGAGCAAGTGTGAAATTATATAGGTACTATTTTGTAAGTAGATTCTGATAAATATGGTACATTAAAAAATGCTTTAGTATTATAAATTGAACTAAAAAAAAAGAAAAAAAAAAAAGAAACGTAAAGCATTGAGGTTCAAGTGATATCCTGTTCTTGAATTCAGCGAACGATTTTCAGAAGCTCACAAGTGGAGATATGAAAGTATTGATATCTTAATAATTATAGGAATATATCAACCGGTATTTGATAAAATGGTTTTACGCTCTTATCTCTTAAGTGAAGTCTTGAGTTTACTATTTAATGAGAATAATTTAAATAAGGATAAGTCAGATTAGCAGTTAGATGTAAAATAATTAAAAAATGTTCAATTAATTATTGTGAAATACTAAATAATATTATAGATAATAATGTTTTTCATGAAATCTCGTTCAATCTTTAAGTTGACTTGCTATTAATATTACGTTATCAAAGAGTATGATCCAATAGAAGTATTATTTTAGCTCAATCAAAATGCTAAATGTAACACCCCTTCCCGGTCCACCCAATAACCCGAATGAACCGAGTCGAGATGATACAAACTGGTTGACTTAAATGTTCTGACATGCTGATAACGAATGAACCGACCGAGTCGAGATGATACAAACTGGTTGACTTAAATGTTCTGACATGCTGATATCATACTGACTATTGACTATTATAGTATACAAAAGCTGTTTACATTAATAGAATACTGAAAATTGATATACATGATACAAGTTTTTAAAGTGAAATGGGCCCAACTGTGTGCCCTGTACAAGCCATGAATAGAATAAATAAAAGTTACACATCAAAATAGGGAGCTACCCTGAAGACCGAGTCTTCTACAGATGAACTGCTGCAGTTGTACGCTGACGCTTAAAAGACCAGTCTCAAAACCTGCGAGTTAAACAGGTAGTTTAAACAGGTAACTCTGAGCTATTAAAGCTCAGTGGATATCTCAACATAAAAAAACAACAATAAAGCACACATATAAGCAAAAAGCATTAGTAAGCACAATATAATCACACCATAAAATGTGGCTTTCATTTTTACCTTAATGAAATTTCCTTACTGTTTAATTTTACTGTATGATTCATGCAATAGCAAGTTAAAATATCTGTATGGCTCCATAGGTTATAGTGAAACGAAGTGATAAGATAAACTGTATAAACTGTATGAATACTGTAAATGCTTGGCTGCTAATGGCCTGTACATATCCACTCAACGGCCTGTAGCCAGAGTTCCAAACTGTATGGGGCGCAGATCTGCTATTCTATGTCGCGACATAGCCTTATCTACATAGTTTCTACCCAACCTCAATGGAGCTTAATATTAACATGTCAACAATGTAACACAATAACATATAAATGGTTGCATAACTGCATAATTTATCATGTTGATTTGATTTCACATCATCTAAATGCTTACCTGTTGTTTTAATCCATGTTCTTATGTTATATTTTTGTTGTAGAATGATTGGATGCATATATGTTGAGCAAAGGAATGTAATTACATAGCAAATGAAAGGCAAAAGAATGTCACAGCTGAAGTCGCGACCGCGTATGTGAAAGTCGCGAGCGCGACTTGTGCATCCTGAGAGTCAGTATGTTTCTGGCTGAAGTCGCGACCGCGCAGCAGTGCAATTGAGAGTCAGAGAGGAGAGAGTTTCTGGCTCAAAGTCGCGACCGCGCAACCTTAGTCGCGAGCGCGAGACCAAGTCGCGAGCTCGTCTTCAAACCTCGCGAGCGCGAGATGTACCATTTGAGAGTCAGAGAGGTTTCTGGCTCAAGTCGCGACCGCGCAACACAAGTCGCGAGCAACACAAGTCGCGAGCGCGAGATGAAGTCGCGAGCGCGCTTGTGGAGTTCGCGAGCTCGAAATGCGCAAACTGAGAGTCAAAGAGCTTCTAGCCAAGGTCGCGACCGCGCATGTGGAATTCGCGAGTGCGACACGCTGCCCAGCCTGCGCGGCGCGCGCGACGTGATTCCAGACTATACAGTCTGTAGTCTTTTGGCCATAACTCTTAATATACAACTCCAAATTGAATGATTCAAAAGCCCACGTAAAGATAACACATAGGGGAACAAATAACTCTTCTATGACAATTCCTAGTTCCATCATTAAAAGGGGTCAAAATCAAGATGAAAGTTGTTTCTGGTAAAATTTCCAGCAAACTCCTGGTTCAGCATAAACCTCATTCCATCCCTTGTTTTCACATCATTTTCAATCCTCTCACTCAACAATAAGCAACATATGATCTCATGAACAACACTCCACACAATTTTTCATGCAAAGAACATGGGAAGTAACAAGAGATATCAAACCTTGCGTTCCAAAAAGCTTGGACTCTGTTTTTAGCTTCTCTTTTCTGCTACCTTTGAACTTTCTTCTCCACAAGAATTCTCATAACTCATCTCCAATATAACGAAATTAAAGAGTGAATAACATATAACTTCAAGGAATTCTACTTACTTGGAGTGGACTTAATGCGTAACTTGCATGAAAAGTGCAAGGAAATGGAAGGGCAAAGGAAAATGGGAGGGAAAAAGTAAGAAAAAAGAATGAGAAACGTGAAATGGGAAAGTGAAAATGAAAGGAATAGATAGACTCCTAGAAAAAAGTGATTTTTGTGTGTAAAAGTTCTAAACATGGTACCTCACTTATAAGAAGGTTGCAGCTTCAATACCCAAGCCTATATGAAGGTTGCAGCTTCATACCCAAGCTATATATGGTGATGCCAATAAGTCCTAAACTTTTCATGCAACTAAGTCCACTTATCATCCATTCTACCCCAACCAGGTTTGATTCAACCCAACTCAACTCAAGAGGATGTTACACTAAACGTCGCTTTAAAAGTTGTTGTAGAATAGGGAAAAACTAATTAATACTAATTAATCTTCTTAAAGCACAAATAATTTTGAACAAATCTAACTTTTCTAAAACACAATAGAAGTGGAGGAAGGGAATAATTTAAATTCCATAAAAATTATATATTATCAAGCTTCAAGTGCTTTATTCTTTAAGATGGATTATTTTGGTCCCAAAAAAGTTAAACTGGGAACTAATCTTCAAATTGATCATCATCATCTCAATGGGAACCTTCCTTAAACTTTTTAAAAAAAGCACAAAGACAAATCACCGCTGCTACCATCATCTAACAATTATAACATGCCACTTGATTAGATATATTTCTAATTGAAGATGCTTAAACTTTTCTCTGTCCAAACAATCTGAAAGTCGAATGATAAATGCCAAAAAGAAAAATGTAAAATTTGAGGATTATAAATATTACAATATTATGAGGAAAATATCAAGTCTTATAGTAGCTAGCAGAAACCTAAAGGGTATATATATATATATATATATATATATTCATAAAGAAGCCGAATGAGTCGAAATAACACTGTGGGCTATACAATATGAGATAACTCTCTCATTAACTTGCCAAATTAGTGAAAACTCTTGTATTCAAGAGGATTCAAACTCGAGACTTCCTACTCTTTACATAAGTGAGAAAGCCAACCAGAAACTTAATGGTATATTTAATGTAAAAAGAAAGAATCATATTCATGGTTCCTCTCAAATTCTTGCAAGTGCAATCATATATACAGCAAGTGGTTTTTCTAAAATTACCTCATCCATTATACTACTTGCACTTATATATATTCTTATGTTGATAATTGAATTGCTTTTTTTATTATTAATTAATTAATATTCTTGACTACAAAATCTTGTTTCCAAGAAGCCTTTAAGCATTACTTTAATTCTGTTAAACAAGGAATCAATTCCTTGAATAGCATGCCACCTGAAATGGAGAAAAGAAAAAGAAAGAGAGATGCCATCTATATATGACTTAGGCACTCTCTAGTTGAAGATACAAATCATACAAATGGATAATACAAAAAATACATTATACATAACAAAAATTCTATGATATAGATGAACAATTTTGTGATTAGGTAATAATTCCTTGGATATGAGAATTTGTTCTTCCATGTCACCATTTCTATCAAGACAAGAGGCTTATTGATAAATAATCCAAGCAAATGGGATTTATTCTCTACTCTCTTTCTACATCATAGGATATTCAAAGATGTGTCTCACTATTCTATTCTTGATAGAATTGATTTCGAGAATACATGATCATCATTTTGACTGTCCGTGATTATGATAAAAAAAAGCACAATATTACCTTAGTTATGTTGGTGATTAACCTAATAATCTTTTATGATGCTAAATTCTTTTTTCTCAAGAAACTCCTAAATTTTTTTGTATGTTCTTGTCCCTCCAGATAAACCTTTAACCTAATCCTGCATAAATGCATTCCCAACAAATTCCAAAATATCAAGCATTTTGAATAAATTCCTTGGTACAAAATTCTACTCATTGATGACAATCTAATTCTAATTCCAAAAACATATTATGCTCAAAAAGGAGTTAGTAGTTACGTAATCGAGTATCATTATCGTAATGCAGGTGAATTAGAATAGTTGGACATTTTATATTTTCCCTTTAAAATTTTCTAACATACCAAACAACTTAATAATCTTGTATATGTAAGCATTCAACAATAGTAGATTAGAACACAAGAAAGTGAAAATTAGTATATATTCTTAAGAGGGACATGACCCAGATATATGCCTTGTGTCTGCCCTTAATCTTCTAGACCTTAGGATTCCTATGCACACTATCACTTACCACAATCACCAAAACATCACCAAGCATAGAATTCCTTTCTTGGCTTCAAGCACACGCCAAAACCACAAAAATTAACCTAACTAACTAGCAAACCTAATCCAATTCTTTATTAAAAACAGAAAAAAAAAAAGATTCTAATCTCTTTCTCCATCATTATATCTCTCCAAACCCTTATAAATATTCACAATCACATAGTTTTAGAGGCCGCAAATAAAAAATCCAAAAAGAAAGAAAAAAAAAAAAAAACGAAAAACCCATATGAAGTATAGTGAAATATCCCACTTTAGCCATTCCCAACACACATTAAGATTTGAGTACTCAGAATTTCCATTCAAATGCGATGGGTGCAAAGAAGTAGGGATAGGGTCAAGATACAAGTGCTCAAAATGTGATTTTGATCTACACATGCATTGTGCAATACCTTCTCCTTCAATTTTTCATCCATTTTACACTAAATGCTCCTTTCAGTTCCTGTCACGACCTCCAGGTGATAAACCTCGTTACTGTAATGCTTGCGAGAGAGACATTAGTGGGTTTCTTTACCATTGTAAAGATTGTGGATTTGATTTACACCCATGTTGTGCAAAATTGCCTACGGTTCTTGATGATGGAGAAACTAAGCTGTATTTGTACAGGAAAGTGAGTGCAACTTGTCACAAATGTGGGCGTAAAGGGAGAAGTTGGAGTTACAGGTCTTCATGCAAGAAATATAATCTGCATGTGGCTTGTGTTAAGGACATGTTAGTGGAAAATTGGGCTGGTCTCTATTACGGTAATAGCAGTGTTCCTAATGGCTACGGTGGTAGTAAGAAAGTGGAAATTAATAGACTTCCAAGCTTGAAAAATGTACTTCAAACCCCTCACCGTAAGAAGAAAGGTAAGGTGCAGAAATGCTGTGAGATGGCTGGACTGGCCGTGCAATTTGTCATCTCCGCCGTGCTCGGTGATCCGACAGCTATTATTGCTGGGGTTATTGGAACTTTTATTTCAAGAGGGTGATGATCAATACAAGATTGATAGGGAATAATGGAATATTTGGTTAGATTTTTTTTTTTTTTTAAATTTGAAATTAGTTTATATATGTGTTTGAAGAAAATGTTGGGAGTCTTTGGCAATAGGGATAAAGGTGTCTACGTGCCTTTAATGTGAATAAATTCTACTCCACTTTGTGCTTTTAAAATGTTTTTACTGCTTCTGATTTTTTATTATTTATTTTACTAATAACTTGTTAAAATAACCTTTTTGGCCTAATTTAATTTAATTAATAATCAAGAATTGGTAGATATATAGTGATTTTGGCCCAGAAATAAGTTTTTATTGCAGTTATGCTTCTCGTGCTTTTCTCATTTATCTAATTTATCTATTCAAAATTCAATCCGTTACTGCATGTCTTACTTGCAATTTTTATAATAAGATTAGCTGATGATATTAATAATAAGAATGACTATTCAAAATACTGGAATCTATTTGTCCATTTTTTTTTACGAGATTGTTTGAATATAGAACTAATTGCTTAAAAAACTTTAGTATATTTTAATTTTAATGCAATTTTTATTTTTTTTCATTAATTAGCCATTATAGTTAGGTTAATTTAAATGTGAAACCATATTTTAACATTATAAAAATTTAGAAAAATAAAAATAATTATAATTTATATTATACAAAAATAAACGACGAGTATAAAATGAGCAATAACAACGTGCAATGCATGTCATAGAAAAACTAATAGATATAGATGTGGGAATGGGTATGCAAATATTGGGATTTCAAAAAACGCCACTATTAAGTTTATGGATTGACATAAATATCATTAAATATTTTAATTTCATTGATCGAAAAAATAAAGATAATTTTATTTTATTTAGTCAAATTAATTAACTATTTAAATCTAAAATCTATTAGATAAAATAAGAAATTATATTTATATACTATACAAGGTATACATAAAATAAGGTAAATACTATTCAGTTTCACATTTTTTATAATTGGAATCAGCGGTTTTGAAATCGAAACTATATAATATATTATAAATGATGCTCTAAAATAATGATTAAAATATTAATTATTATACTATATAATATATTAATAAATGAAATGCTCTAAAATAATGATTAAAAAAAATATTAATTATTATAATATATAATATTAATTTTTTATATTTTAGTAATATAGACAATTGATGTTATTATATTATATATGAAAAGATTAATTTATAGGAAAATTTAAATGGATTGATAAGTAATTTTAATTTTATAAAAATTTAATTGTCAAATTATGATAATATTTCATTATTATAAATATGTCATTTTCTTAACAAGTTATTTAATTATTAAATTTTTTATTTTATTACTTTATAAAATATATTTTTTTATATTATACTCTCATTCTGTTTCAGTAATATAAATATTCGTAATATTATAATTTTATAATATAAAAGTATATATAAAAATTAAATTATATTTACTTTTTACTTTAAAAATTAACGTATATATAAAAATTAAATTATATTTACTTTAAAAATTAACGTATACAAACACAAACAATGTGCAGCACATGTTTGTATATATATATAATTTAATATAATATATAAAAAATAATTTATTTACATAAATCTTTCATATATATTATAGGTTTTTTTTTTTCTTTTACCCATAGTGGATGCATGAGGCCTCCATTACTGAGATATTATCCAACTAGCACCACTGATGAGATGGGCCTTTAAGCTTCAACAGATGAAACCCATATAAATCCAGTAGATGTACAGGGCCCATCACTATGATATTATCCAATTAGACCACCTATGTTGTACGGAAACTTCCTTTAGCTGCCGATTCTTTTTTTCAGAAACGTTTCTTATGCGGAAATGCTTGGAAACTCCTCATAAGCATTTAGAAACTGTTTCTGTAAATTGAGTAATTTGGAAACACGTTTTCATCTCTAAATATGTTTCCGTAAACCAAAAATTCTCAAAAATTCATTTCTCTAATTAAAATAAATGCATAAATAAATACAAATCCATAAAACATGTATTTTTTATGAAAATGAAACTTGTAACTTTTTTGGACATGATTAAATATTAATTGAACTTTAATTTATTGTTGAATATATTTAATGATTTATAATAATTTATATTTTTATATTTATAAATAGAACTCTATATTTTTCATATTTACATGTTTCCCCACATTTTCATTTCTTTATTTTAAAAGAATACCGTTTCCTGTGTCCGTTTCCGTGTTTCCACACTTCCACGTTTCCGTTTGCAACATAGTAGACCACTAATAAGATGGGCCTTCAGGTCTCAATAGATATTAATAAATTATATGTGACATTTTAATTTTACATTTTTTTAGAATAAATTTTATATTTGTTTTAAGAGTTTATTATTACAGTTTACTAAAAAATTTAGCATATTGTTTTGATTTGAATGGAATACAATGCCAATGAGAAAGTTCCAACAGAGAAGTTTTGGGAGGCAACATGATTAGAGCCACTAATTAAGATTAATTAATATTAGTTATACTTTTAAAATAAGAGAAAATACCATTTCAATCCAGAGAGCAGCAATCGAATACGTCAAAATTCTAGTCTTCTCAAAATATAATTGATTAGGATCTTACTATTTCTTGATTAATTAACCTAATTTCTTGTTAGAGAAGAAAGGTAACTGAGAGTGAAGAAGTTTGACTGGATAAACTTAAAATTATTGATTGAACTACGTAACATCTAAATCAGTCAATCATGGCGTAACTATTTAATTAACAAAAACACTTAATTAATCCTTAATCAATTATTTAAGCACTATGTGTATAAATATTACCTCTTAATTAAGCCTACACAGAGACCCACCAGACCTCAAATCAAGAACAAAAAGAATGGGTTTAATTTTCAGTTCCCAGGAATTAACCTCTCTACCTACAGCAAAGCTGATCTTCAAAGATGGCCATATTGAAGAGTTCCCATACCCAATTAGGGTTTCACACTTACTACAAAGAAACCCTAACTGTTTTATATGCAACACTGACGATATGGACTATGATAATTACATTCCAGCCATTGATGGTGACAAGGAGCTTCAATTAGGTCAGATTTATTTTGCACTTCCTGTTAGTTGGCTAAAGATCAAGCTTCAGCCTCCAGAAATGGCTGCCTTGGCCGTTAAAGCAAGTTTAGCTCTACAAACCACCGGCGGGAGACCACGGAGGATTAAACGGCAAGGGATTAAGAGGGTGGATCCTAACGACGGAGCCAAGATTTTTCTTTTTAAAGAAGAACCAAAATTTTAGAGTAAGGGATATTAATTATGAATTTAAATTATAAGTATACATTAAACTTTGTGTTGAAGTTAAATTCCAAAATGTATAAACTTGTTTAATATATATTTAGTATTTCAAAGTTGATTTAGAGTTTCGTATTTTTAATTTGAAGTTGAATTTCATTTTTTTAAAATTAAAAAATGAAGTTTAGATGTATAGTAATATGTAAAATATCAATTAGGAAAATTTATTTATAAAAAGAATTGTGAGATACATTTCCAAAATGCATTGATCTCATATTATTATATGGCTGAAATCACTTGTTTAGTTTTTTTGTGCGGGAAAATAGAAAATAAGTTTTGGCCAAACCTTCAATTTCATCCCAAAGTTTCGAATAGTTGCAATTTCACTCTAAATTTACTTTTGCATTCTGGGCATTTTAAACTTATCACCTTAATTGCAATTACACCCTAATTTGCTTTTACGGTTCAATTGCACTCTAAAGTGAATTACAACACCATGAACTTATAAATTTATTGCATTGCACCCTGAAAGTAAACTAAGGATGAAATTCGGATTAAAATAATGTAAAAGAATGAACTCCACATCCAAGTATTTAAATAATAAATAATAAAATCAAATCCAAGTATTCAAATATTAAATAAATAAAATCAAGATTTAGTATTTGTTTTAAAATTGAACTAATTTTGGATGCAAAAATAATAAGTTGGATATTAATTCAAATTAAGGTGTAATTGCAACTAGTTGTTAAGTTCAGGGTGCTCAAGATACAAATGTTGATTTAGAATAAAATTGCAACTACTTAAAAATTCACGGTGAAATTGAAAGTTAAGCCGAAAAGATAAGGGCAAACAATGTAAAAAAGGAAAGGTTGGAAGAATATAGGGATGAAGTAATTAATGTATCATATATTTTTTCTGTCTCTTCAAGATTTTTCCATGGAAATTAAGAAAATAATTAATTTTCTTGAATTATAGTAAAATTAAGAGATACTAAAAATATTTTGTGAAGATAACATGTTTTTATATAAATAAGGATAAAATTAAAAAAAGAGCATTTATTACTTTTTAAAATACTTAAAATAATTTATATTTCAGAACAAATTTGTCATCATAAAACGATTTATATTTTGAGATAGAAAGAGTATTAATTAGAGAAGAAATAATGCTTGAATTGGCCAGAAATTATCTATGATGTTCAAAATTTTATGCTAAATTTTTAAGCAAATAAAATAGGATTAAGAAAACATAATTATTGTTTTATAGTCAACTAGCTTATAATTATCTCCCCTTACCCAAATTTCTTTTAGATTTTATTTCCTAAATTCAAAATTTTATATTTTAGCCAATAAGAGAGTGATTTTTTTTTTTTTTTTTTTAATTTTTTTTTTTTTTTTTTTTTTTTTTTAATTTTGGGTGAGAACAACCTACTTGGAAAATAATCTATCAATTTATTTTTTATTGAAATAATTAATATTTATAATCTGTATGGAGCATATCTAATTGTACTTAAATATCCAAACATGTATATATATGTAGATAATAACTCTAAAAATTGTAGCGTCTCCACAACCCTAATGATCATTCACACAAATAGATGGGTATTTGCTGTTCTTATCGGAAAAACACGGCGGCGACGGCAAAACTAATTCTTGAAGATGGCAGATTGAAAGAATTCTCACATCCAATCAGGGTTTCACAGATATTACAAGGAAACCCCACTTCCTTTATATGCAACTCGGACGATTTGAGCTTTGATGACCAGGTTTCCGCCATTGGTGATGAGGTAAATCTTGAATTAGGTGAAATTTACTTTGAGTTGCCAATTAGCTGGTTGGACAGTCCTATTAAGGCCGAAGACATGGCTGCCTTGGCTGTCAAGGCAAGTTTGGCTATGAAAATTGGTAATAGAAGAGTTTGGTACTGTCGTTGGTTTCGGCTTAGGAGTTCGAATCTGGTCGAGTTGAATGAAAAGAAAGCTTTTGATACTGAACTATTAGTGACAATTGGCGGCAGCGATAGTGGTGGTTTTGGGAGAGGAGCTGCGGCGAGGAGAAGCAAGGGAAGCAAAGAAAGGAAATCTAGTAGTGATTTGAGTATTATTTTAGAAGAGGAAATGATTAACTAATTGGAGGTGATGCCATTGCTAAAGATTGTTGAGTTTGATTTATCAGATCATTTTGTTGTTCATGTGGAATATAAATTTTATCTCAATAATGTTGAAATCGTCTCCAGAAGTGATTCAATAATATTAGAATTATCTGAAACTTCGTTGCAATTTCGAATTACAAATAAAGTTCATGTAATCTTGGTCAAAGGTAGACATTATTTGAACACTACGCATAAAACAAAACTGACAGATTTTGCTGCTACAGAACTGATTATCCTAAAATAAAACTAATAGAGTTTACCGATATAATAAAAATTCCTGATGAAAAATTGAAAGGGAATCTTTGAAAATAAAGTAAATTTTTAAAGAAGAAAGGAATAAACATAAATAGTAAAAAAAAATTTACTAATATTTTTACAGCAAAAGTTTACTGTGTGAAAGTGAAACACATGATTGCAAATCTAAGATAAATTTATGGAAGAATAAAGTGGAAGTGGAAGTGGAATAAAGTTAATTACTGGGTTTGACTGATTTGGACATTGAAAAAGAAGTGAGGTTTTCTTGCTACGTGTCGTGTAATTGCAGGGGAAAGACGGACCAAAATGAGAAAAAAGGGGGCTTATCGGTAAAGAAAATGAGAAGACGTGGGTCGTGATGTAATTGTGAAAATATTTGGGGATAAAATGTGGATCACAACATTAATGGAAAATTACAATTACATACTAAAACATTTTAGAGTAAAAACTAAAATCATATTTTTTTTTTCTTAATTTTGAAATTTTTTTTTATAATTGTACCCATTCAATCACAGTTATATCTTTTAATTAAGCTCTCAAGAAAATTTTTTTTACGTATAATTGTTATGATTAGTTCTTATGGTCTTTTCATTCCGTTAAAATTGACATATTTCAATTTGCCGAAGGATTAAAAAAAAAATCAATAAACAACCTCAATTCTAGAGACGAATGATTATAACTAAATTTACTCTCTATTGTCAATTTTTAAATAATTATTATTTATTTAATAGAGATATCAAGAAAAAGGTTGAAGTTAAAAAATAATAATAAGTTACTGTATAATATCAAAAGTAAAAAGTTTAAGGTGCTACAATGTTAAAATAATAAAAATTAGAGGTAAATTTATATATTCATCCTACTCCAAATATACGTAACCAATTAGTAATATCATAAGGAGAATGATTGAAAATATGAAGACCAAAATAAAGAGAAAAAGCACATTTGGTCAATTAATCTGCACAAAAATTTACTTCACGAAAAATATACGAAACCCGTTAAATATGAATGTTATTATTTTTATTTTATCTGCATTTTCATGTTTCCATTTCTATGGTAATCTATCTTTAAAAAAAATTTTGATAATGAGAGAGTGGAGAGCATCAATTAGCCCATAGTTATGTTAAAGAAAGAAATGAAGTGGAAGACACAGGAAATGGAGTTCTATTGAGAAAAGGTAGGGTAAATGAGTGAAGACAAGAAATGTCCATGCCTAAATGGACCCTCAAAACAGAAAAAGAAGTATGAAAGGAAAGCCTCATTATGTGTGAAAAATAGAAAACAAACACACTTTTTTTTTGTAATCTAGACATAAAAAGGAAATGTTTCATCTTGACCTTAGCTTGAAATCAAGAAAGCCTTCCTTCCTTTCTTTCTTCCTTCCTTCCATACTGTGGTCATGTGCGATTTGAAGCCTTCCAAGCTAAACGTGATTGAGTGGCGCCTGCATACGAACAAGACTTGAAATTATAGTGAAATTTCCCATCCAAACAACTTTTTTTTTTTTTCCCCTTTTGTTTGTTGAATTCAATCACCTTTTTGCTTCCCTTTTCCCTGAAATTAATTAATCTGTTATATGATGTTAGGTGCATGTGAAAAGCTTTTTCAATTTGAATTTATTTTTCTTTTTTAGTGATATTTTGAATTGTCTTTAAATTTTTTAAATGATAAATATAAAATAAATTAGTGGTAGCCAATAGTGGTCCGTGGCTTGTACTGACTAGTGAATATTAGTGGTGGTGGCTACCGGTGACTAATATATATGTATATATATATATAAGGTTATAGTAAGTTTGTCAATATTTAAAAAATATTTTTTTCTTTAAACATAAGAAGTTAATTTCCTTGAAAATGACTTAGTTTTCATGTAACCAAAAAATTATTTTCCATTAATTGATTTTTTAAGCACCTCAAATATTAAAAAATTTAAAAAATATTTTTCAGATGAATTATTTTTTAGAAACAAATGGAGCATGAGTGCACGTGTCTTAAGAGATTTTAATGAACAAGAAAATTAAGAGTTTAACTGGCGCCAGCATGATAAATTTCAATTCGACCATAGCTTTTTATTATTTTTCAGTAAAAAAGTTTCTTCTTTTTTTTTTTTTTTTTTCTTCTGGTTAAAGGAAATAAATGGTTTTTATGACCGGTTAAACATAACTAGGTAGCCAGTTGCTCCACATAAGAAGTTGAAGTAGTGGATCCAAAAGCCGTAGCGTGTGAAAGGCAAAGAAGATGATAGAAGTAGCAGAAATTGCAGGTTTCAATCCTGAAATGTTTGTCCTTTCTGGTTCATTCTGTTGACAAATTGCAGGTTTCAATCCTGATATAGACATTACAATTACCTACTATCTTCAAATGCCAAACACTTATTAGTAGTAATTTAGGCAATGGTAATTATCAACAACTCAGTGTAACTAAACTAACCTATTCTCTATTGGCTTATTTATTTTTTATTTTTTTTACTTTTTTAAAATGAATGATATAAATTGGAGCTAAATTTGGTTGAGATGAAAATTTCAAACTCAAAATAATCAGCAAAATTGATCGGTTATAAAAATAGCATTTTTTTTTTTTTTGATTTTAATAGGAAACAACCGACAAGTTTAATTTTTAAAAATCCTGAAAATTAAACTTTTTAACTCAAAAAGTAAGTGAAAATTAAATGGAACTTCGATTTTATTTTATAAACAAATAAAAAATTCGATTTACTCAAGTTTTATATTAATACAATTCAAATCATATCCACAATTCTTGATGAGAGGATTAAATTCGAAACTTCTCAGTTTTATTTATAATCTCAATACTTTAACTCAAAATCCCTTATTAAAAGATTAGTCAAGGGTTCCCTTTTTTTAATATAATTGCACGGGATACTGTAGTCCATATCCGTTTAACGGTCTACAAACTTGACAAATCTCTGTTCGCTTTCGGAAGCAAAAGGATTGATCTAGGGGGAGTTTGGGTTGCAGAAAATCGAACCCATAACCTAAGTCATGGTGATTAACTCTGTAAGTGCTATTTGTGACTGAACTACTCTGTTCGGTTTAGGGTTCCTCAACTTAATATATAGAATCTTTGAATGTAATAACCTCCATACATTAAGTGAAAGCTCATTGTTGAAAATATTACTCAATGGCTAATTAAAGTTTTAATTAATTGACAACTCAATAGAATCTTTGATTGCATTTATGTATTCTACTTTATAGTTAGAATTTAAAAAAACCATTTCTCATTTGTTAGGCAGTTGCTTTTCTATTTCTCATTCCAAAAGGAGTTAAATTAACATATACAAACAAAAACAAAAAGTTCGAAACCACTCACTCAGAGACTTGAACAAATCTAGGCAGATTCCCCCACCTTGGCAATTAATAGCAGCCCACAAGAAGTCTCATAATTGATAAATAACATATAAAAAAAAACATTAATTAAGATGAAAAAAAAAAAAACACTATTGGGTAGTCAAAGTCTTGGCCTTATAATAATATAATTCTTTTCCAATACCTTTCTTCTTCCTATATAAATCCCACACACCTTCACTTCCACACAAACAGCCCTAACCTAACTCTTCAAATACACAGATAATCCAAGAATGGGTAATTGTGTAGCTCCTCAATACACAAAAACGGATACTACTCTCACTCTCACTGCTCAAAATTGGCAATATCCCACAACCAAGATTGTTCATATTGATGGGAAGCTTCAAGAATTGAAGCAACCAACAATGGCGAATGTTGTTCTTTCTCAGAACCTAAATTGCTTTCTCTGTAGCTCAGAATCTATGTACGTTAACTGTCACGTGCCTCATGTGCCAGATGATGAGGAACTTCAACTGGGTCAGATTTATTTCCTCTTGCCACTCTCTAAATCCAATGGTTTGCTATCTTTGCAAGAATTATGTGCACTTGCTATTAAAGCTAGCGCTGCTCTTAATCAACTGGACTCCGATGCTCCTTCGAGTAAAACGACATCGTTTAATGGGAGTAAATTGTTGCCAGCTGGTGGTCACCGGTTTTGTAAAATTCCGATTGCTTTTGACATCGTTGGTGTGAATTTTCCGGCGGGGAAGGACGAAGCAACCATTAAATTGATTTGAGTATTGAAAGTCTAATTATTTATTTTAGTGATTGGCAAATATTTATATATGTAATTGTTTATTTTTTTTTAGCTTTTGATGCTATATAATTGCTAAGCCAACTTTAGACATCACATTTCACATTATAGGAACATAAAGTAGTTAAGGCTTTATTAGGATAGTAATTACCGTTGGCTTATTATTAAACTCTAATCGGTACTTTTTACTGTTTAAATTAACCCAACATCTTGTCATGTAATGATATCGATATTAATGTATATTTAATTCTGATATTATTTATAACGTTAAATTACATTTCACGGGTGAAAACAGAAATTTTAAATTCGAATACAAGACTTCTTCTGTCGCTTTAATAACTTTAACTATATGCTTAAAAATTTATCGCCTTTTAATTAAATTGTGAGTTTGCCTCTTTAGCAACTTGTTACTATCCTACTAAATAAACTACAATTGGCCATGAATATCCTTCAGAAAATTGAAAATTGCCCTATTCTTCAAAACCCTAAACTTGTTGCTTTTTGGTCTTTAGTTTTTATGGTAACAATGGGCTGCTCCCAAACAAGCCATGCTATAGAAAATATTAAAAGAATGAGGCAAAGTGGTGTGTAAGATTCAATTTGATTATTTTTTTTTTAAGAGGAAAAATGAAAACATGAACTGGAATTTAATATATATAGTTGAATCAAAATAGGATTTAAAAATATAATTTGATGCAGTACATAACTTTTCATCAAGTGAGATTTCTTTTAAGTCTAAAATGAAAATAAAAAAATTATTCTTTTGGCACACTGGATTTGTTTCAAGTGGAAGAGGTTTCAGTTAGATTTCATAGACATGAGGCATGCATTATGTTATGTCTAGTGTTTTAAATTAAAAATTATCACTTTTTAGCACATGAGAGTAAGGATTTAAGTTTTTTTATATATCAAAAAAATAATAAATCATTAATAAAATAAAATAAAAAATGGAATCAATTATAAATTTTTTTTTTTCCAAAAATGAGATTATAAAGTAGTACGTTGTAATGTATTCTGAAAAGTTTATCCTATCACGGTCCCAAACAAGTTTTTAATTTCTTAATTCAGAATTAATAATTGTTTTGTGAATTCTTTTCCATCATATTCAGAATTAAAGCAGAGATAAATGTGCTTAAATTTTTTGGTGTTGATTTATAATTATGGGAATGAAAAGTTGATCATCAGGTGCGTAGATCAGTGGCATGGCACTATGAAGCAGGCAGCTTTTTTTTTTTGCAAGATATATTATTATAGACAATATATCATTACATTGACATTAAAAGGTTTACGAATGGGTTGGATCACCACTAAATGCACCTACATGAAGGGAAGAAGTAAGAAACCTTAATTGTGACTAAATCTCAAATCGGATTGGACGGTTCCTGATAATGGAATTTGAATACTGATAATTTACACTGAAAAAGGATCGATGAATGGGAGTTTGAGCTAGAGAGGTCAATTTTAGGCACCTGAATTCAATTATATCAATATTAGTTCAATTACTTATATCTTTGGTGAGGCTAACAACAGTGTTGATTAAGTTTCTCATTTTATTACTTTTTTCTTCAAGGCATTATAGATCTGTTGGGTAAAATTAACTGTATTGGTAGTTATTAGCTATTTTTGTATTATATAATTATTTGAGTAGCTAATAGTTGTTTGAAAAACTTTTCGTAGAATACTAAAAGCTAAATATTACAAGGATAACCTTTTATAATGCGCTATCTTAAACTCTAATAGCTAGTTGAAATGCTATATTACCGAAAACTATAAAAAATAAAGTTTAGGATTATCAAAAGACTAAAAGCTACTTAAAAAAAATGTTGTCGAACATTGCCTATATCTTGGAAGATCCTCTTTCTAGTATTCTCTTATGATTATTACACAACTCTATTGGTGTTACTTATTTCTACCGAAGTGCGATTTAATTTTTTCTTTTCCCATTAAACCAAAATAAAAAAATTAGTTCAATCATTGAACAAAAATATTTGTGCAATATTTTTTCTAGATTCTAAAATTTGGTAGGGTTTGAACAAGTTGCAATGTTATGAATGCTGATCTAACTTCATTATTTGCTGAATTGTACAAAGTTTATTAATACACAAGACTCCAATTTTCCAGTAAGTTAGTTGCTAGAAGGAGAAAACAGATTTTGCTTCAAATTGATAGGCTAAAAGTGCCAACTGTGCTAACAACTCATGCTTGCCAGATTTCCACGTGTTCTGTCTTCAAGTAGGTGCTCAGAAAGTGCAAACTTGTGCACTTTTTTGCACTCAATTTTTTTTGGATTTTTCCAAATTTGAAATAAAGTTGAAATATTCAAATTTATAATTCAATTAAATGCTGAAATATTGAATTTATTCATTTTAAATTTAAATAAAACCTCCTCTTTCTTGGCATTAGTGCAGAGTTAGCTATGAACAGGACGAAATATAGATAGAGAACTACTATAGCCTGACTCATACTGACTTAGCTGTTATTGTTTGTATTCAAATGAAAACAACATCAATTATTTCATTACAGTGACATGTAGAAACAACTATGTAAAAGCACATACAATTACAGACTAGCATAATTAATTACTCTTAATTAATGTTCTAATAAAACAAAATTTATCAGAATTTAAGGAGAGACATTTTCCTATGTGGATGGCTTCATTTCAGTCTTAATGGCAGCAACCAGCAGGTCATAAGCTTCACCCCAAGCATTCTTCATTTCTGCTGACCACATTTCTGGTACAGCTTCCTTTATTGTCTCCATTAGGGCAAACTTTGTCACCTGCATGTACAAATAACTTTTTTTAAGGACTAGTTAAATTAAATTAATATATTTTCACTAAAAATACTTTTCTTTTCCCCAAATATTTTATTAATATATATATATAGGAATCATACCTCGAAATGTTCATCCACAACTCCATATTTGAAGTGGACAGCTCCCAATTTTTTTAAGCTAGACTCTCTAACAGTAACTTTGCCAGCTTTCCTTAGTTGAACTGCTGATTCACAAGTCTGCAAATGAACCCCAAGAACAGAACCTTAAAATGCATTATTTCACCATTTTTTTAACAAAATATATGTATTAATAATGAACTTGTTTAGTTAATATTCTTGATTAAATATTGTATAGTTACCATGATAAAGACAGACATGGCATGGGGCTTAAGCTTCGCATTTTGGTGAAGAGGAACATTAGAGTCTCGCAAGAATGAGAACATCTTCTGTGCTGATGGTGCAATCTCAAATATCCTGCAAAAAAACACAATCCCATTTAATTAAAATATAAAATTTTAAAAAATATCAAATCTTGGCATATCCTTTTTCTTTAAGAATTTTCTGATGTAAAAACATATATACACAAATGGGTTTGATCAATTACTTCAAGAATAATTGAAGACCCAATTCTGCAGAATTTTTCTTCATTACATTCCATGACTTGACTACCAGAGCTTCTTGCTCTTCTGTAAAACCTTTGCATTCCAAGCTACTCATGGCCTTTAATTTTAGAACTACGATATTTAATTAGATGGTGACTTTGATTATGGTGTTGGTTAACTATTTGCAGCCATTATTTATACATGCAAAATTTGAAGCAGATAAGGTTAACTCTTCAATACATTTGAAAGCCATTATTTTTTGTTCGTGTACCGATATGAACTGTTGTAGCATCCATAGGTCTAAAACCATGGGACTCACTCAGCTGTTAGTTTCAACCTAGAAATACCTGGTTTTGGGTGTTCAAGTTGGATTGTAATAAAGTTATATAACTAATATATTATTCAATTTGAATTTCCCTTCTACTGATACAAAATAATAATAATAATAATGGAAGGAGATTCTACGAATTGTATTTTTCTTAAAATGCAACAATTCAATTTTCAAAATTGGCTAGAATATTAAATTAGTTGCTGAACTTTCACAACTTGTCCAATCAAATTCAATATGTTATTTTCCATCTAATTGGTCAATGAATCTGATCTAATTTATCCCATCTGCACCTTCATTTTCCCCCATTTGAAAAATCAATTATTTAAAAGAAAGGAGAAACTTGATTAGAAGATAATGATCGAATTGAAATCTTATACGTCCATAATAATTTAAAATAACAAAAAAGTTGCAAAATGAAATAGAAATCCGATTATAATAAAGAATACAAAGCCACTGAACTGGCAAGTTTAACTAAGAAATCCGTGTAGAAGTTAGCTTCACCGTAAATGTGTTCAATCGAAATCTAATTATAATAATTGGATGTGAATGTTTTATTACTTGCGTACATTTTACTATTTTCAATTTCTTGTAAGATAGATTTGAACTAAACTAAGTAAACTTAGAACTTCAGCAGTCAATTAAAATGAAAAGAATTTATTGAACTTGATTAGATGAATGGTAAAAATTCAGGTGCCAATTTGATGCGTAAGTCATTCTCATTCTATTTGTAAACACCTTGGTGGAATACGATCACACAATTTTATTAAATTCATACAAAATCCCCAAATTTTCATGTGTACAATCTTAATCATCAAAGTTGTTTGCTATTATTGAAGCTAGAGCTTAATACATCAAACATCTCTCTGTTAAAATGCTTCCGAAGAAGGTTTCATTTCATTTCTGATAGCAGCAGCTAGCTGATCATAAGCTTCTGCCCAAGCATTCTTCATTTCAGGTGACCACATTTCTGGTACTGCTTCTTTTATGGTTTCAAGCAATGCATACTTCACTACCTATATATGAATCATCAACATAATTATTTGAAACTTACTACGGCTGTATAAAATATTTGTTTCTATAGTTTAACGAAATACTATATCAGAACTGATACCTCAAAATGTTCATCAACTACCCCGTATTTGAAATGGGTAGCTCCTAAATCTTTCAGACTGGACTCTTTTACAGTTACTTTGCCGGCTTTTCGAAGTTGCTCTGCTGATTCACAGGTCTGCAAGACAGCAATAGCCTAATTTCTAAATATCTTGACAAATAGATGATTAATCGATTGGGATTCTCTTAAATTACTTTCTTGAACAGATGTTCGTGTTTCTACTTTAAGATTATGTTTGGTTAAGATTTATGGAGATGATTAGTAACAGAAGAATGGACTCACCATAACAAAGACAGTCATGGCATGAGGTTTAAGTCTTGGATTCTGCTCTACAGGAACATCCGAGTCTCTCAAAAATGTGAACAGCTTTTTTGCAGATGGTGCGATCTCAAAGACTCTGCAAAATCCAACTCAGAACTCACATGCAAATCACAAATCCACTAGTAATTTAACACAATAAACCAAAAAAGAAGAAGCGTTTAGTTTCAGATTAACTTCTTTGGTCAAGATTCAAATATAAAGAAGGTTGATTTACTTAATGAAGAATTTTAGACCCAATTCTGGAGCATTCTTCTTCATTGAGTTCCATGATTTGACCACTAGAGTTTCCTGCTCTTCTGTAAATGCACTCACTTTCAGTTTTATACTGCTCTCCACGCCTTTCATAAATTCAAAAATCATAATTTTAGTGCTTAAAACAAAGGGAACGGAAAAACAGACCTAACCCAAGATTAGATGAAGGAACTTACCTGTGAGATACTTTGGGTTTTTGCATATTACATGTACTGGTCCATCTTTTCTGACCCATGACAAGTGCAAGGATTGCTTATGCAAGAGTCTGGGGCCAAAATTCTGAGTTACATAATTCTTATAGATACCTCTTCTGCCATTCTTCTTGATGCCTGTAGCTGCAATTATTTTTTCCACAGAAAAACAACAAAAAGAAAGATTAGATGGTACTTATTAAAAGGGAAGTGTGATTGAAATTGAAGAAAGGAAAAGCCAAAGGAAACTGACCATCAGAGAGTAGCAAAGTAGCCCCAGAACTAATAGCGTTGGTATCCCCGAGAATCATCTGACAGAAGTATCAATAATGCAAATCTAAGATATAAGAAGTAGCTTCACCAGTTGGGTTCTGATTACAAAAAAGGGTCCGACTGTGTTAAAAAGTTAAATTAGAAATAACCTTTCAAGCAAGGGTGGAGACAACTTCTTTATGTCTTCTAATTTATTGTATTATTATTATTTATAATAACATGTCTCTATATTTATTATATATTTATTATTTAAGTGCATGCACTAAGACATGTTGCCATAATGTGGACGTCAATGTGCAAAAACAAAACCATAATCTTGAATACAGTGAATACTCTTCTTTATATTCTAACTTTCGACCTCAGAAGATGATTCCCCTAAATGGACTTCCCACTCCACTAAAAAATCACAGAAAATGTTTTGGCTTTTAATCATTTCAGCTACGGTTTCATGATTTCACAGAGAAACCAACCAGAACCTAGAACTGAAACATCAGTCAATTTTCCTGGGAGAAAAAAAGAAAGAACCATAGACAAATAATATGTTTTCTGATGTTGAACTTTGTTAAAAATGGTAGATTATTGGATCTGGAACAAATTATGGCTTCCCACCTTACACAAGCACCAACCTTGAATTATTATTATTATAACAACTAGTGTAGACTATTAAATCAAAATCTTCACACCGTAATAATGAAGAAACAAGATATACAAAGGATAGACAATGGATCATTGGATCTACCAAAAGAGAGAAGAAAAACTTAAGAAAGGAAAAACAAGGATAGGCTACAGGGTACCAAATTAGCCACATCCATAACTTAAATCTGGTTTTGTAACCACTGATTCAAAAGGAATTGCAACCCTCTCTTTCACGATGCATCGAGCTTCACCATCTTCCACAACTAGAACTCTCCCAGGTGGGCATCGCATGCTTCTCTTTTCTTCAGTTGCTGGTTGCTGAAAGAAGCCCAAAATTTTAAAAGGTGTATTCTTTTTCCCGAGACTAGGTCCAAAACCAGACAAGCTTAACACAGATATCACACCGATGAGTGTGATCACTGTCTTAGCTGCTGCACCAATGACATGTCCCAGTCCTTTACTTGAGTTTTTGGGCATATCCTGCGCCTGATTGCTCCCTAATCCATTCAAATTCTTCTTTGCTTCACCAGAGATTATACCATTCCGCACAAACTTGCGTGTGGAAGGAAAGTGTAACGCATGGCGGTTGTCTACAACTAGGGACTGTGGAAGGCGGCTTGGATAAGGAGGAAGCAAGAGATCATTGTTATGCTCCACTGTTTCACCAGCAAATGCAGAAGCTTCCTGTATCACTTCTAAGTCTTCCCCTTTATACTCCTTTAGCTTATCTAACAACATCTTGCGGCTATGCTCAATCTCACTGAGAGCAACTTCCCTCTCATAACGTTGTTGTTGCTGCAAATCCTGGCCACCAGAGGAATACAATTAAGGGGTTTATAATCATTATGTATGACATTTCACAGAAGCTACTCTGTTTCTATTCATCCCTTTGTTAGATCAAAACATGTACCCTTGTGATTTTAAACTTCATATTTACAATAGCTCTTACATATATAAAAGTAAAAAGAAACTATCTTTGGATTCAAACAACATAATATTTTGCAAGCCTGCCCTCCACTTCTTGAGTCATATGAGCACCGCCCGAACATGTGGGAACAAGCATATGGATATAACCACAAATGCAAACATGAGAGAAAAACAAAGGGATGGAATTTTCCTGGAATAACAAATGAGTGGAATGAAGCTAGGAATATTTTACACATAATCATCTCACTCCCAAGCAAGAAACTTGAGCCACGTTCAAGAACACTGAAGGAATTTTTGAAAATGATCAGATCAAGAAGCAGAAAATTGTTTCATTAGGTCCACAGCAAGCCAAAAGGAAGAGTTTACATATCATACAAAAACTCCATAAAAGAAAAGCCATCTTGTTTGGTTTACAGCAATAAAGAAGAACTAAATTCACAAATCAGAGCATATATGTAATCAGTGATTTTGGTTGAAACTTTAATCAGTTCATCAAAGTAGCATGTCTAGATTGTTGACCAGATGCCATCATCTATTTGCCTGATATCCACTTCAACATTTTATAGAGTTCCATCAGGTGCTAACCATATGCTGCCCATTAGCATCATCTTCATGATTCTCGAACAAATGGAATAATGTTTCCTTTCCCTTTAGAGCAACATATGGATATGTGAAGTACCCTTGGCTTAAAAAATTAAACAGCTTAAATAGCGCATCCTTTCATCTCCTTTAGACAGGGGATAAGAAAGCCTGTTGATATAGGACATGAACACACCTGGATAAATTCATCTTCATCTTGGAAATTATCCCTATATTTCAGTATTTCATCTATTCACACACACATACATCGTTTCTTACATTCTGCAGCCAATAGAGCATATTCCTTCAATTGATTTAGGGGAAATCAAAGATCATCAATTTGTCAGTACAAGCAAGCACTCAATTAATAACCTACTAAGCAGCCAAAAATAGATCATCTCAAGACCATTTCCATGTGTTGGTCATTTTCATGGACCTATAATACAACTTCATTCAGTAGGAATATTGAAATCATTGAGGTTAGTTTTTGGATTATCAAAACACCAGTGATCTAACAGTTCCAGCAAGATATTGGCAAGTAATCTGTTTAATTGCGCATAATCATGGTCATTTGGTGCTTTAAAATTATTAACAGGACAAATTTCCTAAGTACCAAAAATAAAATGATAACAGAAGGAGGTTTATGAATGACCATAAGCTTAGGCGCTTTTGGTGTAGACTTGAACAGCATTAAACACTCCAAATACAGAAACAGTAACTAGTCAACTTCATACAAATACAAATAGCACTGCAACCTCAGTTCCAAATGTCTAATGGCATGTTTAATTTACCAATGAACTAACCATAAAAATGATGTAAGAAAGGAGTTTTCAAACAAATTGATATCAAAGTTAAAAGATATACACACATAACTTAAATACAGAATACAGGAAAGTCGGTCACTCTTTCGATGTCCCTTTTGATGTCACCTAAACTAGAACCCAGTTAATCAAAAGCAAAGTAAAACAGGCTTATCTAAACAATTTATTTTATTTAACGTCACAAATGAAAATCACTGACAATAAATCATCATTATCAATCTCAATAAAAATCTTTATAATTTTCCGTTTCACAAATATCCAAGCCAATGTCTTTGTAAAAAAAGGAAAGAAATGCCCAAGTTTGGATCTTTGTTGTAAAACCCTAATTTTCAGATTTGGGTACTGTACCTGCAAGTTAGAGAGCTGGTGTTCAAGAGATTCAAGTGCATCACGGATAAGCAAAAGCCTTTCAGCCTCTTCGTCTTCTTCCTCTGCTTCATTCAATGACCCCCCAGTAATTGACTGAGAATTAGGGTTTTTTTCATTCTCCCCTTTCCCAATCACGCCCTCTTCAAAACCCTCTTTTTCTTTGTTTTCTTTAAAAGATATAGAATTACCATTGATATTGCTGTTGTTGGTTTTAGTACTTGCTTTTTGGATGCAATTGCTGATCTTTAACCTCAATTCAATGGCTCTAGCCAATACTACCTCAACCCCCTCTTCTTCCATTGCAGCTCTGTCTGTCTCTCTCCCTCTCCCTCTCTCTCTCTCTATGTGAGTTTCCCAGACATTAGAAAGGTTTAACTTTTGGTCTTTGAGAGATTTTGTTTGTTTGTTTGTATTATGTAGCAGAAGCGCCAAAAGGGTTTCTTGGGTTGGGCTTGTTGTGCTATTTAAGTGATTGTGGTGCTCTCTCAGCAGATAGAGATCTTTGTCACTGTTTCTGTTGTTTTTGTTTTTGGCAATTGACAAGTGACTCTTTTTCACTTCTCGTGTGCTGAAAAACCCTATAAATAAAATTCAAACCAATTAAAATTTTGATTATTTTTTCTTTTGTTTTGCTTTTGAAAAAGAGAGGATGTGTGGTTCAGGGAAAATCTTTCTATTTTGATATTCTCCTTATTATTTTTTAATTTTTACATTTCTGATTTTTATTTTTAGTTTGGGATGATATTTTTCTAATTTCAATAATAATTAATAGAAAATAAATTTTATATGGTTCAGGGAAGAATCTGTTTATTTTGATTTCTCCTTATTATTTTTTAATTTTTTACATTCTATTGTTCATTTTATTTGATGTATTTTCTTAATTTCAATAATAAATTAAAGAAAATAAATTTTATTATATATATTATATAATATATTATATATATATATTATAATCTCACAAAAACATATCATTTGATTCATTTAATTCTCTCTTTTAAGACAAATAAAAAAATCTTAAATATAAAAATCAGAACACAAATTTTTTATATAAACATATCATTTATTCATTTAATTTCTTCTCTCTTTAAGAACAAAATAAAAAATCTTAAATATAAAAATCAGAACACAAATTTTTTTATATATTATATACATGTATAGATTCCTTTCAAAAAAAAAAAAAAAAAATTACATGTATAGATTGATTTGATGGATCAAATTAAATAAATTGAATGTCTAACATTAAGTTTTATATGTGAGAAAATAGGTGTGAAATAATTTTCATTTTCAAAATTCTAATGTAAATCAAGATAGTACAAAAGTTATAACACATAAATAAGCAAAACACATCTTTAATTGAATTCACAAGTGTCATAATAATATGAGCAAAATAACCATATGTATATATATATATACAAGTTTAATCATCATGCTAACAAGGACTTATCTATAATGCCCATTCTATCAACATGACTAGTGAAGATTTTGGGCGGTAGCCTTTAGTTAGCAGATCCGCTATCATCAGATTAGTACCGATATGCTCAATTGACACTTTGTATTTATGCACTTCTTCTTTCACAGATAGGTACTCTAAGTCCATGTGCTTTGCACCCTTAGAATACCTGTCATTCTTACAGAAGAAGACAACTGCGGAATTATCACAGTAAATTCTCAACGGTCTAGCTATACTGTCGACAATGCCTAGATCTGAGACAAAGTTCTGCAACCACAATGCATGAACAGTGGCCTCAAAGCATGCCGATCAGACAAGCTCAAGTCCTTTAAGAGCTCAATATACCAACACTTAATTGACTTCTGCTACTTACTTGACTTCTGCTACTGTTTTTCTCGTTTCCCTTGAAAGCCAATTGTTTCAGAAATCTTTGATCTTATCAGAGCTTAATGATCTTCAGCCTACTTGATCACCAAACATATAAGAAGCTGACTTTAATATTCCACATGATCATTAGCATAAAAGTTGACCATATAAAGTATGATCCACATATCATTCCACATGTTCTTGCTAGCAGAACTGAGAAATATATCGAAGAACCAGACTGCTAAGTAGCATTTTGATCATTAGGATAATTCTTTTGAGAGCAGATATCGGAACACAACGTTGTGTGGAATCCACTCAATATGCTTGCCAGATTTTCTGTGTTGATATTGCTGAATGCTCTTTCTCAAAGAATTAGGCAGTAAATGTTCTATCATATCTAATAAACCAGCAGGACAAAGATCTAGTTCCTTGGCATAGCATTCCACAATCTTTGGAAGAAGGATTTTCTTTTCTTTATGTATAATTATGTTTGATTGAATGTACTCTTCTTTTGCAGCTTCCAAATCTTCGAACACTCTCTTGGCAGTATACATTCGAACCTGAACAAGTACAATACTTTAATTACTTACATGCCAGAAGAAGCAAATAGCCTTTTATATACCTTTCCATCAACACATAAAAGGCATTGTTATCATGTATGCATTATTTAAAAAGTCTTGTACCTAAAATAACATACCGCAGGATCAGAACTGCTTCCCGCACATAGTGCAAAATGTAAGCGAGGTTCAGGGAGATCAATAGAATAAGCTTTCCTAGGATCTCCAACCTTGAATTTTGTCTTTGAGAAAAATAATTGTCGTAGCCACTGCAAGCAAAATAAGCTCCAATAAAAAATCAAATAGCTTGAATTGCTCGTCGTAGAAGTTCAATACTATGGGAGTAATATATTTATTTTCTAAGAGGTCAGAATATTTTGCACAATTTTGGAGAAGTCATGTTTAAACATGAATCCAAATTCCAGATGATAAAAACAGAATGATCTTTAAAAATTACTTGTCCTGGACGGAGCAATTGACAACCCAGAATAGAACTCTGTATCATGTCTACATTAATAGTATGACCCCCCACATTGTATGCAGCCTGAAACGTAAAAGACAGTGTGAAAATGATAAACTAAACTGACATTTTTTTATATTGAAGTAATCGGAAAAGTTTTGCTCACCTTGAGTACTAAAGACATTCTTTTTGTATTACTTTTTGGAATCCCATAAACCAAAAATGCCTGTATAGAGCAGCAGAATGCAAGTTGTTCAGAAATTAATAACAGAAATATAATGTAAAACAAACTAATCATCAGCAATTTATACTTGGTGTAGAAAATTACATGCATAATTAGTGCATTATGCACATTAATCCAAAAAGCTAGCTTCTCCTCGTATTTCAAATTTCTAGGATTAACTGCTTCCAATTGGGAGACAAGTGACCTGAAATGCAACAGTTTTTGGTTTTCAACTGCATTTCTATTTAATAGATATGAAAAATATGTTGTTGAATCAAACTATATAGTGATACGCTCACCTAAAATGCTGTAGCTTATGCTGCATAGCTTTTAGCTTTTGACTATCTCTATGGATCCATTGGACCTTTGCCATTATGGAGTATGGTCCATTGAACTCCTTAGAATCTCCAATATGGAACGGGTTGTCAAGAGATGAATTGAAGGATGAAAAGTTCTTTGATGGGGGGCTCCATGTCTCTCCCTGGCCTTGTGTTGGCAACTCATTTGTTGATGGAGAGAATGAAGCACCGGGAGAGGAAGGATAATCGTGATCTGTCATAGGTGGATCTGCTAGTTCACAATATATGGCTGAGATGCACCTGATCATCTCTTCTGAAAGCGAGTTTGGTGTTTCTAGTAGATAATCATTAAAACCAGTCCCAAGATGTTCGGCCAGACTAGTTGCACTTGAATAATTATTCTGAGCTTTCTGAAGAGGAAAATACAAATTTAATCACATCATTTTGTTAATGTTACTAAATAAAAGAAAACATTTTACTGAAAATTATTGAGAAGATCTAAGTCTCAACTTGATCAAGTTACCTCTAGCATTGACAATGGGAGGGAATGGTACGCGTCTACAGCTCTAGTGATAGATTTCATGGCCGGAGAAGAAATTCCAAAGGAACGCTGAGATCTTGAAAAGTGACATTGATGAATACTAGAATCAAACAACTTTTCTGTTTCTGAACTTCCATTGCATTCCTTATTTTGATTTGCACTTGAACTTCGATTGCAAGAAAAAATACTTGACTGATTAACTGAACTGTGTATACTTGTGATAATATCTTCTCTTGGAACTTCTGGAAACACCCCTTTATGCATGATAGAATTCATTTTGCATCTTTCATCAATGGATGAGTAAGATGACATTTGTTGATCAAATGTATTTCTGTACAAAGAGAGAAGATACCGTTCCATGTATACAACCTCTAGTTCTAACACTGCAACTTCCTTAATCAGTTCTTTAGTTTCCTGCAAAAATTTTTTAGAACAAGTTTTAACCCACTTGCTAAAACTCCAAGAGCCAGAGTTACAATACAGAGAGAACTATTCACGTCAAAAAATTCAATATAGTTATATTTGTGCATAAGCTTTTATTTTAGGATGTATAAACTTATTCTATAATTTTTCAAGAGGAGGAATTTAACCTTTGGGACTGACTTATTATTCATAGCTGCATAGGAAAAAGGGGTGTAAGAGTAACTTCTCATTGCCTTCTCCAATGCATTGCGTGTCACAAACTGGTCCTGCAATTGGTCCTGAAGCGCCACAATCTGCACAATAAAGGGGAAAAACCATATCATAACTCAAAAATTCCCCAAATGAATAAGAGTTCGATGCATTAAACTTTGATGGTGCAAGCTGCTGCCGTGTTATTTTAAATTCTTTCAGCCCTTTAAAATTTCCCCTTTTACTTATATTTTTCTGTTTTAGTTTGAATTTTTGGCCTAGAGTCTATGCACTTTAGAGAGAAATAATAGAAACTCAGAAAGAGAATACAATGAAGCCCTTAACTTTATAGGTTGGAAATAAGCAGGGGCTTTAAGGTTTGGTGCCCACATATTTTGCATTTCTACGTGAGCTCTGTGAATATTCTAGGCAGTGAGCACAGACAAAATTTAAGAGATATTCACCTCTTCCTTTAAAGAATCTTCAACCTCTGTGCTGGGAGGTTGCCTGTTGTTGTCTTCAACACAGTCCTTCAGTTGTTCCATTTTGTTCTATAGAAAAAAAATCAACAAGAAAATAGCTCAAACTTAATGGAATCAAACATGGACAGAACTTATTGGTTTTTAAATCCAACATTGTTTTTTAAAAATTATATAAGCATAAACTTTTAAAAGAAAAATTCAATTCGTACCAATTTTATATTATGAGAAGCTAAATAAAATTTACTTGCTTGGTGTTTCTCCACTTTTCTTTCAACTGGATCACTGTCAATGGGAAGAAGACAGATTAATTGTCAAGTTATTATAATGCAGAACAAGTACTTATAGACTTAATGGATATAACGATAATTCATTAGCAAGAAGGTGAGAAAGAAAATATAGCCAAAAATAAAAGCAAAAGGGAAACTATCTACACTATCTTAAGGTGAAAATCTTTTATATTAGAGAAAGCTCAAATTCTAATATCTAGCAAAACCAGTTCATTCTTTGAAAAATAATGGTTCAGAGGCTCACAGAGCAAATCATCTAACAGCTTATATATAATATTGTCAACCCAAAAATGAAAGAAGCGACTGCACCTAAATTATACCTATAAATACCAAGAAACCATCATCCTACAAAAAGATTAAGAGTTAAAACATTTAACAAACATGAAAAGTGATTATAGTAGTAGAAAAGAATGAAAAGAGTACCTAACAGAACGTTTATGCTTTGAAACTCTTGTTTCCATGAACTTGAATGGCTTCAAAGTTGAATCTGCCCGCCACATCAATTCATGCATAGTGTGGCAAAGAAAATTCTGTTCAGACCCCACAGTAGAAAAAAAAAAGTTCACTGAAATAGCATTAAATGCAGAGCAAGTAGCACCATAAGATATTGACAAAGTAATATGCAAAGAAAAACACACCACATAATGGAAAATTCCAAAAAACATTAAATTCTAATATGAGATACCACAGAAGTGGAGAGAGACTACTCACAAGAAATGGGCAAGTTTTTCTTTTTTTGCTCTTATAAAAAAGCTGAATATACTATATTATATATTCTTGGCAAATCTAATGCAAAACCCAAAAACCCATTTGTCTTATTGATATGAAGCATACAAAACAAGTGTAGAGATATGAAGAATAGGGCAAAGCATGACATGCTTATGTGAAGGTACTATATATATGTGTGTGTAGTTTATAGTGCTTAAAAAGTTTGTCAATTTTTCTTTTTTTTTACTAGTCCCTTGTCCTAGAAAGCAATTCCACCTTTGGAGCTTTTTGCATTGATGGCCTTTTTTTTTTTTTTTTTTATTTTTAATAAAATTTTGTTCAATTTTCTTTTTTTTTTTACTAGTTCTTGTCCTAGGAACCAATTCCAAACCTTTTGGAGCTTTTTGCCATTGATGGCCTTTTTTTTTTTTTTTTTTCATTGCATGAAAAGGAGCAAATCAGCTCGTGGGTTTGATTGATGGAGGGGCGTTTTATACCTAAAAGTAAAATCTTTTTTTTTTTTTTTTTTTTCATTGCATGAAAAGGAGCAAATCAGCTCGTGGGTTTGATTGATGGAGGGGGTTTATACCTAAAAGTAAAATCTGCTATCCAAAAAAGAAGAAAGAGACAAGAAACTTAGAGGTGATATCACTGACTTGTGCATAGCAAGAAAATATTCATGGGATTTGAGCTTCAACCAAATTACGTTTTATATTACATGGCCTTTATGCTATTAAACATTCAAACAATGAATATTATAGCCAAAATACATAATTTTACCCCTCGTCTTTATTATTTTAATCTTATCCACTTTCAATTTTGAGAGAGATATATTATGTCTTTTAAATTACAAATTTTGATAATATTATACACTTTTCACATTAATAATGACAATTTTTAAAAATTTTAATTTTTATCTATAAAATATTGATTTGATATATGATTAACATAAATTTTAAAGCAATAGTTTTCACTTTTCAATAATCGAATAGATTTTTAATTGATTTTATTATTTTGCAAGTTGAATGTTTATATATTTAGTTAAAGACGCCACAAAATTAACTAAATTTATATATTTAGCCCAAATATAATATTTATAGAAAAAGATAATAGCCTATCGTAATTAGTGTCAATATTTTTATTATTCTAGCCATAATTAACAAATTTAATGACACTAGTATTGCATAAGAGCTCAATCAAATGACTAAGGAAAAAAATTATTAGCCTAATAAGCTAATGATTGAATAGTTATCTAATCTAATAATATAAAAGAGTAGAAGTTTAAACCCTAAAACCCCATTTCTTTTTAAATTACAAATCCTAGATAACTAATGCTATTGTTATTGCATTACACGTAATTGGGGATTAACAAAGTTTTCAAGATATCACAAACAACTATTAAATTATGTCTCGGTGTTCATTATTTATTTATTTATTTATGATTAAATGTGAAAGTTGGAAATTTTATATTAAAATAATTAGTGGGGATTATCCTTCTTTCCCACTTATTAGATATTGTCTTTATTTTTTTCGATCATACAACGGAAGGGTGCTGCTGGTTACTGCTAGCTAGCAACATTCTGAACCCTTAACACAAAAAGTGGGTGGTGTTGGTTTCTAAAAACTAAAAGAAAGTAACATTTACAAAAGATAAAGCAGGTAGCCTCATCAAAAGGGCTGAAAGTTATAGGTCAAATGGATTGTTTTTGTTTGCCATGAAATGTCTTTGGTGGGCTTACCATTGCCTAATTCTCTTTAGTGTTCGTTATTAAATTTTTAACTATATTTTAGTATTTTGACAGTGTTTGGTAATATAACGTTTTGACTAGTTTTAGAGATTAAGATTGTATTTTATAAAAAATTAACTTATATAACGTTTCATTTGTAGTATTTTATGAAAAACTAATCAAACAGCTAAACGTTTCAACAACAGCTAATTTACCAAATAGACCGAATATTTACAAATTCATATAACATTCTGATAAAGTCCCTTTTGTTAGTTTCTAGCTAGTCAAAGAACAAGGAGAAAGCCTGTTGCCTTTTTATTTTTGATATATAAAGTGCTGCAATGTAGATTATTAAAATCAAAACAAAGAGTAAGTGTTTGTTGGCAGCTTTTTGGCATTCAACTTACTATTAGGAATTTTCCAACTTTCTTACACCTGTTGGACATTTACACAAGGTGTGGGAGAACGAATTTTTTTTAGAGTTTTATTATAGGACTATGGAGTGTTTGGTTGAGCTATAATGAGTTGAAATAGAATCAAGTGGAAGAAGGACCCTATCAAGTGGTTACTTGGGCCAGAAGTATGCTAGCATCTTGGAAGAACGCACAGCGGAAGTCGCCAGGTTCAGATACAGGTACAGGTGCTCATGCAGGTAGTCAATGGTTTCCGCCACCTGTTGACACTTTGATGCAACTCTTCTCCCCTCTATCGGCCACGGAGCCGTTGGTGCTGTAATTTCAAATTGTAATAGCGGGTTTGTATCAGCAGCAACGTCTTCATTGCAAGGTTTTTCTTCTCCAGCAGCAGCAAAAGCTCAAGCGCTAAGAGCGGTGTTGTCCTGATTGCTGTCGGGCTACTCCAGCTTGAAGATTCAGATTGAGACCGATTTTCTGCAAGTTTACTTTGCTATGAGGAATTCTGTCCAAGACTGGTCCGAGTTTGGAGTTGTTATTTCTGAATGTAAGCTACAATTAGTCCAATTGCCTAATGTCACCTTGGCTTGGATAAGAAGACAAGCTAATGATATAGCTCATGTTTTGGCTAAATCAGCTCCTCGTGAGGCTTATTTTTGAACTTGAGATATTGTTCCTACTTGTATTGCTCGTTTCTTCTCTTAATAATAAAATGCCCAATATTCAATGTCAAAAAAAAAAAAAAAAATCAAAACAAAGTGAAATTGAAAATTTATTAAAAATAAAAGAAATATTATCTTATGTTATATATGTATGTATAATATTTATTCAATTTTTGGAAGGTAATTAAGATATATAGTCTGTTGTGAGGATAAGTTTTTTAATCATAGTTTGGATATCTCAAGAAGTTTCTAATTTATATATATATAAAAAAAGAAGTTTCTAATTTGGATCGAGGCAAAGGGTCAACATGGAAGATCCTGCAGGCACTTATTTCTAATCAGGTTTAAGTAATTAATTACTACAACATGTATAAAATGTAATTAATTAATCATTATAGATTATATATATATATAAAATTATCATTATCATCTTTAAACAAAAATGCATGCAGGAATTCATGTAAAAAAAAAAAATGTTATACAGTCTCGATCTTGAGCAAGTCAAGCATTAAAATTTTGTGGACAAAATTGGCAGACATGCTTGTGGTTTTCTTGGAAGAATTTTTTTTTTTTAAAACAAGAACAAACAAAATTTTTACATAATCCAAAGTTATTTGAATTAATGCACAATTAACGTAGATTTTCAGATATACAAGACCTTGAAAAGATTTTTAACATTTCAGATTTCAAGACGACTGGAAAGGCACTATGATCCTAGATTTCAAGACTATTTAATTAATTTATACATTTGAGATTTAATAATAATAATAATAATAATAAATATGAAAAACTAATAATTAAAAGAAATATAATGTTACATCATGCATTCAAATTGTTTTATTGCATATAGCTATATAAACATGAAATAAAAATAAAAATAATAAATATATAATTAAATCGATTAGAGTGAGTTGCTTCTGGATATGAACTTTTATTATCTATAGGCTACTGAAATTGAAAATCTTGGCATTAGAAGAAGTTTCTAATTTGGTGCGATGCACAAATTTAATCAAAAAATAAGTCAGAAAGATACATAATTTATAAAAATAATAATAATAATAATAATAATAATAATAATAATAATAATAATAATAGAGACAACAGACTGGTTTTTTGAGCGAAGCCATGCACCAATGTTCAAAGGAAACTGACAGACATGCTTCCTGGATTAATTAAAAGCAAGAGCCGTATTACAAAACAAAGATTCTACTAACTCCAATGTCATTTTGATTAGCATCTCAAGATTAATTTAATTAGATTAGAAAATGTTTCTCTAATTTTGGGATCCCATTGATTTTTTATTAAGAAAGATAGGTCAACTACTAACCTCAAATGTAGTTAAGAAAATCCAAATTTTCAGCAAAACATTGGAGTAGGTAAAGCTTTGTCTTGGTTTTCGAATTTGGATGGCAACTAAGATCATGCACATAAAAATTTTTTAAAGCTTATCAACAAAAAAATATATTTAGAAAAACTTTTTTAATATGGATGGATGTACTTCATAAAATTAGAGTGTTGTTTGTTTTAAATGATATGTGAAATTATTCCAAAAAATGTTCATTTGCTTGTTAAGGTGATTAAATTTGTTTGATGATATATATATATATATATATATATATGTTAGGGCCTAAGCAAGAGAGTTTCTTCAAATCCAATCTTTTCATCAACTTTTAAGAAGAAAATGTAAAGAAATTACTCAGACAAAAAAAAAAAAAAAGGCAACTCAGTCAATGCCAATGGCAATAGCAAACAAAGAGCATCTTCTTCTGTTGGTTTTTGAGCCTTCTCAAGCTGTATCTGCAGTGCAACGTGTGGTCCGATGCGATGCGAGACAATTAAATATTACTCTCTCTCTCTCTCTCTCTCTCTCTCTCTCTTCAACAATTGTAAAATGCAACATGTTCAACTTTTATAAAACGGTAAACAATTTTATTTGCCTCAATACATAAATTTTTACCAAAGTTTTTGTAACATATTCAATTTTATTAATTTTGACTCGTTGAACACTTAAATTTATAATATAAAAATGCACTTGTTAAGTATTAAAGTTGTAGTAACCTCATTTATATTTTTAATATAAAATTAAAACTCTAAAAACCGTTGTTTTTAGTGTAAAAATTTGTGCAAAGAATTATGAACTGCAAAGAATTTGTGCAAAAACCGTTACTTCCTTCTGTGATGAACTGCAAAGAATTATGAACTCCTTTTGGTGGGGTACACAGGGTCCGGGTGGTAAAGGGATTCATTGGCTTTGTTGGGACTGAATGTGCGTGGGAAAGTCTATGGGCGGCCTTGGCTTCCGACATCTTTATTCCTTTAACATTGCCCTAGTTGGCAAACAGATTTGGCGACTTATCTCCGAACCGAATACTCTTCTTTGTTCCGTTCTCAGAGCAAAATACTTTCCGGGGGGGAATGTTTTGGATGCGCCCCTAGGGCACAATCCCAGCCTTATATGGAGGAGCATGGTTTCGGCTAAGTCCCTTCTCAAAAAAGGGTTTAGATGGAGAATTGGCAACGGTTCAAGTGTTAACATTTGGCACGATCCGTGGTTACCAAATGATAGTGATTTCTACCCACGTAGCCCTGTTGTCCCTGGTTCTAAGAATCTGTCAGTTGCAAACCTAAGGATGTTTAATGGTTGGAACGTGGATTTAATTGCCGGACTGTTCCTTCCAGAGGAGGTGTCAAAGGTTCTATCTATCCCGTTTACTCGGGCTACCCAGGCAGATACACTAATATGGAATTTCTCTACTTCAGGGGAATACCTTGTTAAATCAGGATACAAACTTGTCCTACCTAATTTTGTGAAACCTGAAGCGACTGCAACTTCACCAATTTGGGCTAAATTATGGCAATTAGATTCCCCTCCGAAGGTTAAGCACTAGCTGTGGCGAGCGTGTCGTAATATTCTACCAACGAAATCTATACTTTTTGGCAAGCGGATTATAGAGGATGACTATTGCCCTTTTTGCGGTGAAATCGAGACAACAATGCACATGCTATTCCTTTGTGAGAAAGCTCGTCTGTGCTGGACTTTAACAGGGATTCCGTTGGATGGATCAACCACTAGTTTCAGTGATACTCTATTGGGGTTTATTGATCGGCGCAGTACTGATCACTGCTTGTTATTCGGTGTGTTGTGCTACTTTATCTGGTTCGACAGAAACCGGAGGGTTTGGCAACAAACTAATATTGCTCCTTACAACATTGTCACGGCAGCTACCAGCTTTCTTAGAGAATGGAAGAATGCGCAGATTGATCGAAGCAATCTCTCTGTATCGTCGGCTTCAGTTCCTACATGGGCTCCTCCTCCGACTGGGGTTGTACTGCTTGTTATTTCGGTGTGTGTGCTTACTTTATCTGCGTTCGACAGGAAACCGGAGGGTTGGCCAACAAACTTAATATTGCTCCTACTAATATTGCTCCTTACAACATTGTCACGGCAGCTACCAGCTTTCTTAGAGAATGGAAGAATGCGCAGATTGATCGAAGCAATCTCTCTGTATCGTCGGCTTCAGTTCCTACATGGGCTCCTCCTCCGACTGGGGTTGTAAAATGTAACGTTGATGCAGCTGTCCATATGACTGGTCGTTCATCGTATGCCGGCCTTGTCCGAAACGAAGCTGGACAGTTCTTGGTAGCTTGCACGGGTCATTTTGCGGGGGTATTAAAACCTCACATCGCAGAGGCCATCGGCCTCAGGGAGGTTTTATCTTGGTTGCACACGAGATCTACTAGTAAGGTTGATAAGGATCCGGGATCGGGAATCAAAGGAATGGGATATAAGTTCGCCTCTATGGCACCCCACGTTTATATAAGGGAAACGGAACACCCAATAATCGAGATTAAAACGCTCTATTGGCACCCACGTTTATAAGGGAAACGGTAACACCAATAAATCGAGGCAAAGAACAAGATAAACGCCACAACGAAGTGATAAGTTTTTACCTTAATTCTTGATGCAATTAGAGAATAGCAAATTCTCACAATCACTCTAATTAAGAAGAACATGCAAGAGCATGAACAATTCTGCCTTTGATTCAAATTATGCCAAAAATCTCGTTTTACATATTAAGGAGGCTATTTATATGCCTTAAACAAACATAACCCTAAAGAAGAGCATCTAACTAGGCTGCCCTAGGGCCAAAACACAGGGGCTTAACTCTAAAACACAAAATAAAGTCATTTCCAGCCCAAAACAAACAACTTGATATTGGGCAGATTGCATGCATCATAAAACCAACCCAAAACAAAACAACTTAAATAAACACTATGAGCCCATATCCCTTACATATTTAATTAGACCAAAACAAGCCAAGTCACAAGGACTAAGAAACACATCCCAAGCCACTAGGAAGCACCAATGGATCCATATCATTCGCCCCTCTTCCTCAAAAAAGATTCGTCCTCGAATTTTAGTTAAAAGTTGAGTTCCTTTTGCTTGCCTAGGATAAGTCCACTTCTCCTTAGAACCATGCCCTTTTTTCTTTACTCTTCTTCTCCTTTTTTTAGACCATATGGAACTCCATTGTTTGCTTACAACCTGAATATGGCCTTTTGCACACCTTGTGTCTCCATTGGATTACTTCTAGCTGACTGGTTGATTTTGGAATGGTGGAGCAAGAATGTAGAGATCGGATTTGATGTTCTTATCCCTCTCAAAAGTGGCCGATCCACTCAGGCAACTCTTCAAGAAAGACATCAGTTGAACCCTCTTCTCTCTCTCAAGCAAACTTTTTCTATCAATATTCACTTCTTGAGGTGTCCAATGGTGCAAGGAACCACCTTTCACCCTTCACATGACAGATTGTGCAATCTCTTCTGAACCACATGTTCAAAAGTCCCGCAAAGATCAACAAAAAACACACTTGGCGAAGGATGGGTTAAGATCATTAGTGGCCAAATAAGGTCCCTACACAAACGTTACAAGTATTAGGCTGATGTGTACAAAAGCATGTGTATCCTTACTGCTCTAGCTATCAAAACGCTATCAAACTCACATTCTTTTCTTTTTCTTTTCCCTCTTTCTTTTTATATGTACTATGTGTATTTCCACTCATTTTATTTTCAATCGCCTTTTCTTTCTTTTCAACATGAAGTCTCATACTTTCATTTTTACATTTATCTACATATACTTCCTTTGACCAAACTGGTGTTAGAATGGTCTTATGCTCTTCCTTTGTGGATGAATATCTGCTGAGGTAATCCACATTCTTCCTTCCCTGCACCCTTCCTAACTCATTATTCAAATCCCTAAAGTAACGATCAGGATTATCGACCTTCTTCTCTTCATGGAGTTTGAAATCTAGTTGGTGTACCACTAGGTCGAGCTCTTCTTGTATTAGAGCGTTGGGCAGCTTTAAACTCCTGCAACTCCTTTCTTATATCTTGGACGGAATTGTTGAAAGTTCTAAATTGTCCTAGGATTGACTCCATTACAAGTTTCAACTGGGGATCCTCTATTTGCCTTCCATCCCCACTATTATCTCTAGATGTGCTTGCACTCATGGTTAGTGTTCAAAATAGAAAACACGAAAACATTTGAGTTAGTGATAAAGCACTCCCTCACGTGTTTACACTCTTTAATCACTCCTTGCCTCCAGGCAAATTCCTCCAATTGTTTGTACTTCAGAATTTCAGGCCAATCCAATCAATCTCAAAAGCACGTTTTAGAACACAAAGGAAAATGAACCTTTAACAAAAGATCACGTAAGCGACAAAACTCAAGAACAAATGAATTTTGGTTAGCACAAGAACAAAAAACAATGTTTGAGCTACTTATTATTAATTAGATGCTGGCTGAACAAGCAATTACACGCCTAAACAATTATTGATATGCATTAACCGAGTAGCCACAAAAAACAAAGAAATAGAAACTAGAACTTTGAAAAGACAATTTTTGGGATCACTATTGCATGAAATTTAGTTCACTTATCAAAGCAAACCAAGATATGACCTAATTTAATTCTACCCAATCAAAAGCCAAGCAAACAAAGAAAAACCCAAATAAAAAAATTTTTTTTTTTAAAGGTACCAGTAGCAAGTTGCTTTTTGAGTTCCTGCTAGCAAGTTAACTAACTGTAGCAGACGTTTTAAGGTACTGTAGACAAGTTTGCTTCGTGAGTTCCTTGTAGCAAGTTTACTGTGAGCACACGTTTCTTGAGCTTTATATCCCTCAACTTAACCTACAATGTGACCCAAATTTATGGTGCGCGGTAAGGCTTAACAGGTATAAGTGGATGGGTTGTGTCTCCCATATTTCATTTAGTGAGGTCAATGACATTAATTATTAGGTGGTCCAACAATGAATTTTTGTGTTCTTCTCAAAGAAGTTAAGATTTCCCAAAATCAAGTCAAAATATAATAGTCTTCAATTGAATGTAGATAGGACTATCAATAAATTTCCAAGATTCAAGTCAGAAATGCCTCTAGGTTGACCCAGCCATTGTGTCTTCCAATTTCAATCTAGTAGATAAACTTTGACTTAAGTATGTAGGTTTGCCAAGCAATTTTGTGTCTTCCCAATTCACTTAAGTAAGGGGTAATGACCTAACAAAGTCTGACTTAATCTTCTTTATCAATGACCTTTTTTTTTTTTCTTTTTATATCAAGAAACCAACGCAAACAACAAAGAATATTCAAAGATAGATATTGAATTATTCAACAGAAGGGGTAAACTAGAAATGATGGCAAAACAATAAGAAGGATACAAAAGAAAAACTAGATTCAAGAGATTAAATAGATATTATCTAATCCAAAAAATCTAAAGAGAGAAATTGTTCGTAGACTCCCAATAAGATCTTGAAAGAGATAATGTCTAAACATGATCTAAGAGATAATGGCTTGATCCAACACAGATCTTAAAGAGAAAAATCCAGATCTAGAATGAACAAGTATTTAAGCGATAACATCAGAAGGAAAATCCAGCAAATAGAAAACTCAAATCTCCTAAAACTAAGATAACAGAAAGCTTACCCCAAACCTTTGATCTTGGGCTCTTGATACCAAATGATAAGGATCCGGGATCGGGAATCAAGAATTGGAGATATTAAGTTCGCCTCTATGGCCACCCACGTTTATAAGGAAAACGGAAACACAATAATCAGATTTAAAACGCTCATATGGCACGCCCACGTTTATAAGGAAACGGTAACACCAATATCGAGCAAAGAACAAGATAAACGCCACAACGAGTTTGATAAGTTTACCTTAATTCTCTTGATGGCAATGTAGAGGATATGTAAAATTCTTCACAATCTCTCTAATCAAGAAGAACATGCAAAGGCCAATGAAAAAAAAAAAAAGAAAAAAACGAACAATCTGTCTTCTTGATTCGAAATTATGCCCAACAAATCTCGTTACATCTTAGGAGGCTATTATTATCCTTAAAAACAAACATAAACCCGTAAAGAAGAGCACGGTCTAACTAAGGCATGCCCTAGGGCAGAAACACAATGGCTTAACTCTAAAACACAAAATAAAGTCATTCCAGCCCCAAAACAAACAACTAGATTATTGGGCAGATTTGCATGTGCATCATAAAACCACCCAAAACAACTTAAATTAAACCTATGAGCCCACATCCTTACATATTGATTAGACCAAACAGAAAGTCATTTCCAGCCCAAAACAAACAACTAGATATTGGGCAGATTGCATGCATCATAAAACCAACCCAAAACAACTTAAATAAACACTATGAGCCCACATCCCTTACATATTAATTAGACCAAAACAAGCAACAAAGGATAAGAACACATCCAAGCCCACTAGGAAGCACCAATGGATCCATATCAAAGGTCCTGGTGGAAACAGATTGCCTGCGACTGTTTCAAGCTGTAACTACCGATTTTGAATATTATTCCGATTGGGCACCAGTGCTAGCAGAGATTAAACAACTGCTTTCTCAAATACCATTTAGTGAATTGGTTTGGGCTAGGAGGCAAGGTAACAAGCCTGCACATACTCTTGCTCGTGTGGCATGTATATATTCTTGTTTCTGTCTATGGGACTCGACCCCCCATTGTATTGCAAATCTTATTTCTCAGGATTCATTATAAATATATGATCTTATTTGCTTTCAAAAAAAAAAAAACATCATGAAAATCTACAACTTTTAATAGTATAATAATTTTCCATAAGTTTTAAATACCTGCAAAACATACAGTATGAATGTATTATTTATATATTTGGCCAATTTACTGAAAACTTAATTATATCGAATTTCACAAAATTAAATTCATACAATTGAAAGGAATATTTTCATGAAAAGGTAAAATTCCCGATGAATGCCTCAAAATTTTATAAAAAAATCATTCACACCAAACAAAACTCCCGCTACATATTTGTAAACTGTATTTCCTTTTTCTCCAACAGCTATGTGCATGCAAACAAAAAGTCCATATAGCCGAATACAACTAGTATGAATTTGAAAACAAGACTCGGTTAGTGTTGGTATCACATGCCTGCAAACAGAAGCTGAAATGTTGTGATATCATGCGACCAAGACAGAACTCATCTCCATCTCTCCATCCATAATGCAGAGGTTCACAGGTCCGGACTTGTACAGAACACGAAGAGTTATGATCTATGAGCATGAAAATGCAAAATAAATAAAAAATACAAAACACAACAGGAATGCAACTCTGTACCCAGTCTAACCCACATCTGATCCGAAAGAGTTCGCTGAAGAAACCTACATAGTTTAATTAAAGAGTGATAATGAGAGCTAGAACCATTCTGCAGAACCAACACTTCCACCACAGGCTTCTTGTTTTATTCGTTAGCAAGTACGATAACAAAAATGGGAGAATATAACTAATTCTTTGTACATTTTCCACAATGACAGAATATATGGATATAAATAAATACAAAAGTGAAACCATAGCTTTCCTAATTTGTGAATCATTGGCGAAGAGAGAAGAAAACCTGCCTCAAAGAGTACAGCATTCAATTATGCAGAAATCAATAAGATTATCAAATTCCGCAAACTATGTCAAGGATGTAATGAAGTCTAGTCCAAGTCCCCAGCTAGAGAATTTACATATCTATCCCCCACAAAAACCCAATAAACGGCTATATACAACAAAAAGAAAGACTGGATAAAAGTGGAAATAAATTTCTTTCCCAAGATATCCCATCAACAGAAAGCAATGTCAAATGCAGAACAAAAGGCTATTTAGGGTAAAGGGCAAAGAATTTGGTTCTTAATCCACAAAAGATCAAATTCCATGAAGAAGAGGACGGCCTCAAGTTAGAGCTGTACACTTTGTACCCGTATGAAGTCTGCAGTCTCTGAATTCAGTTCCTATCCATAATCTCTGCCGGCAAGTTCAGATCAAAAAAGCCACCACCCTCCTTCCTAGCACGCTTCCGGGAAGAGCATCCACTATCATCCGAAGGTCTGTCGAGTTCTGATATACCACCTACAATGCAGTGTCAGTACTTTTTATTTTATATAAAATAGTTTCAACAACCTTTCGAAATTTCCAAGCATAAGAGCACCCCTGCACAAGGAATCATATCCAATTTGGAACTCCATGCACTAAATGCAGGGAGAAAAACTGACGTCAAGCTTCAAATTTTTAGCTTTGTCCAATTGAACCCAAAATCTTTTTCAGTCAAATCAGGACTCAACTTTTAACTTTTACCAATCAGCCCAATTTTTAACAATTAATTTTACATCGTCTACACACTCATTAAGAATCTATCACTAATTAGGAAATGTCACTAAACATTTTACCTAGATGAGCTGAGCCTGAGAGAACGAAAACAAAATCTCTTTCCTCTATTAGCTATCTTGGGAAGAAGAAAGACACGTGTTTCTCAACTATAGTTATCTCTGGAAAGAAAATTCTTAGAGAAGAAGAAATGAGAGAGAATCAGTTCTACTAGGTTTGGGGGAGAAATCTGAATGACCATTAAGTTCGCTATGGCAGTACTGCAGACACACACGCACAGAGCACCAACAGTGGCAATTATTTTGTGTCTTCGAATTGAATCAGTTATCCTAAATACAACAATAACATCAAAAGAAATCCATCATACATGGGTGAGGCATAACAATATTGTGTACTTTTGGATGAGGTTTTAAATTTCTAAGTTTTCCTAATGTTCCTTCATATGCATCAGTTGCTGTTAGCTCACACAAAAGTTCAGCCATAAAAAACTGAACACATTAACTAGCTTAATTATTGATTAGGTAACAATAAAGAAAAATTCTGTTGACAGGATCAGAGCAAACAAGATTCACGAGACCACCATAGATTATTCAGGATGGAACAATGTGTTCACAAATTGAGTATCTTCACTCCAGAAAGGAAACTTGCTATTTCCATCTGACACTCTGATGCAAATGTATAATACTGAATTTTATTTTATGTGAAAAAGGTGGGGCTGGGCCATGACATAAAAAGTCAGGCAATCAAGGGCACAACTTAAAAAACCAGAGGCAAGTGAAATAACAATGCTGAGCAATATGTGTGTAAAAAATCATAAGCAACAGAAATGAGAGATTGCTATGTACAGGGAACTATTTCAGGTTTAGAGCAAATTTCAGAATTCACATACCTGACCCATAGTATTCAGGGACAGGGAAGGTTCAGTTGCAGGTTGAAGCAGGGTGTATCAGGTATTACAAGGTTGCTTTGTTAATTGTATATGACAGGTATAACATACCAAATGTCAAAATTTCTTTTCTCAATCATAACACCATAAAAAAGTGCTTACCACTTGCATTGCCATCTGATGTCAGGAACTTATGAGTAGCATTCACTTTGTTGCTCCAACAAGACGAAAGTTCAGATGCCTTCTCAATGCCCTTCGACTTGTAGGGGGCTATATTATGGGTACCTAGTTGAAGAGAACCCAATAAATCGCTTTCTATGCACTCATACCTGCAGATGAGTTCATTAGTTTATGAATTTCAAAAGGCCTAAAAAACATTCAGATCAAATGTAACAGTTACACTCACATTTTCTTACATAGAGTATCGGTAACTGCAGTTAGATTGATGACCTGCATCCTTATTTCCACAACTTTATCATCAGCATACTGCTCAAAGGGCTCCTCCAGGAACTTGGAGAGTCTTTCAACATTTGACTCAAGCTGTTGTTGCTGATCCTCAAATAGATTCTGTTTAATTTCCCTTTCCTCTGTCGTCATCTCATCCTTAAACAGCTCTTCGCCAAACATATAAAAAGCAAATGGATATGAATATGAAAGAACTCGTCTTGACCTGAAAAGTCTGTGGAGTCCATTAGTTACCCAACTGAAATCTCTAAGTCTTGATTCCCTCTCTTCTGATATTGAAACCTTCTCCAGTATTGTCTCCTTAAGTTTACTTTCAAGCTTAAAGGAATCTGTATGAGCTTTATAGCGGTTATGATAGTGCATATATCGATAGAGATCTCGTTTTGCCCGTTCTGTTTTTTGCTCTCGGTCTTCTTTATAGCGTCCACAACTGTGACCAGATATTCTAGACCAAGTATGGTCTCTCCCAGTAGCTCCGCCACACAGCCAACTGTGTCAAAAGGATAAAGTGGAGGAGAAAAGCAACTATGTGAATGGAAGAAAGATATAACAGCGAAATAGCAGTTCAACCATATGAAGTCAAAGCCAGGACATACTTGAACATTGAAGAATAGTCACACTATTAACGAGGTAGCTGAAAAAAACAGCATAATACGACTCTGTGTGTGTGTGTGTGTGTGTGTGTGTGTGTGTGTTGGAGGAAGAGGAAGAGATGGGAAAGGGTGTTGAAGGATGAGGGGTAAGAAAGAAAGCGATACTTACCAAAATGCTTGACCACATATACAGCTCACAAGGTTGCAGCCACCATTCTTCTCAACTGGCTTGTGACACTTAGGACAAGGCTTTGTATGAACTGTGATCCAATTAACTGTTTCAGATTCATCTCGGCATTTCTTGCTCCAGAGCTCCCACATCAAACATGAACAAGGAGAGTGCGCTTCCGACAAGCAACCGAAACAAAACTGTAAACCACATGAACATTCTACCTCACAACATTCATCTTCTTCAATTCTTATAGCATTCCCACAGTGAGGAGTACTTGGACACCATTTAACCATTTTATTGTCCTCAATATATGATTCGAGAAGAAATCGATCAAATTTCTCTGCCAAATCAGGATGCCTTTTGCTGACTAGATTTCTGACAACAGCTTCATCACATACAGCATTACATTTGTGTGCCATGCACCGGATGCGCCTGCTCTGACCCTCATTTATTTTAACAATGAAGTGCTCTGTCCAACCTTTGAAAAGCAATATCATTATATCAAATCAATCAGTAACATCTGTTGCATTTTGGAGTAACAAGAATGTGTGTGTGTGTGTGTGTGTGTGTGTGTGTGTGTGTGTGTGTGTGTATTAAAAAGAACACTTTGATATGAAAAATCAACACAAGGTAGCCCCTACAATATGCTACCACACCACCAGTATATTTACAGCTATGTTGTTTGCATGTCATTGTGAAATGCAAATCCATCTTTTTGTACCTTTGCCTCGTAATTGTAGAATAATACCCAGAGTTCCCTTGTCCAATTTTTAAGTGCATAATATGTGCAAAATGGATACAGTAGGATAAACAGAAACCACAGAAACAAAGGTTTAAAATCCATGAGATGAATTGCTAAAGTCCCAAAATCCCAATATCAGTAAACCTCATTATACATATGTGTCTGTCCTACTTGCCTCTAGAAATGTTCACATTGCTTTCAATTGAAGGTTAAGGTCCAATAACAAACCATATTTTAAAGACATCACAAACACTATAGCCAGGCATAAAGAGAAAAGCCACCATAACTAAAGCTCACTGAGTGCTTACAATCGTTGCAATAGCAATGGCCACAGTCCATTCTGGTTGCCTTATCACCAGATATGTCCTCTATGCATATATCACATGTTATCGTAGAAGATGAAGTCAGTGGTGAATCAATATCTAGTTGCTCAACAACAGTAACACCTGCTTCAGTGAATAAGTATGATTTCCCCTTCTCTACAAACACAGCCAACAGCCTCTCAACATCCCAACGGTAATGTATCAACAAGGTCCTTGCGTGATGTTCTCTCAATGATAGCAGCTCCATTACTCTGCGCAGATCTTCCCTCTACATATTCCCCCAAGACAAACATCAGTTATTGGAGCAGAAAGGTACATATACAAGAAGAAAATTGAAACAGCTTGAGAGCTATTTTCTTTTTACCTGTGCTGCCAAGAGGGACGCCTTCGTGATTATCTGCAAAAAAGCCCAGCCATAACTTAAAAACTTAATCACTTCTCCATATCAAGTATTGAATGACTGAATTTTTAATCCCTTTTTCATATTGGTTATCCATTAACTAATATCATGCTGGGCGGAATTCCAGACTCGTTTCCATAGAAGATAAACTTTATTGAGCTAGTATTAACTGCATTTGCTGCTTAATGGATGTCTTGTTTCTCAACATGGTAAGCTGTATGTGCAACATTGCCAAATTTCTTGTAGCTGATATAAGAAAATACTATAAAATGAAAGCACAATCAAATTAAAGATACAAAGTAAGGCCCCTTTCTCGCCCCCTTCCCAAACCCCCCCAAAATAAAAAGAAATGTTAATTTCAAAACCATATCCCCCTAAATACAGCTATTCCTCAGCCACAAAGCAACAAAGCGCCAACTAGACCAAACCAAATTGACATAAAAATACAGTCTTTACAGTGAAACCACCGATAAATCCTCAAAATCAAACACAATTTTCATCCAAAAATCAAAACAAATACCTTCGTACTGGGACCCTTGGGTGGGGCCCAGCGGAAATCGGATTCCTCATTCTCAAGACCGTCGAGCGAGTCTCGGTCATCAGAGTAATAGTACTCATCGTCACTTCCTCCATAATCCTCCATCTAAACAAATGCTTATTAACAATTTTATATGTGTATATATGACACAAATTTGCGAAATTGAAATCGAGATATGAATACAAAACAACAAAATTTGTGTATAAGAGTATAGGTAAATAATAATAATAATAATAATAATAATAATAATAATAATTATGAGTGTCTAGATTCGATTATCAAATCGAATCCGGTGATCAGAGGAGTTTCCCCGGCGAGATCAAGGTTGCCGGCGAGGAGAGGGAAGAGGAAAAGGGATAGAGAGAGAAGAAGCCTATAGGCGAAGCATTGGAGAGCTTTTCCCCATTTTTTAAAGAGAGAGAGATAGAGAAAGTAACAAACGGAAATAGAAAGCTGACAAATAAATATTTTTTCATATATCTGAAAAGAAAGCAGATTGTAACAGTGTCGTTTTGGCGGTAATTATTAAACGACGACGTTTGTTTTCGGACGTGGAAAATCTCGGTCGTGGTGGTTTTGGGTCACTCCGAACTGTGGGACCCTCATTCTGTTGCTGCAGTTAATCATACGATTATAGATATAGAATTTTGTTTTTGGAAGAAGTGCACACATGACATTGATTATGATTTATTTTTAATGGCCAATGCACGGTGCTCACCTGAAATCATCCACACTGAATCAATATATATATATATATAATTAGTATCCAGTAATCCTTAACTACATCTCTATATGAAATTTTGTGAAATTATCAATTATGGTCAAATATGTCAATTTGTATATATCTTGATTATTTCTTCAATGGTTAATACTTAATATACAGCTATAAAAATATTCTCTCTTAAAAAAACAAATTCAAAATGTAAATTATCATAAAACTTATTGAACACAATATCTGAAAATCCCCATTATATTATCTAAAATATAATAAAAAAAATTTGTAGCAAATATGCAAAGGATTGACATTTTTGTAATCCAACAAAACAAAATGAAAAATGAAAGGTTGACTTCTCCAAAATATAAAGCTTTTTTAAGAAGTATTAAAATTATATTTAAATTTGAAACTGTCAAGCTGGAGTAGCTCAGTTGGTTAGAGCGTGTGGCTGTTAACCACAAGGTCGAAGGTTCAAGCCCTTCCTCTAGCGACCTCATTATTAAAGGTATAGTGGTTCATGTATGGGTTATGGGTTTTCTAAAATTTAATTAATTTTTATAATTTTATTTCTTTTTAATTATTGCTCTTCATAGACTATTAATTTTTGGTTCGCTAACCGTTGGTTTCTCCTCATGCATTATAAATTTAGATTTTAATAAATTTTTTTTTTATTATAGTATTCAACTTAATTGCATGTTATATTTAATCTAATTGTAGTATTTAATAAATTAATTAATTTTGCAATAAAAGTATGAATTTTAATTTTATACAATAACAATATTTTTATTATTTTAGTTATATAAAATACTTTGAAAGAATAAGAATCGTTAATCATCGCCATCAGTCAATCAAACTATTCAGTCTGTTCATCTAACACCTAAATAAATCATTAAAAAATTTTGAGCTTGATAAAATTTATGAGCTTAATAAAGAAAATATTAATTCTAATCTAAGAAAGGCGACCTAACATAATCCAAAGATTCGTAAGCTATTGACGATTATTCAGAAACTTATATTAAGAGATATAAATTTTCAACCATAATAATAGAGTTAGTAGTAATAAATTCTAATAAATGAAAAATAAGCAATAATTATTGTAATTAAATTATAAATATTTTTTTTGCACAAATTCTCATCACTTATATAAAATTCGTTTTGTAAATTATATGTTTTAATTAAACCCCTCAATGAATTTTCTTGCTATGTCATTGATTAACGGTATTACCTTTATAATGTGTTTTTAAAATATTACTTCCAATAATGAGCCGTCGTTCCAGAATTTATTTTCGTTTTTCTTTGCCCTGCATTTGAAATTACAAAAAAGGCCTACGTTCTTTTAAGAATTTTTACTCAGTTGAAATCCAGCTTTCTTCAAAAGCAGTTCAAAACCATTGCATACAGTCAGAAGTTAAAACAACACTAAGGAAAACCAGAAAACCTTACTTTGATATGATGATGAAAGCATTAAACCAAGAGGTCCTTATTGATAAAATTTGATCATAAATAAGTATCACCTGCTATCATGGTTAGACACATCATATGCAATGCTTGATTGCCATTACATTCGAGTTGGATATCACAAGAAAAGAAACAGCAAGTACAATTACAACTGTATTTATCGTTAATCATCATCAATGTTGGTTCGAAAAATGTAATCTTCGCCCTCTAATTCTTCTTGAAGTAGATGGATAGGTTGTACCTCAATTTTGTCACTTGACACTTTATCATTATACAATCTCTTTCCCTGAAAAATGATAATAGATCAATTTAGAATGCAAAATAGAAAATAGCTTAAAACAGGGGATGGGGATGAGCAAATTAGACTCTTCTGTTTGTTCTTCTGCTATTTCCGAGCCACAGACAAAAACCCACTTTGAATTAACACAAGAAAAGAACAAGTACAGCAAATAAATTTACAGAAACTATTATTCTAAGGAGGTCTAAATTGTCCTGCAAGAGTACATTTTCAGCGAAACACTGAGTGGGCTGCTTAATGTAGAAAACTGCCTAGTTGCCTTGCTACCACAATAAGATAGCTCAACAAGCAGGCATGATAATTAAGACACCAGTAATCTCAGTGCATACCTTCCTCAAGATATAGAAAAAATAATGGAACCCATCGCCAAAGGTATTCCACTCAACAGACCATGTGAACTCTGGAGCATTGAATAAAGGACGCCTAAAGTGTGGCTGCAGGAGATGAATTTAATAGTTACAGCAATCACGCAGGGGAAAAAAAAGAAAACCTGCCGGAATGTCTAAGAGAGAAAAGAATGAAAAGATGGACTTTTTTTTTGTCCTACCTGGCCAAAAGATATTGAGATGAAAATGCCATCTGGTTTCAGAACCCTGTGAACACCATCGAGCATTGCCTTGACCTGGGCTACAGTTGTAGGTCTTGGATTCCATGGGTCACCACTGTTAACAAACAGTACATCCTTGAAAATACAGGGAAGAAAAAATAGCATAAATAATGATGCACATATATCTTTCTAAAATAGATCATACATAAAAGTTCCAACAAAACGTAGTTATGATAAATGATAACAAAAAACTGAAAAAAGGATATCAACAAGAAAATATCAGCTTGCTTTTTGTTTACCATGGTTCCTTTCTCAATAACCACATCAAAACACTTGTCGCTAAAGGGCAGATCTAGCATGTCAGCTTCCAGCACTTTTATTTCTGATGATAAATGTGACAAGAAACAACGGTCTAAGAATCATACTACAGTTGCAAATATCTTCTTGTTATTGGACATGGACTTTGTTTCAACAATTAAGAAACCAATCACTTTTCAAAAGGCTAAGGGCACACATCCAAACAAGTCAAACACTTCTTGGTCTATAGGCAAAGAAATCCCTGGTTTCTACAGCTCATCATCTCCTCTAAATATATGTATCAAAGATAATATCATTAATGGAAAATCATTCATTATAATTAAACAGAAAACATGGCTTTTCAACTGCTTAACACACTCATTATTATTTTGTGTAATGATACCAATAGACAGCTAAGAAAACATACATACAAGAAAAACCAAATGCTAATGTATAACTTTGAATAGTCCAAAAAATACACCTTTATATCCCTTAACCGATAACCTCTGTCGCATCTTCTCCACAGCAACAGCAGATAGATCAATGCATGTTATGTCAGTAATCCCATCTTTATAAATTTCCTCACACAGCTGTGAATTCCCACAACCAAGCTCCAACACCTTCATCATTCAACTCTATTATCACTATAGCGTTATCAAAAACCCCCAACAAATGCTCAAAAAAGCTTATCAAGGATTATAGTACATTACAAACACACACATAACCAAATTGAAATGAACAACTAAATATGATTCATTGAATATTAGTTCATGCAACCATAAACGTCCTTGATTTATGATAAGAGAGAAAGAAATGGTCGGGTTAAATGCATGAGCAGAGAGAAGAGAGAGCAAGAGAGGGAGAGAGGATTTACAGAAGCGTTGGTGGTGATATGGGCTTGAATGAGATGGCGAAAGTGAGAGTAGTCCTTGAACCACTCAAAATGTTCCTCCTTTGAGAATCTATCGTTCCTACAAGAGTTAAAATCAACAATAATTACCTCAATTATCTTCACAAGAAAAAATCAAAACAATAACTATTGGTACAAAAACTGGAATTTTCATTACCAATAATTAGGATCCAGATAAGCCAGAGCAGTTGAAGGAGTTACGTTATGCTTATCACTCTCCATCCCCAGTTCTTAATTATTCCTCCTCCTTTCTTCACGCATAGCAAACAAAACCCTAAACCCTGTTCATAAGACTCGGGCTTTAGTTTCAGTACAGTAACATTAACCTTCTTGTATAATTACCGAAGCAAAAGATATCGAGACACATGAAGCCAAAAGCCCATTCAAACGGGCCAGACCATAAGTACTCGTCTTGGGAATTGTAACCCATGACTATTATGTTCTCTGTCTCTGAATGCTGTCGGTACTTGATTTTAATCTCTGTATTTGAGCAGAAACGTGCTTTATTTAAGACGATGAGTTCAACAGAGCTAAATCATATGGAAAGGTCAAGGACTCAAGGCGCTCATTCATTTTTACTCCCCATTTTACAAAAGTTGCAAAATTTGATTTTCTATTTCAAATTGCAGAAGTTGCAAGGGTGAAAAACCAAGGGAAGCTTTTTTTTTTTTTTTTTAATTAAGCCCAAAGCCGTAGGACATCAATCCCATCTAGTATCAAAACAAGCCTAAAAGCAAGAATGCCAGATGGAACTGGATCTATAAAAATCTGAAGATATATAAAATGCCCATGGAGGTTAAGATTGCCAATTTTGCTGCACAAATTTCCTATATATTGCAAAGTGAGCAAAATTGTTTAAGATGTAATAGTGCTCACGTGAAAGAACATTTGAGAAATGAAATGCAATTTTATATATTATACATTTTCATTGTCAGCACAAAATGATAAATATAAATACATAAATGTCTGCAAAAAAAAAAAAAAAAAACAGTGGAGGTTAGATATGCCCAATTTGCATGCACAAATTTCTGCTATATATCCAAAGTGAAAGCAAAATTGTTTAGATGTGTAATAGTGCTCACGTGCAAGAGCATTTGAGAAAGAAATAAAAATGCATAATTTATATATTACATTTTCTATTTTGTCTCGCTTGAGGCACAAAATGATACAATATAAAATACATAAATGTCTGCAAAAAAAAAAAAAAAAAAAGAACAGACTCCCTCAAGTCAAGCTGGGCTAGCCTCTTCATAGTTACCAGGAAAGTATGCCGAGTGAATTATGCGACACAATGTCAATGATTGACCCTTCGCTCTGAAAATGCAATTGCTTCTCTCCTCTTTTTGTTCCAGTGAAAAAAAAAAAAAAAAAGAACAGACTCCCTCAAGTCAAGTGGCTAGCCTCTTCATAAGTTACCAGGAAAGTATGCCGAGTGAATTATGCGACACAATGTCATGATTGACCCTTCGCTCTGAAAATGCATTGCTTCTCTCTCTTTTTGTTCCAGTGAGACTAGATAGTTCTTTTTCACTCTATGACCGTGGAGATGGCGAGGGCGAAGTTGGAGGCTTCATATCTTCATACCTTGTTATTGAAAGAAATAGAGAACGCTCTCAGCTGTAATGAGGTATCACAAACCATCTGAAATTACTCGTATAGGTTGGCTAGACAGTTGATCTTTAAGTAGTAAAGTCATCACACACGTCTCAGCAGAGGTTTAACTTAAATATTCTGGGATATAGTAGTGGTAGAACCGAGCTGAACCAACTAATGCTTACCTTCTACAAGTATCCATAGAAATTCAATGGAAAATGAGAAAAGCTAAGACATCAAGCTTACATGGAAAATGGTGACAGTGGCTTTGGCTTTGCTTCTGTATGTTGCTGCATATCCTCAGGTGCTGTTGGAGGCGCACTGTTTCCTGCCTTAGGTCCCCCATTCTCGGAAGATGTTGGGATTGATACCAGTGGTGCAGCAGGAATCGGAGATGTTGGGGGCTTGAGATCATCATATCTGAAAACATAATGAGCCATAAATTATAGGGAATTGAAAATGACCATCAAACAAAAATAAAGAAACCTAGCTTACATGGCATAAGGTGAAAGTGGCCTTGGCTTTGCTTCTGTATGTTGTTGCTCTTCCTCTGGGGCCAATATAGGTGCGCTGTTTCCCACCTTAGACCCTTCATCATCGGAAGATGTTGGAATCGAAATCATTGGTGCAGCAGGAGATGGAGAAGATGGGCATTCGAGATCATCATATCTGCAAACAAAACGGGTTATAAATTCTATGGATAACAAATAATAACCATCAAAGTTGACCCTGATATAAAATCTGGGACAAGAAAATCAAGAGAACAAGCATACTTCAAGGAAACCTCAGTATTCCAGAGAGTCATTCAAGCATAACTGTGTTCTTGCTGAATATTCTTTTTACAAAAATCATAATTATGATTGTTTGATAGTCAATCCAAGAAAGTAAATGCAAGAGTTTACACGAACTTACGACAAATATGAAGAACTGAGTAAAGCTAACTCGTACTATTCAAAAATTAAAATAAGGCAATCAGAAATCACTATAACTTTAGAAATTGGCACATGCTTGATATTGAAGCCAATTAACAACGTGCAATAGTTTTAGCAGAAAACTTGAGCTCAGATGTTTTTTCTAGTTGCATCTGCAATATATTCAACTGACATTATTCATTGGCAGAAATCCAGAAACTCATTATTGTGGCATCCGATAAACATTTAGTTAGCGACAATAAACACAGTTGATGTTCTCCAAGCAGAGAAGCATGTACCAGTACAAAAGTTGATTAGCTGCCTCTTCTTTTCTTTTCTTTTTCCTTTCTTTTCTTTTTTTTTTTTTCCCCTTAAAAAAAGGTTTTTGGATGATTAACGATGCTATTTTATAATGCAATACTTTGACAGATGATTTATTTCTGCAAAGTAAGGTGAAGGACTAGAAGTGAAGTCTAATGGGGGATTCTTCTGGGAAATGCTGCTAGCTGCATCATTATTGCTTCCCTTTTTTCTGGTAATTTAGCCTTTTTTAAACTGCTTGAGATTGGGCTTGGAGAGCTTGGTGGCTTAAGATCCTCATAGCTAACAACAACATATCAACTAAGTAATTAAGAAAACCATCCATGATCTACAAAGTAAGAGGAAATTACTAAAAGAATGCCTTACGCAACATTAGGAGAAAGAGGCTGTCCTATCTTCCCTTCTAATGGGGCTGGTTTTTCCTCAGAAATTCCAGTTGCTGTCCCTAATGAGCTTGTTTGAGCATCTACAGAGGCAGGCTCTGACGCTGAATCTACAGGACGGCTACTTTCTTTCTTAACACCTGGTGAAGTTGGAGTAGGAGAAGTGGGCGGCTTCAAATCAGCATAACTGTCGAGGACAATGAGGATTACTTAAATAGCATAACCGTGTGAATTGCATACGACTTGATTACAAACTAAGAGAAAACTACTAACAAATCAGCATAACTGTCGAGGACAATGAGGATTACTTAAATAGCATAACCGTGTGAATTGCATACGACTTGATTACAAACTAAGAGAAAACTACTAAATTAATAAAAGAATGTCTTACGCAACATAAGGAGAAAGAGGCTGTTCTATCTTCCTTTCTAATAGGACTGGTTTTTCCTCAGAAATTCCAGTTGGGATCCCTAATGAGCCTATTTGAGTATCTGCAGAAGCAGGCTCTGACACTGAATCTAAAGGACTGCTACTTTCTTTCTGAACACTTGGTGAAGCTGGAGTAGGAGAAGTGGGTGGCTTCAAATCAGCATAACTGTCGAGGACAATGAGAATTACTTAAATAGCACAACAGTATGAACTGCATAGGACTTGAAATAAAATAATATTTCCAAAAATAAATAATCTTATTTTCACCTTTCATTTTCAGTTCAAATATATTTTAACAGATTACTGAAATTTTTGTTCAAAGTATTCTACATTGATAAAAAGCCTATGAGCATCATTAAATGGCTACATGATACCAAGATTATGCAGCCTCAACACAAACCTTAAACTTGAAATAGCATTGCACCCAACAGAAGAAAATAATATTTCCTGTGACTTTAGCCTGCTAGAGATTAACTTTTAACAAAATGAAGTGTAGAAATATGTTGAGCTTATGATTTCTACAATCTGCCTGAACTAGTACATCTTCTTCAGTTGATGGAATCAAGTGGGAGGTGGTGGGTTTGTCTTACACATAATATGGAGAGAGTGGTCTTGTTTCTGTGGCTTTTGCTTGTTCAGTTCCCTTCTCAATAGGAGCACTTGGACTTGGAGCTTCACTTGCAACCTTCTCAGAGACTGCAGTGGCGGGCTCTTCTACTGCAACTAGTTCCTATGGACACAAGTAATTTTAGTTTAGCATCTATATCTAATCAATAGAATAGCAATTGATCTTTCATTTCTACATCTAGGTTATTAAATCTAGTCAAAACCTCCTTATGATAAGCAAGTCAATAATTGATTCATCTGAATTTGATACAAAAGTTTCAGGCAGTGGGGATTTCTTCTGTCAACCTCTTGTACTTGTATTATGTTGCCTAATTGCTTTTTACCTTTCTCATTGATGCTTCAGTTTAACACACTTATAAAATGAATATATCAGTCGTGGATTCATGGTGTTATAATAGTAGCATAACATCAGGCAGCAATTTATGTTATGACAGATGGTATTAGAGAAGTCTCCAACCCACTGTCATGCAAGGTGTGTGGTTGTTGTTAATTCTTATTCCATTCCTATCATATAGAACCATAAGAATCAAGGAATGGAAACCAACAATGATCAATGATTTAAGAAGGAACAAATTTAAAAAATCAAAGCATCAATATGCAGTTGTTTTGTCCTACTTTAACCCTTTTGTAAAGAATCATTGAATTGAAAGGATTGAGGTTTTAATATTAGGCAATTACAATCAAATACTTCCGCCAGGGAGAAGTTTGAAATGAAACCTCTCATCCCTAAGAAACTCATATGAGCTTATTAGTCGGGAAGAGTTGAAAGTCACTGGCCTCCCATTTTCAACTTTCAATTTCTTTGAAATTATTGATTATAATGTTAAAATAAAATAGGTGCGAGTACTTCATTCTTCCAGGAAAGAGTGCAAAGACCTTTGGTACAACACGTTGAGATGGTATTTTTGCTAGAAGCTCTTCCATTGGGGTCAAGGGTGCTGTTGTCTCTGCAATTACTTCCACCACTTTACAATAAGAGAGCCCACGGTTCTTAGCCATAACGGCTATTAGTTCAGCCACCTGAAAAATTTATGAATACAAATTGCTATCATAGCAAACAAAATAAATCAGTGCGACAAAAATAGAATTGCAACGACCTAATTTTTAATAAGAAGGGGAAGTCTTGGAAGACATCAAAATTAGCACTTGTCAAGTTTTGCACTTTTTCTTCAGCTTTCACTATAATTCGACCAATATATTGTATTTTAAATGAGATCATCATTCACCAATGCCCATGCATTTGTAGGATACTCTGATTTAAAACATAATATTGCAATTATAGGCCACTTAGAAACAAAGTGAGAGAGAGAGAGAGAGAGAGGAAATGTCAATGCATAACTTGTAGCTGAAAAATAGAGTACATAATGAGTAAATAACACCCATAATCTTCATCATCAAACTACAGGAGAAATCAAACAAATAAATGTGAACAACATTCAAAAGTCCTTGAGTACGAAAACAAAATATAAAATAAAATACCTGAAGATTCGACACCTGGCCACCAAATAAAGTATCTTCCTCTGATAAGGTAATATTATGTGTTTCTTTGTAAGCATCAGTAGGCCGCTCCATTCCTCCAGGTCTCACTATCTGAAGAGCACTAGAAATAATCAAGTTGAAGCTAAGATAAACAGGCATAAGGGAACCCATGTGTCCAAAAATTCACTTTAAGGTAATTCACAAAGCGCCGCTTACAGTGTAAGGCACACCACTAGCTATGAGTGCTTCTTCTGCTTGCCTCTTCCAAATTAGAACACCCCAAAACAAACTGTGGCAACAAAAGCAACGTCAACTCAATAAATCTCATCATCAGTCATCACCAACATTAATCCATATAATAATTGTGGTCTGTGGTAGATTACTGAACTTACTTTAGAATAGCTGCAGGAAATCCAACTTTGTTTGTTCCCAGTGATGAAACCATAATAAAATGTTTGACTTTCGCGGCACTTGCTGCAAACAAGAAAAAGTACTCAGCATTCTAAAACTTAGAGATTTAAGACAATTACATAGGAATTTACCTAAAAATATAATATATATCTCTTTTACCTGCATCAATGAGATTTTTGGTGGCCTGATAATCAATTCGATAAGGCCCTGTAACATCAAACACCTCTTTCTCACTAGCTCCAATGCAACATATAACTACAGATGCATTGCCTAATGCTGGTCCAATCTCATTTGGTTTCTCTAGATCACATTCCACGAGTTCAAGCTTCTCTACATCTGGGCTAAAGAACAAAGAAAACCTGTTATGTTCCAAATTTTGGAACCCTTTTAATCAAATTACAATATCTTGGCCATGTACTAAGACTGCTGCGTTTTTTAAAGAAGATCAAAACAACTAAAATTTACTACTCCAATATCTTACACTGAGATCCTTCACCATTAAGCTTCATTTGCTTAACACTCTGCAGATGACATATTCTATTAATAGATGTATAGTCTGAAATGAAAACAAAATATAATGGAATAATATAAATTTATATTTATAAGTAAAAGTAGTACCTGCACCAGACTTTGTGCTTTCTGAGCACTCCTGACTCCAGCTCTGACTTGAAACCCGAGTTTGAGAAGCTCCCTGAAAGAAAGGAAAATGGAAAATTGTTAATAACATTAATAGACCAGGCATCAATTTAAAAATTGAACATTAAAAGTGACCTCACTGTTCGCGAGCCAACTCTACCGGTAGCACCAGCAACAAATGCAAGATTATCATCTTTTACATCCACTTCCTTTGGAGTTGCCTCAACTGCACCTGAACTATATTTGGTAACACCTAACAGAAATCCATGAACATTAATTTTATAAACAAAAAAAAGGAATTTAGGACAGTGAACATATTTTAGCCTAAAAACAGGGAAAAAAATGTCTTTCTTCTGCAGATTGATTAAAGATGTTAGTGCAAATTATACTGTAATATGAAGCTATCATCTTTCATCACATGAATCTCCTAATGCTTCAGGCAACACTCACAAGTCAATCCCCTAACTTGCCTTTATGCCAGCAAAATTGTGTTTCCTATACCATCTCACTTTACAGACTTCCAAAAAAATGAATTTCTATTTACTAATTTGATAAGAACAAAAAATGTTCTATTATTTTGCCATTTAAGTGTTTGTTCATTGACCTTCTTCTCATTTCTCTTTGATAATAGAAAAAGACTTCTTTTTTAACAGTGGATGTCAAAATTATTCCTAAATGCAAATATTTTCTTCTCATTCTTATTAATTATTTTACATTATCAGGAAGCTACAGCCTCCTGCCCAAAAGCCATGTTCCCAAAAATAAAACAAATATGCATAATTCTATTCAATTGATCATTACTTAAGCAGTTAAGCCCTGTTTATTTTACAAAAACCCTACATTGCAATATTTTGTTTTGAGAAGTAAATAGAAAAACTTGCAAGTCCCGCTAAAGTTATGACTTCATTATAATTCTTGATAATATTAGAGAACTTTCCCATTACCAATTGGAATTGCATTGCCATTGTTTTACTTGTTTGTTACAGCCCAGAAAAATGATTAATTGGAGTGAGATCTTTCTACCTGTATTTGAAAAATATCAGAACTGTAGCTTAATTATACCAAAAATTTACTTAATTTATCAAAATTACCAATTCAAATGCATTGAAACCCGTGTCCTTTCCACAACGTAGGAAGATGAAGATCAAAATCAAGAGGCAAAAAGTTGATCAAATACTCAAATCATAAATACCCATGAGAAACTAACAAATAAACAAATTGGATCAAATGCAGGACAATGGGAGATTAGATTACATACCAGAGGCTTGAGCTTTGATGTCAAAAGATTTAAGCTTTCTGGCATGTGGGTATTTATTGAAACTTGGAAATCTGAGAAAATGGCCACGTACAGAAGTTTTTTCAAGGAATCCACTTCTGGTTAAGGAGGTAGGTATGGTGGTTATAGTTGATGGTTGAAGGGAGCAACTCTCCATTTTCATGGAGTCAGTTTGTTTGTGCTTAGGTTTCTAACAGAGCAACTCCCCATTATCTTTCATCCTTTTGGTGCTATTTCAGTTTGGCAGTTGTAGCTCTCCCTCCACTCCATCTGGATATGACGGGCCCCATTCCAATGTTATGTTCCATTCTTCCATTCCATTGGTGGAATTGTGGCTGTCAGAAATTTGGTTCGTTTTTAAAATTTTTTAAATTCATTTTGTTACTCCTCCATCACAAAATTATACTCCAGTATCAGGTATTTTTCACCGAGTTTAAGAATAGTTAAATTAGTTAAATTCATTTTTTCACATTTTCCATGCGTATTTATGCATTTAGCAAAAAAAAATTGAAAAAAAAAAACATGGAAAACCAAGAAAAAAATTATGAAAAGGAAGAAGATGAAGGGTCGGAAACAAAGAAAATAACAAAAACACATCCCCACGTTCAAGAAAATTGAGGGAAGCCCAATTTTAGAAGGCCCATTGGATCCATTGTTCGTGAGACAAGCCCACACTTCACTGTTTATTCTTAAAAAAAAAAAAATGTAACTGTCGTTTCATGAATCACCAAAGATGTCTAATTGCTAAAATCAGCCAAATGAACTGTCGTTTTGTACCTTCAACTATGAAACTATAAATTATGATTTATGCATCATCAAATCAACAAATTACAAACAAGTAGATTAGTTTTACAAGTGGTTTTATTTCAAAAATATGTTAGTTTCTCTTTAAAAAAAATTCTTTTAAAATTTTAAATTGAACAATTTAAGAAAGTGAATTTCATAATTATAATTCATCATTAATAATTTTAAATGAATTGAGTACCATTGACCAGTCATAATTTATTCTTTTTCTCAAACACTATTCTATCAAAAATTAATAGAAAAAAACACAACGAAATAATATTTCAATTCATTGGATATCCGAATTTATCAATAAAAAAGGAAAATTTTGATAATATTACAAATTGATTATCCTAAATTCAATTTTATCAAAACAATATATCAACATAATAATAATAATAATAATAACAGGCTGCTCCTGTTACTTTACTTTGATAACCAATTTTGAGTCACAGAAAATGAAAGAATAAAAAGTCCAATTCTGCCGAAGTAAAGGGAAGAAGAGTTGTTGAAGATAGAAGAATGACTTACCAGTAAGTAAAAGCCATCAAATTAGAAAATAGTATTTTTTTTTTTTTCCTGAAAAATGGCAAATTGGGTTCTCTTCTTACCTCACTCTTGGCACCATTCATTTTCAGTATAAAGAAAATAAATATATCATGCATATTATTATTATTATTATTATTTATATTAATTACCCAAAATTCCAAATCTCTTGGATTCCACATGCTTATTAAGTCAAGCTGGCAGAGTATTAATTTATATTATATTATATAGTCTCATTTGATGTCTCCCAATATTAGCAGCAAGAGCTTGCATTTGTTGACCAAATAATTTAATGTAGACTTGGTTGTAGAGATTAACTATTTTTTTATTCAATTCAAAACTTATTCCAACACACACACACACACAGCATGCCATTTTTTTTCATATAATATTACTTATTATTTTTAATTATTTTATAAGTAGAAATACAATTTTTGAATGTTGAATAAAATAAAATTAATAATACAATCTACGGTTAATCGGTCAAAATAGAATGCAGTTTTAAATGAATTTTATTTATAAAATTAAAGTTTAAAATTTAAAATAAAATTCCGAGCAATTATTTTAAGTATCATTTCAATTAAAATATATTTTATTTAAATATTATTTCCGTCAAATATTAATTAGTCTATGTTGATGTAAATGAGTGACAACAACATACGAAAATGACAGGAAATGTGATTCACGCGATTGGGTGGAGAGTGGAAGTGCCACATGTGAGTCTGAGAGTGTTTTATGCCAAGAATGGGTGGGCGCTTGCCACACTTCTATTTCTATGTTGTATTTGTTTGAACATTGAAGTAAATAACTTTCTATTTTCCATTTTTTTATCAGCTGAGATTGATTTTTGTTTTTTTTTTATTTTAATTACGTCATTTATATTTTTTTTATTCTAAAATGTATTTATTTCAACTTGAATTATTATTATTTTGGTCAATAAACGACATCTTTTTCTTGCAAATTTCTAAAAAATTTAAATTTGTTACTAACAATAAAAAATTCAGATAGTCCATTAGACCAGTGTATGATGATGAGCGCTAAAGCCAAAAAAGGAATTCAAATAAACACAAATTTCATGTATGCCACTCCTTTTTTTTTTTTTCCATTGAATATTTTTCCTAAAAAACTTTAATTATTGAATAAAATACAAAAATATCTTATTTAATTTATAGGTTTGAAAAATAGATATGAATTGAACTAATCTCAAAATTTTCAAGTCCGTCAAATTTCGAGCTAAGTAAAAATCTATTAAACTAAATTTTGAGTCTGGCGAGCTCGAGTTGGATTGGCTTATTATCACGATAAATTAATTTTATCAATTTTAATAATTTTTTTCCTTGATATATATAGATGGATTATTAATAATTAAAATATTTTAAAAGTATTTAGATAGCTCGCCAAATAAGACTTGGTTTACAATAATACTAAACAGAAGCAGCCACCATGTGACTCTTCTGATCTGATCTGGATTTTGGAATCACAACAATATACCAAGAAATTCGATCCTTTGTCACAAAACGACAACGCTTCCTCATTATAATAACTAACTTGCCCAAATTTAAATTAAAAAAATAAAATAAAAAAAAAAACCGGGAAAAAAACATGGAACACGCGATTATATCTATATTAATGCCCCAATAAAACCAACACCACCGGTCCACCCCCAATCGCTCGCTCTACATTTTGTTCGTCCTTTCAGCTTTCACTTCCATCTCCACCTCTCTACTGCCATGGCTATCTCTCTGCAACTCTGCCGCGTCTCCCTCCGTACCGACCTCCTCTCCCGCGAAAACCTTACTCCTCTCAATCGCCGGAAACCTTTTTCAGTTCGATGTGCCGCTGCTGCTGGCGATGAGTCATCTTCCGTTGCTATGGAGTCTGAATTTGATACTAAGGCTTTTAGGCATAATTTGACTCGAAGCAAGAATTATAATCGGAGAGGGTTTGGATACAAGGAGGAGACTCTTGAACTCATGAGCCAAGAATATACTAGTAATTTTTTTTTCTTCTTTTGGTTTTGGGATTTGGTGTTATTTTTGTGGTTGACTTACGTGGGTGTTTGGTACTTCAGGTGATATTATTAAGACTTTGAAGGAAAATGGAAATCAGTATACGTGGGGAAATATTACCGTTAAATTGGCTGAAGCTTATGGATTTTGCTGGGGGGTTGAGCGGGCTGTCCAGATTGCTTATGAAGCTAGAAAACAGTTCCCAGATGAAAATATTTGGCTTACCAATGAGGTTATTCACAATCCAACTGTCAATCAGGTATTTACATACATTTGAATTTCGAATTTCTTGGCTAATTGTTGCTTCTTGGAGTTCTTTTTTTATTTTTTAAATTTTTTTGTGCTTGGCAATAAGAATGGAAACTACTAATATTATACAATCTTACTCTTACTACTGGTAATCTTAGCTTGGGCTTTTGGATCTTGATAGGCTTGACTTTAAAGATTTTCTGTCTTTATCAATTCCATCACCAAAGCCATTTCAAAATTAGCTTTTTACTAATGCTAATGAATTCAGTATTTTTTGGATGTTTGGATATTGAGAGTTTTTGCTTATTATGAATTAAAGATGGATGATTTTTTATATCTTATTTAAAGTTCTTGAACAGATGTGTTGGTCTGCCATCTCTCTCTCCCTTTTTTTTTTCCAATATATATATAACAGTTAGTGATACTCTTGTATGCTCTTCATTGCAGCGTCTAGAAGAGATGAATGTTCAAATTATTCCTGTTGAGGAAGGGAGGAAACAGTTTGAAGTTGTGGACAGTGGTGATGTGGTGATTTTGCCTGCTTTTGGAGCTGCTGTGGAAGAGATGTTGACTTTGAGCGACAAAAAAGTGCAAATTGTTGATACAACTTGCCCTTGGGTGTCCAAGGTATCTTTGAAGAGATCGTCAACTGTTATAATCAATTTTAGTTGTTTCTTGTATATCTTTGATTTATTGCACTTCTATGTGTTTGACTATATGCTTACTTTCTAAACTTATATGAAGGTTTGGAATACCGTTGAGAAGCACAAGAAAGGAGACTACACTTCAATCATTCATGGTAAATACTCTCATGAGGAAACCGTAGCTACTGCTTCTTTTGCAGGAAAATACATTATTGTGAAGAATATGAAAGAGGTATGTCCCAAAGGCTAAAGGCCGTCATTATATTTCTCTTTTCTTTTAATATTTCAAAGTTCTTTAATGGGATTATTTATGTATTTCAATACTGTAAAGGAAATTTTGTAGACACCAAGCTTTCTGGTTCTAAGAAGTTCTTATTTTATACAGGCACAGTATGTGTGTGATTACATTCTTGGTGGTCAACTTGATGGATCTAGCTCAACGAGAGAGGCGTTTCTGGAGGTAAAGCTTTAGTTTCATGTTAACTTTAAGCTAAATATTTTGGGTTTTATGCGGAATTTTATAGGGTGAAATTTTGGCTTCCTTGCAGAAATTTAAAAATGCAGTTTCCGAGGGATTTGATCCAGATGTTGATCTGGTCAAAGTTGGTATTGCAAATCAAACTACAATGCTTAAGGGAGAAACAGAAGAGATTGGTGAGTTTTATTTATGATATATTGTTCCATCTTTAGCCGAGAATTTTCAGTTTGTTATTTTGAAACCTTTTCTTTACTAATTTCTATTTTCTAATATCTTCAGGGAAACTAGTTGAGAAAACCATGATGCGTAAATTTGGAGTGGAAAATGTTAATGATCACTTCATTAGCTTCAATACCATTTGTGATGCTACTCAAGTATGTCTTCTTTAATATCATTGTTTTAACAGTTCAATGTTCTATTTTTCATTAGAATTATGGGTAAATATTATTTTAGAGAAAATTCAACATCCTTAACTGATCCTTTTATTTTAATCTTTAGAACTCAAAATGTGTGCATTTCTTTCCCTTTTTTTTATATGAAATCGAAATTCTAGTAGTTGACAGCCTATGTTCCACACACTGAACTTGAACCTTCCCATTTTCAAGGAGACAGAAGGAAAACAAGTAACCTGAGATAGTGCAAATATTTGTATGAATCCAATTTGCAAGTTAGCTAGAAGGAAAGTTAGTTTATGCTAATTTCAACAAACATTGTTTAGTTCATCTGGTGTCATCTTCCACTAAATGGAAGCTTACTTGCCTATTTTGCAGGAGAGGCAAGATGCTATGTTTAAGTTGGTGGAGGAGAAGTTGGATCTTATTTTAGTCGTTGGTGGGTGGAACTCGAGTAATACCTCACACCTCCAAGAAATTGCAGAGCTCCGTGGAATTCCTTCATATTGGATTGATAGTGAACAGAGGATAGGCCCAGGAAACAGAATAGCTTATAAGTTGAATGTAAGTGTAGATTCTTGCACTTTCTTTTCTTCAACCGAGTTTTGATTTTTCAATTTGTCTCTCGTTAACTTGTCTTTTTTCCCCCTTTTCTAATTTTATTTTCATAGCATGGGGAGTTGGTTGTGAAAGAGAACTTCCTACCTGAAGGTCCCATTACAATTGGTGTAACATCTGGTGCCTCTACTCCGGACAAGGTAATTTATAATTTATCCATTGTTAAACATGGGATTAATTTTGTTATTGCAACTGTGTCTGACCTCGTTAAGTGCACGTAATAACATGCTTGTGAGTTTCCTCATACACAGATGATCTAACATTATTTTGTGTCTAATTCAATTTCGTATAGGTTGTTGAAGATGCCCTTGTCAAGGTATTCAACATCAAACGCGAAGAATCATTGCAAGTAGCATAAATTTAGTTTGTGGCGTATCATCAACAGTAACATTGCCAGTTAGACTGTATAACTGAGTGTATCATTAACAAGAAAGGCTCCACAAGATATGTGCTATACCATTTCATGTACTCAAATTCCTAATGTTGGTAATAGAGTGTGATTTTTAAGAGCTGGAATTTAGTGCATTGTGTTCTGGAATTTCTAACCAGGTTATTTTCCCTGGAAAAGAAACTCCGGAGTCCAACATAAGCTTGCACATATTTCACTCCTTGGATTTCTGAATAAGAGAAAATTAGTAATAGTAAATTACAAGTCATAAGAAATATCCCTGCTACCTTTTCTTATATGTATACAGCTTTTGTTTTAAAATTTTACATCGTGTCAAAATTTTACATTACTGCCTGTTTTATAACAATGGAAATGTTAATCCACTAATGTTTCCTTGTATAAATGATGAGGATACAATAATTGTTGTTGTGTCATGAATTGGCGGTGGCTGCTGTGTTTTGTCTGAAGATTGCAGTAGTTATAAAAGTGCAATAATCTATTGTTCATTAGCTGATGAAATCTTTTTTTTGTGAATTAAAGTCTGCTTTTATCACCAATATATATCAAACTCACCGAAAAAAATTGATGTTCAGTATTTGCTTGAAGAGCTGAAAAGGAACACTAGTCCATGTATCTGGTGAACAAACTAGGAGGTACAAAAAATATTCAGCCAAAACCACAAGCTGGCTACCATGTGTCGCGCACCAAGAACTCCCCATGCGCAAAGCCGCCGAGCCCGTGACACATGGTAGATGTTCCCTGCAACGAGGACGCCAAGTTGGTTCACAGGTGCCCAACTTTTTAGATAGGAGAGGCATGAACACCGTTTCAAAACGCCGATTTTAGTTTCCAAACCACCATTTTTAATTATAAAAAAAGTAAAATTCAAATCGAATCATTTGAATCGTTTTTAAACAATTTCTAAAAGGGTTTTGAAACTAAATTAATAATTTATTTTAAGCTTTTTTTTAATTTATAGCTTGAATTAGTAACAATAATTAATATTACTCTTGAAAAAAAAAATGTCTCACAAAGTCTTAAAATTTATTTTAAAAAATTATAATAAAATAAAAAAAAATTGAGAGTTTTTTTTAAAAACATGTCTTTTATGGTTTTAAATTAGAACCGTTAATTTGGATTTTCAAAAATGAAGAACCCGAAACTTTAAATATACGATTCCCGTTGCATTTTGAAATTAAGAACCATTTGACCATGGTTTGCTATCGGTTCGATTTTGATTCTGTGAAACTGAACCGTGGTCATGGCTAATCAGAACATGTTTTTGTAAACCATCATTTCCATTTCAGGGAACATCTACCATAGACACAGTAGCTAGCTAGTGATTAAGAAAGAAATTTGTGGATCAAGAAATTAGAAAAACTGCCCATTTTCTTATATTTTCTGAGTGCTGGTGGTTGGATGACCACAGCTTTTATTCATACAAGACCTCCTCTGCATTTTTCTTTTCTTTTTCAATAGACATAAGTATTACAAAGATGAGACAAAGTTAAAGTACTGTCTGTCAGCTTTAGCCAAAGTACATCGGGTGCCTCAAGTGAATTAACTGTATAACTGTTTATATATTTGGAACTACAAAATAAATTATATGAAAGCGAACCAGAAAAAATTTTGAAAAGCCATTAGGTTGTTCGATCGCCATTCATGTTAGGTTCTGATGGACTTTGCTGTTCTTGAGGTCCACCCCAGGTTTTAATGCGCTCTTCAGCTTTAGAAGCCTGCAATTATTTGGCAATTCTGTTAATCCTGCAATAAATTATTACATACTAGCAAGAATGTTCATATTTTGATTACATTTCATTACAGACTCACCAAACTTAGTCTTCGCATATTTTTGGTAAGCCATAACTTAAATTTGGAATTCGTTTGATCATATTAAAACAATATTTTATTACAGCTTACCAAACATAGCTTTAATGGAGATCATACTTACTTCTTTGAGCCAGTTAGTCCGAAGAAAGACGAGAATGAGAATGAATAGTTGAATTACATAACCAGCCAACATTCCTGTCCATATCCCCTTAACACCTAGCTTAAACTTGTATCCAAGCAAGGCACCAACAGGAAGTCCTATTATGTAGTAAGATCCAATACTAATCAAGGCAACTAAGGTCTGCCATCCTGCACCCACTGCTACTCCTGCAAAATGTCAATGCAAAAATATGTTTAGCGAGGGGCACCGTTATTGCTGAAATGTGAAAATGTAGATTTGTGATTAAGCCTCAAAAAGTTTAGGGGGCCACAATGAGAATCAACAAAAGTGAAGGGTTAAATTTATGTATTAGACGGATAAAATTTTGGTTGCAATTACCATGAAGCACAGGTAGGATGCTATTGAGGAAGATTGTTGCTGCTGTGAAGTAACCCAGATTTGATGCTTCTTTTATGACCACTGGTTTACCAGAGAACATCTTTGGAAAGTCATTCTTGGACACAATAATTATAATTGTGAATACAACTCCAATAATTAAGGATGTTAAAACAGTCACCAACACTGAAAATTTTGCTGCTTTAGGATTTCCAGCTCCAAGCTCATTCGATACTCGAACACTACAAGCAAATTAAAACTTTTAAATGTGACTGGTTAAAAGTAACAGTTAACCATAGCTCGTTCATTAGTATTGAAATCCCTTCTAGGAATATGAGATTGCATGTTCGAACATCTAGAGAGAGATAAATTAAACAAAGATGTCAAAAACCAAAATTTCCCAAATTTTTGAGAATTAAATCTGTTTCACTGTTATTTTCCAAGACTAAAGCTACTGACCTTATTGCTGCATTGAAACCAAGAGCAATCATAAGAGTCCATAGTTCCAGGTTCATGCTGCAATTTAAGAAGAAGCCTGAGATAATATATATAGGGTGTAGAAATTCTTTCCTTTTTCCTGCTAGAATAATATGATTCAAAAAATATAAAACTACTCATTGCACTTGAAAGAAAGAAATACAGTAACAAAATCCTTACCAAATGGAAATAGCATCTACTGCAATCTCTGGATTCTTTAACCATCCCACCATAAGAATCACAATCGTAAAATACCATAGCTCCAAGCTATCATCATCAAAGCAAGAAATATAAATTTGGTTACTAAAAAAATAAAATTAGAAAAAGAAAAAGAAATTTTGTGTACTAACCATAACATTACAGCAGATGCAAGTGAAAGCTTTACAAAACCAGCTAATGACGTAAAAGCTGAAAGGGAAAAACCAGTCCAGGCCTCTGGGAAAAAACCTGCGAGAACGTAAAAAGCCTGTCCTAGAACCACAAGCCACCATGAAATATTCCCTGCAATGGCAGCACCAAGCAGCCCTCGTTCCATTTTTGTCACAAGCACCCAATTCAACAACACGTGAAATAAAAGGGAAAATATTGAGATGATAGTCATAACCCAAACTTTGCTCTGTGCTTGGAGAAACTTCTGTATTGGAAAATTCATAGCATAAGCATACAATTGAGGAATAACCCATATTGAGAATTTTCCAGCAAGCTTTGAGATATTTTTGTCTTGATGAAGGAGTTGCAGTAATGGCGATGTGAAAACATAAACAGGTGTTAAAAATAAAGCTGTGACTCCAGTAATAGTCCATGATCTCTGCAAATAGATTCCAAGCATGTTCACTTGTCCAGCACCAACAGCTTGACCACATAGTGTCTCCAGAGCACTTCCCATTCCTAGCTAATACAGAGAAGATGAAATATAAAAACTCAATTAACCATTGATATGCTGATATTTTGAAAATGAACTTCATTTCAAATGAGTTTATGTTTAGATTCAATGAGTTTTTGACTCTCTGGCAATATAGTTAGTCTCTAGAAGAGCCTAAACAACTTAAAGTTATTACTTACCATTACTCCAAAGACGAAGCCTTCAATTACATTCTGAACAATAGAAACAGCAGCCAACTCTACCTCTCCTATATGGCCAACAAATGCAGAAGTAACAACTCCAATAGAAAATTGGGTTACTGCAGTTAACATAGCAGGTGTTGCAATTTCCCACATCTTCTTTGATTCATCCCAGCTTTTTTTCACTATCTTCTTTCTCTTCTCACCCATAACCTCCATCTCAAAATGCTTTTCTTGAACTGAACCTTCCCTTTCCTCCATTAGAATTGCTATTGATCTTCACCTCTGTTTATCAATTATAATGAGACAACCAAACTATACACATAAAAGAGTCGAAATTGCAAAACCAAAGGGATAAGATCTGGCTTCAAAAACAGACAGGAAATTCTTTTACTACAGGCTTTACGTGAGATGTCAGGATAGGGAAGGCAGAAAGTGTATTCTTTTTGAACTTTAGAAGCTGAAAAATATTTATACAGTCCTACTCTTTTCACTTTTTTATTATTTTATTTATTTTTTTCCCTCCCAGGTTGGTAGATCTCTATATGGTAAAGAAGGAATCACTGTCTCAAGTCCAAAGATCTATCATTCAAGAAAAAGTTAAGCAACCCATGCATTAGGTATAAAAAATAAGTAATTACTGTTGAGAATATTGACCGTAGGAAAAAATTAATCAAATCAAATTCAATTATATATTTAATATTGAGCTTATAATGAATTGGTCGTACCTTTAACACAAAATGACTTGAGCCATTTTAATTGGTTCACCCAAAATAACTTAAGCCATTTTAATTGGTTTACCCTTCACATTATATGTCATTTTTAATTAGTTATATTTATACCATGTGAGATTACCAACATACTCCAGATACTCCCTCTCAAGTGGGAGTACCCACTTGACAAGCATACGATAGCCCAATACGGTTCCATCGGGGTACGACCCTATACGGAAACTTTCCTCATGCAGGTTCGGATCTCAGGCTCTGATACCACACTGAGAATCTGGACCCTATAAGCAAATTAATCAAATCAAATTCAATTATGTATTTTATATTAAACTTATAATGAGTTTAGCTTGCCTTAAACACAAAATGACATAAACTGTTTTGGTTGGTTCGACCTTTACATTATATATCATTTTTAGTTAATTGTATTTATCCGATCCCACATACTCCAACAATTACAATCATTGATACTAAAAAATTTGATTCATTCATCTTTATTTTTTAATTCAGCATACTAAAAAACAAAAAAAAGAAAAAGAGACTAGCCGAAGTCATTTTGCATTTGAATAGGTGAGAGTCCACCGTCCAAATAAAAAAAACAAAAAGAGGAAGAAAAAGAAAGCCTAACTAAAAGAGATTAATAACAATAAGGCAAAACGGCAACCAACAAACGGCTTTTTATCCATTTTCCTGCACCAACTTTGTGTTTTAAGAAAGACTTGTTTTGGAAAAACGGTGTTACGGTGGGAACCGGGAACTCTGGTTCTCCTTGCTACTACAAACTCCTGCTAAAAAAAGAGTAGAAGAAAAGCCAAAACAGACATAAACAAATGGATGAAATGGAAATCATATAGGTGACAATCACCTACTAAATGTCCTGTACAGGTTAGCCAATTTAGCAGTAGGTGCCATTTAGCAGGTGCTTATGACTTTCATGCATTTGTTTATACTTGTTAGATCAAAATATTGACTTTGAATATCTAGAAAATGCTAACAATTTTTTAAAATAAAATCATGTCCAAAATAATAAATTTTGAAAGTAATTTTTTATTTGATTTTCCTGATTTTAGAGTTTGGTCTTTATTAAATGTCATATATGAGGTTTCAATTTAATAAAATGTCGGAAAAGAATACTTATTAAGACAATAATAAATTCGGCTAAAAAAGTTTCAATGCTATGCGTTGCAAGAGAAATTAGAAACACTAAAAGAAAAAGAAAACACTCTAAACACTAAAAAAGGAAACACCGAAAAAAAAGGAAACACAATGGAACACGAAATAGAGCAAACCATTGAACCATTAAGATGGCGATTGGTGACGGCAACTGACGACGACAGCTATAACAATGACAATAAATACGACATACACGGTATATATGGTGAATATATATATAGTGTGTTAGTAAATGTGGTGTGCATATATATATATTGCATCAATAAATACTGTAAAATCAATTAAATAAATATATAGATATATACACCAATTAATACATTGGATCAAATCAAATAAATACAGTGTATACATACATATTGTATTAATAAATAATGTAGAATTAATTAAATGCAAAATGGATATATGTACACTAATAGATTACACATTGAATTTCAGGCAATAGATGCAGATATCAATTCTCCCGAGAGGCCACAATAGAAAATTAATACAAAAATAAACACTAACATATTAAAACGCTCAAATACTAATAAGTTAATGTTAGCAATAAAAAAGGGCACAATAATAAAAGTATATTATAAATAACAATATTTTAAACTGACATTTAGTACGATATCTATTGTTTTAATACTTGCCCGAGGTACCCAAACCCACATTGTTTTAACGAGCGCATTTCCGTTTTAATGGTGCACAATAACCCGACACTGCTCGCCTTCTGAGGCAAAGGCTGGCCTTACGTTGCGGATGATCAAACCCATTACCTAGGACATATTGATTAACCCTACAAGTGCTTTTGTCACTGAACTACTCCGTTAGAGTTAGAGTTTACCTTTATTAATCAGTTGTTAGAGGATATTTTTATTACATGGAAAAGTATTTTATTGTTAAAGGTAAAAATTTTTAAAATTTCCAAAAAAAAAAGAAAAAGTAATAAAAAATAATTCCAAAAATAATATTATACCAACACCTCCTCAAACTTCTAAGATGATATGCTTCAATTTATTGAATTGAACATATAAATACATGATCTCAATCTAATAATTTTGGAAGTTTGTGACATTTAATATATAAAAATAAAAAATAATTTTAAAAAATTATAGTTGCACCTCCTCAAGCTTAAGGTGATAGGCTTAAATAGAAAATGATGCCTTATTTAAATCTAATAATTTTGGAAGTTTGTAACATTTCAACTACAGCTTGTACCAATTCAATGTAGTTGGCACCCACCCACTTAGGACTTACGACTTACGAATTAGGAGCTTGGAGTTGAAAAACACATCACCTTTGAATCCTGCCATATCATTTCAATTAGAAAACAATTTTCTAATTTGAGATTGACAATATTATGAGATGTATATCTTTTTATATATGGATAATGTCAATTTCCCCTGAATTTGAAAATAATATATAATTTATATAAAAATTAATATTTTATATAATTTATCCCCTAAATTTACATTTAAATAAAAAAACTCATTATTTAAAAAATCCAATTTTACAAAAATGAAATTTTAAATTTAAATCAAATAAAATTAAAAAATAATAGAATATTTTTATTAATTAAAAAAATATTAAAAATGAGCTTTTTGCTAATGCAAATTCAAGGAGTAAGCTTTTGCAAATTCATTCATTATTTTAAGCTTTTGCATTTCTTTAACTCTATTTAATTAGCCATTAGTTTTCTTTTACATTGAAAATTAGGAAGTCCCTTAATCCAGCAAGACATCTCCCCTCCACCTTTTTTTTTTTTTTTTATTATCCCGCTAATTTACATTTTAAATAAAAAAACTCCCATTATTTAAAAATCCAATTTACAAAAAATGAAATTTTAAAATTCTAAATCAAATAAAAAATTAAAAAATAATAGAATATTTTTATTAATTAAAAAAAATATTAAATAATGAGCTTTTGGCTAATGCAAATTCAAGGGTAAGCTTTTGCAAATTCATCATTATTTTAAAGCTTTTGGCCATTTCTTTAAAACTCCTATTTTCGGATAGACCATTAGTTTTCTTTAACATTGAAAATTAGGAAAAAGTCCCTTAAATCCACGCAATAGAACATCTCCCCCTTCCACCTTTTTTTTTTTTTTTTTAAGAAATTTGGCCTATTATAGAATCTTATTTTTATAAAAGGACTTACCCAACTCTTAGAATTATATTAAATAAGTTGAATACATTAATAATAACTATATTTAAATTTTGAATACAAATATTATAATCTAATGGTTATCTCTTATAGTAACTTTTTTAAAGAATCATATTTCAAATTCTCTTTTTTTAGTAATTTAAATAGACATTGAATGTTTAAAAAATTTATTTATCTATTTTTTATATGTTTATATAGTAATTTTGCATCTACACGCGTGGTAGGCATTCGGACTACAAAAATTATATTTGAATGTTTAAAATACTAATATGTCTTATATTTTTTTTTTTTTTAGAATTTGCCTATTATAATCTTATTTTATAAAAAGGACTTACCAACTATTAGATTATATTAAATTAAGTTGAATACATTAATAATAACTATATTTAATTTGAATACAATATTATAATCTAATGGTTATCTCTTATAGTACTTTTTTAAGAATCATATTTCATTCTCTTTTTTAGTAATTTAATAACATGAATTTTAAATTATTTTATTATTTTTATATTTAAATAATTTAATCTAACACACAGAAATTTATTTGAATGTTTAAAATACAATATTTAAATTTTATGTGCATTTGTTTTCTTTTCCATTCCAATTTTAAGGAAACCAAACAATTCCTAAAAAGTTATATACATGCATCCTTTTGAAGCTACCGACTGCAATTTCTTTTTCTTTTTTTATTCAGCACCTACTACAATTCTAATGCCACCAAACAGTTACAAAATAATTATAGGTAATGAAATAATATTCCACTATTTTTATTAGAAATAAAATATCAATTTTGAAAGAGGGATTAACAATCGACTCCTTGAGCATCTAACTAATTAAAGTCCAACCGTTAAATTGCTCTCCATTCGATATCATCGACAGAAATATAAACTGATGATCGGGATGGAAGTGGGGCGGATACCCACGAATTTTAAACTATCCATAATCGTATTCGTTTAAAATTTTACTGCTCTTATTCGTTTTCAAATCTGTTTAAATATCTATTTAAATATATGTATCTAAACTCGTTTAAAATTTTATTATTTGTATAGTCTCAAACCTGTTTAAATTACTCCTTAAACGGATAAGGTATCCGCACATTTTAAACTATCCAAACTATCCAAACCCGAACTTATTTAAAATGCATTTAAAGAAAACTATGTAGAGGAATAAGATACTTGTGGTTCCTGCATATTATTCTAATTGTAATAGATAGATGGTGCCAATGAACAAGCTTGAAATTTGCAATGACAATTTCAAATCGGTCCAGAAATTATAATGTATAATAATAACAATGATGATTATTATTAATCCAAGTAAAAGTAGATGATGATAGTATATTCAAATGAATCAATCACTTTGAATTATGAACTAAATGTGTTTAATACAAAATTGTTCGATCTGCAAGCTGAAAAACAACCTTCAATGTCAAGCTCGAGTATAAGCTCCCATCTTGCTCAAGCTACATAGCAGAGGGTAGCCGTCCTGTCTATAACCCCAGCCCTTTCATTACAAATATAAGTGTGTATATACTCGGTAATGCCAGTAACTATATATACATTCAGAAAAGGATATTCTATGAACTGTGCTCAGATGGAGCTGTCATCAATATATGAAGTTGAAGAACCGAATAAATTGGATTCGTACACTTCTTATCTCGGTTCCACCAAAAAAATTTGAATGTTAGGTGATCCTCTTTCTGTGATTCTTTAAAAACTAGTCACTTTTGATATCAAACTGCTTAGAAAGAGAAGATGCTGATTCAACTATCTCAGGAACATTATCGAGCAAGCGATTTACCTCATCTTCGAATATAGCCTTTGCTCGGTTACTCTTTCCTCCAACAATCACTGCTGTTCCATCTTGCAAAGCCCATACCTTTGATGACATAATAGAAGCGAGTGGAAATGAGACAAGTAATAACATTAAACACATTATTTCACAAGACTATAAGCATTCTGAATTGCGGAGCACTAGGATATAGACAGAAAATTAGCTATATTACTTTGTAGAGAAAATAGTATGCCAATCTCAATAAAAAGCCATTGGGTTAAGAGCCAATGGTCAAGTGCCTCTCCTCAAGGAAAAGGTCAATAGTTAAAACCCCGAAAATCATCCCAGTTTAAGAATTTTTGAGTTACTGAAAAAAACGATATAGACATAAGAGTATTCACCTGTGAGTGAGACAAGTAACTGATGCAAGTTGTGAGCATTAGAAAACCAAATCCAGCATACACAACAGGCACCCCTGGATCAGTCTGAGTAAAGACAAGGTTTAGTGCTTTGCAGATTATTATGGAATAGAAATTATAGTAGTTGCAAAAGTTTTTTGTCTTCACCTTCAGTTCAAGACCAGTACTTCCTATTGCATCTTCAATGATAATTCTTGTTCCATCTATTTCAATTGGAAGCTTAGAATTAGGTCGTCGAACTCCAACAAATTTTCCTTCTTGATCATATAGGACAATGGATTGCAGATCACGGGCAAGCATTGATCTAAAAATTCATTATATAAAAGAACAGAAATCAAGATGATGTTTGAGGGGAAAACTAACATAAAAGGTAAAGAGCATTAAGTATCAACTGCTAACCATGCCCTACAAAAAGAACATCCATCAATTGAGTCTTTATCTTGATCATAAAATCTCTACTACCTTCAGTTAACTACTTGGAAATTGTTGCAGGAAAACCTAAAATTCATATTCTTAGTGATAACAAAATGCTCTCTTGGAACCAGAAGCAGAGTTTGGTTATATGGATAAATGAAAGGAAGTGATTAACTCTATAGGCCAGCTATGAGTAGTTAAAGACAAAGAAACAAGACGTGAAACTAAAATACATACATTCCTTTGACATTAGGAGAATTAACATCCCCAACTGGTAAGAAGGTTCCAAAAAGTTTCTTGTCACCATTGACCTTCAGAGGTGCCATAGCCAAATTGAAAGGTCCTTCATCATTTTTAAGTATCTGTAAGGCAGAAAAGCTCCAGTCTGTTTGGTATATTGTGATCCCACCATAGCGTAAAGGGTTGTTTACACTTATTGTTTTCCTCAACACCTCCTTTCCATCAAGATCAAACAGTGAAAGATCACTGTAAAATTGTGACACCTACAAAGAGAAGGAAAAGAAAAAGCATAGATATACGTATTAATGTCAAGGAAGCAGAAGTAGAGAGAGGAAAAAAAAAGGAAAATATTACTGAACTAGATATTGCATGCATAAAATTCATTTTTTTTTCCTAATCTACCATTTGATTAAAGAAGTCATCTAGTTTATATATTCCTTCGCACAGATACAAAAGACAATAAACATTCACCTCTCCACTATCATAGTATTCCATGTAGAATTTGTTGACATGAACCTCTGTATTGAAAGCTTCAGTTGGAGTGGAAAGAAACCCAGATGGACCCAGTACATCACCTACGACAAAATTCAACCCCTGTGGAACAGTGACTGAGCCTCTGAAGCTGCCAGCAGCAGTAAGAGTCCCCCCTGCCATTATAAGCAACATGGCTAAATGTACTCCAATAGGAGCAAACCGACCAGCCAGACCCTTGAATGCATATAGAGATGGTCCTTTCAGGAATACCTATAATAATCAAACCAAGCATGTGAGCATAAAATGTGCATATAAGATACTAGTTCATTACAAAGAAAATTATGACCTCATATCCAGCTCCCATCAGAATAACACCCAAATCTTGAATGGATGCGCTTGGCAAAGTGTCTGAATATTCCTGCTTACGAATAGCTTCAGACGAAAGCAAAAAATTCCACCTGCATAAATCAATTGGTAAACACCTGCATGTTCCCAACTCAAGAGAAATATTTATGCTGCAAAAAATTCAGACCTTCTTGCAACCTTAACCAGAGGGATTTGCGTTGTGTAAGTGCAAGCCATAAGAGATGTTCCCAGGAGAGCCAACATTCCCAAGAACACCGGAGATGAGAACATGTGATCAAATCCAAGGGTGAGAATCCATCTCCAAGTGAAAAATCCTAACACAGGATTCTCTTCGGGAAATTTTTGGAAATAGAATTCTGGAGTCTCACCTTGATCAATGAAAGTACCTGTAGAAGCATATGAACAATATAATTCAACAAAATAGCGTGAAGAACAATTCAAGAAGCAGGTCAAGGAAGAATACTATACATGTTATGAAGAATTGGAAGCCTCTACATAGAATAAGAACATGAAAATTAGTAAAAGAATTGAAAAGTCATTGCTTAATTAAGGAAACCTTTGATCTTGAACCCCAATTTTTGCAATGGTCTATGAGCAAATTCACCATTTGGAATGAAATTATGTTTAGTTCAAAAGGCAACCTTTGAATCAAAGGCTTTACAAATATGTTCTCAAAAAATTAATGAATGGTCCCCTAGAGACTCCAATTTTCTTCATTCTATCCAAGAGAATTAATTTCTTGACCATTCTATCTAAATTTTCTTGTCTTAATTGATCCTTTTAAGGGCATAGTAAGCCCTTTTTTTTAAGAGCTGTTCCCATGACTAGTCAAATTATGCTCAAGTGGACATGCTATATGCTGCAAATAATCTTAATGCAAAACATATATAAATCACCAAATAAAAACTATTAACAAAGAATTAACCTTATAAACACCAAAATCTGAACATACCTAGAGCCATTAGAGCAGCAATAACAAACATTTCTCCAATAGCCAAGGGCAAATTAGACAAAACGGCCAAAACCCTTCTAGGCAGCCTCTTCATGAAACCCAACGGTCCACCTCCACCTCCGCTACCTCCACTTCCTGCCTTCTCCGGAACCTTCCCATCCAAGTCCCCACTCTCCTCTGATACTGGCGGAGCTGAATTTGATAGTAGAATCTTTCCTGACACATTATTGTCTTTTTTCTTGATTTCTTTAGAAGTTTTCAGTTTGCAAGTTATGGTTAAAGAAAGAGTTTTTCTATGGCAAAGACTGTGAATTTGGGGCTTTAATTTGATGAAGGTGGAGTTAATAACAGGAGGTGATTTGAGAAAATGGGTTTTAAGAAGAAATGGGGTCGAGGGTTTAGTGGGGTTTAGAGTCTCCATTAATGGATTTTTTTGAAGGTGTTCGGTTTTCAGTTGATGATAAGTGTAACGACCATAGCAGTTGGCTTATCCAGTGAAAGAATACGTAGATTTTTATTTTATTATTTTATTTTTTTGAACTGAGAAATTTTATTATTGCGGTAGCTTTTCGTGAATTTTTGTAATTTGATCAACGACCACTTGACATGTCAATATTTTGTTTGGAAAACCTTTTAGAGCTTTGTAGGAAAAATAAAAAATTGAAAACAAAAAATTTAACTATAATCATTTGTGCTTCCTTTCAAAAAAAAAAAAAAAAACTACAAGTGTTCGGTTTCAGTATGATGATAAGTGGTAACGAACCCATAGCAGTTGGATTATCCAGTGAAAGAATCACGTAAGATTTTTATTTTATTATTTTATTTTTTTTGAAAACTGAGAATTTTAATTATTGCAGGTATGCTTTTGCGTGAATTCGTTTGTAATTTGATCAACGACCAACTGACATGCTCAATATTTTTGTTTGGAACCTTTTAGAGCTTTGTAGGAAAAATAAAAATTGAAAACTAAAAATTTAACTATAATCATTTGTGCTTCCTTTCAAAAAAAAAAAAAAAAAACTACAATGATACATAGTGCTAATCTAAGATGACAAACTTCAGAATGCAATATATATTAAAGAAAATTTAATAAAAAGAGGGAGGTTAATACTCCTTTCTTAAATTATGAAATTACAAGTACTTTATTGTTTTTTTTAAAAAAAAAAAAAAAAAAACTACAATCATGTGCTAATCTAAGATGACAACTTCAGAATGCAATAATATTAAAGAAATTTAATAAAAAGAGAGGTAATACTCCTTTCTTAAATTATGAAATTACAGTACTTTATTTTTTTTCTTCTAAATTATAAATAACTTCTATTTTAAATATAATCTATATTTTCCAAATTATATTTATGGTTTTTAATAAATAATATATATTCCAACATAAATAATTTAATTGTAACTAAACAAAAATTAATATGATACATATTCATAAGAATACATAAAGGTTAAATTCCATAATATTATTTAGTTTATTCAAATAATTCTTTTACACCCCATCTATTAATAAGTCTTCAAATATGTTCAAAAATAATAATTGTAAAACATGTACATTTTTTTTATCCATCATAAAAAGAAATAAAAAAGACACCTTTTTTTTTTTAATAAAAGAAAGATATTTATTTAAAAAAAAAAAAAAAAAGGAAAAGAAAACAACTCCTTATCTTCTAGTTTTTCAAAATAACGACCACCCAAACGCCCTTTTGCAATTAGTTAACCTCCTCCCTCCAAAACCCATCCAAAGAAAAGCAAATGCTTCACTCTTTATCTCTGCAAGCTTTCTGTTCCTACACACCACCAACCCTAAAACCCCATCTCTCTCCCTCTTCAAAATCTCCCCTTTACATTAAATTCAATACAACTCACCATGAGAACCTTCGCTACCTCAAATCCATTGGTGTTATTGATTTCAACACTAAACCACACCAACTTCCATCTCCTGATGCCATAACCGAAATGCTCACCACCATAAATTTCTTCAAATCAAAAGGGTTTAAGGACACTGACTTCTCAAGACTCACTTCTATATATCCTAAGCTCTTTTCCGATAACTTTGACCGAACCGACATTGACCCAGTTTTCGAATTCTTGGCTACTGATTTACAAGCTTCACTTGAAGAATCTAGAGGTTTTATCCTTAATTGCCCTCAAATCCTCTTTTCTGATGTGGAATATTGTCTTAAGCCTACCCTTAACTACCTTAGACAATTAAAGATACAAAAAATCAATGTCCCAAGTAAATTAAATGCAAAAATTTTGAATACCCAAGTGGAGAAATTGCGTAAAAGGGTCAAATTTCTGAAGAGTTTAGGTTTTTCTCACAAGGAAGCAGAAACATTTTGTGCAAGAATTCCAGCTATATTTGGGTATAGTATTGAAAATAATTTGAGACCAAAAATTGAGTACTTACTAGTGCAGATGGAGAGAAGTACGGAGGAGTTGAAAGAATTTCCACAATATGTTGGATTTAGCTTGGAGAAAAGGATAATGCCTAGGCATTTACATTTGAAGCAGAGGAATGTTCAGATTAAGCTGAACAGAATGTTGATGTGGAGTGATCAAAGATTCTATGCAAAATGGAAATGACCATTTTGTATGCAATATCTAGGGTGAGTGTAAAAATACATCGCATTCTGTTCCATTCCATTTACCGATTTTCTTAGCAAAAGTTTTACTACCCATTGTTTTGCATCCAATGTAGAACTTCAACAAATAATGCAATTGTGCAGCAAAAAATATATCAATCAAATAAATTTCGGATTCATTTGTAGTTGCTTTCCTTTGTCTGCGAGGTATGATACACTTGCAGAATCTGATTTTAACTACTCGTTTCCTTTTTCCTCCCTTACAACTCAAGTTAGAAGTTTAGCACATTACCCGAAAGTTTCGGGCATGCCATGGACTGAGTTGTTTTCCAAATAATGGATTCACCTACAGCAAAATCAATGTTCTATTGTATATCGGCGACTGTGAATATCATGACTACCTGACTCGGTTTCCTGCACCTAATGAAGGACGAAGAAAATATTCAAGTTGTTAAGTTTCTTTTGAATCTCTTCAAGCTGTTGACCGTAATTACCAACCCTGGAAACGAGAAAAAATGAGGATGAGAATATAATTATCAACTCATTACTATAAAGAAATGAATTCTCAGTAATTTTCAGTCGTTAAAAGCCAAACGACTTGTTCATAAGTTGTTCAAGCATATTGAAAAAGATGGACAGTATTGCATCGAAATATTGCAAATGAACATCTCTCTTAAAGCAATTGTCTACTACATTTGTCATTTTAGGGTCCTATCCTTGTTAATGTCCAATGAGGGTGGTTAGTGATTTCATGTGTCCTCTTATGAATCTAATCCATTTCAAAAATTGCAGCACAATCCACAATAAAATGACAAAAGAAAATATTAACAAGGCACATTATTTACAAAGATTATTATTCCGATTGTAAACATCTATTGCACTGGAATGGAAAGCTGACATAATTGGACAAACATCATATGATGCTTTTAACATACATATAAGCAGTCAAGCAGGTATCGCTTATCTACCAAGTGTAGCATGCATTTCACAGTTAGTTTATTAAAGACACTTAGTTAAGAGGATCTAACCGATTCAATTCTGTTTTGCTAATAGTTCAATGTCAGCTCCAACTTCAGCAATCTTAGTTTCTCTAGAAGCCTTTGCTGTTTTGGCAATGTTCACAACATCGAAGTCCAATGCTATTTGTTTCACCAGACCATCAAGCATCTGCATTGGGAAAGAGAATAAAATATTTTACTGAACAACATATGAGGTAAGGTAAATCACAAGCAAAACTAAGAAATATGCAAAAATATATGTAACCAGTAGTGTATAGCCCAACAACAATAGTTCAAAGAATCTTTTTTTGTAACTGTTAATAAGAGGTCTTAATTGACTTCTTTTGTAAAATCTTAACATATTCTCGAAAAGCTGAAAAGAAGCTTTTTTAAGTCCATGACGCATCACCTCTTAGCTGATCAATATACATGAATATGCTGAGTGATGCATGCAGGTTCGATCAGGATTCTAAATAACAGAATGACGCCACCAAAGCAGGGGTTGCATGATCAACCAGCAGACAACTTAATATTTGAAGACCCAGAGGTTTTCAAACTTCATGCATCAGTGAAAATCAAATGTTTTGCTATCAAACAAGAGAAAAACAGCAAAGGATTCATTTAGAAAAAACTTTCCTACTTAATCTCTTGTAATATTTTATGAAGGAAAAGAAAAAATGCTGTTATGGTTATGTTAAGACATTATATAACAAACAGTAAAGTACTAATATGCGCTTTATAGATAGGGTTTATATGATACCAGTGATCCAATGGCAACTAAAGCTCGAAATTTTGAATCGATTTCTATACTTTCCTCTTCTGCAATCTGTGGAAAACCAAAGCCATAGAATCATATGACGGCTAAATCTATAATTAGTTCCTCTATTCCAAAAAATCACGCGGCATAAAATGACATATACAATCTCAAAGTATAAAACTGCAAAGAATATCCATTGTGAAATATTCGAAATAATCAAATAAGGCCATACCTCAAGAGCCGCTGAAAGAACTTGGGATTGACCTTCTTGATCCTTTTTTTCTACTAACAGCACAGCATAACTGTGAAGAATATATAAAGGCCCAAACGGGAAAGAAATCATTTCAATTAAAACTGGATGCAATATAACACCCTATATTGAATTGAAACACGTTTGAACACTGATGTGAATTATCATATTGGCAATCTGGAAAATTGTGAGCAGTTAAGAAAATACTTACTTGAGGATCATGGTAGAATAAGATAACTGCAAGTTCTTGTTTGGTGATGAATAACAACTTGAAAATGCATCAAGAATCTGCAAGATTAGTCAATTAATTATGAATCATTGCATTAAAATTGAAAAACTGCCATGCAAATGCAACATTCACTGACTATGATGAATTTCATGATTAATCGCAGATAGCCACAAATATAAATGCTGACAATGATCAGAATGACCAAACACAATGCAGTGAATGAAGAATCTTTGACATAAGAAAAAAGCATTATTTACCTCACCACGATGCCTTAGTAGCCAATTGTGATAGCCTGAATTCTTGAATAGATTGATTAGCACACGGATGCTGGTTAAAAGGTTTGAGGGTAGCGGAGAATTGGTTGTGACTCTCTTGATCACTTTTATTATTATATCTGACAGAACAAAAGGTCTACAGTATAAATTAAATCAAAAAATAAAAGTATCTCAACCATAACAAGGTCTTGTCATTAATTAGAAATGAATATGTTTGTGGAGTTATTTCCAGCTAGAACATAGAAAGCTGAGGTAATGAGCATCTCATCTGGCCTATCAAACAAATTCAGGGTTTCCATTAATAAATATGAATACTCCACATACAACTTACAAAAAGAAATTCAGGTGTTTTTTGTTGCAATCAAGTTTCAAACACACATTGGGAACATGTCACTTACCATTTTCATCTTCAACATGCTTGAGAACTAGACTCGCCCCATCTGGGTGTAAGACAATCATCCTCAGGATATCAATAACTGCAAAAATGGTGCAAAATCCCTAGGCGGGTGAATTTCATGAGGAGAAGCAGAATCCATTATCTAATTGACACCAATAAAACCAGATACAATAACCTTACATGAAAATTAAATGGAAGTCAATAAACAAAGCCTTTTACTTGAACAATACTATACATTAACTATTTGATTAACTGTATTTCTCCGAACATATAACTTAAGACTAAATATGCTCTTTCACCAGAATGAAAAATGGATTCATAGTAGAAAGCCAGAAACTTATCAGCTGTGTATTGGATAATCCTAGCTCAACACTGACAGCTACTGTTAATGCAACAGCAAAAGATACAATATACGCACAAAATTGTGATTAAGAAGACACAAATTAAGAGATAGAAAGCCTTAAAAATGCTGTCAGTGCGCACTGACCTGGAAATATCATTGCCACTGGCCAAGATATTAGTAATTTCAACAACAAAGATATGTCAGCATCTGCAAATTTGCTAGTATGATAATGTGAAGTGTCCTTCAAAATTTTAACAACTGCACCAATTCTGGAAATGTCAAGCTCTGACAAAGATGAGTTCTTTTGCTCCTTCAAAAACAAAGGAAGCAAGATTTTCAATAAAGTAATTATAAAAGTATGAGCCGCAGTGATTAATAGAAATTAACAGAAGTACAAGTGCAGAACATCATACTGGATCAGATAGAAGAGCGTTATTGAATTCAGTTATCTTCTTCAAGATTCCATCAAATTGTGCCACATCAAAAACTAGCATTCCTTTCTGGAAACAAAATTATCAAAGAAATGAGAACATTACCAATAAAATTTGAGGCATCCCATCTCAGCGTCATTAAAAATTTTGACCTTAATAAGGAAAAAGAAATAATCTGGAGAAAACTCTAATGCACCATGCTCATATTAGCTCCACCTGGGATCCTAAACTTTCATTTTTCATTTTTTTGTTACATCGGAAAATATATAGATCCTCATCTACTTGAATCAAGTTAGCAATTCTATGTTCTGCCTACCCTGCATAGTTCTTCCTATTTTCCTTTTAAAGTTCCAAGGCATAGTAACTAACCTCTCGGCAAATTTTCAAGAACATACAAGTTAATTCATAAAACTAATACCACTTAACTACAACAAATCTATCATTGAACTTAAACTTGATTATCATTGAACTTAAACTTGATTAAGGCTTCCCAAAGACATGGGAAATGCATTCATGTTTAAGTTGGGAAGTCCAGACAAAGAACTCAGCTTACAGAAAAGATAAACAAAATGCAAATATAGCATAAGTTACTCTATTAAATCCAGTTGACATGTATCAAAAACAAATGAACATTGTCACAATCCTTACATCAGCAGATATGCACCTCCTTATGTACCTTATTACAATTATATTCCATACAAGGAAAATATGCAAATGCATAGGATAACACAGAAAGAAAGGTTGATACATCCCAAAACTTTCTAAAAGGAGCTTTAAGGGCATACCTTTGGTATATGTTTGAAAGTAGGCTTTGATGAAACAGCTGTAGTATAAACAAGATTATATTAATTACCTATTAGAGCCATCTCATCCCTACACTACTTCAGCTAAATCCCAATGGCGGAGAAGCTAAGAAAAACTGGAAATCCGTTTTTTTTTTTCAGTCAATGGATGCATACCAGACAAGTTGGATGGCTGTCCAGGTACATAAGCACTTGCTGGATGTAAGAATGGGGACATCAATCATGTGAAGCCATGAAGGAACACAGTAATAACAAGAAACCTCAAAAACAAAACAACAGTCATATTATAGAACCAAAACAAAATAATACTTACAGCCGGTATAGGGATCACGGAAAGATGAATCAAGAGAAACACCCCTTTGTCCAGAATTTTGAAGTATGAACTCTACAATTTGTTGACGATAAGAAAGAGGAAGATTCTCTTTGAGAAGCCACTTATCAGCAGTTGCATATGGATTATCTGGAAATAATTCAGTCTGTGTTACCGATTTAATAAACAAAAAATTAAATACATAAATTATTTGCAGTAAGCAATCAAGAAAGTCATGCTCAAACATGCTAACAGATATTCTTTGAAAGTGAAAAAACATAGCAGGCATCAGAACCAAATATAGGTGCTTCATACATTCACTTTAAGTACATCACCTTCAATACTGCAGGTTGTATGCTAGATTTATAATAGAGTGGTCATGCTTTTGTTATTTGTTACCTTTTACATCCACCATCAGTTGTTCTTTTTTTGATAAGAAACAAAAACTTATAGAGAAAAAAAAAAAAAAAAAAAAAAAAAATCCACATCAGTTTGTTACTTTTTTTTGATAAGAAAACCAAAAAAACTCTATATAGAAAAAAAAAAAATAAAATAAAAAAAAAAAGGAGCGTACCCCGATCGCGAGAACCACCTCACCTTGCCTCAGAATAAAGAAGTCCCCTGCCGTGGTTGTAATTGTTCTTCTTCTTGGTACACCAATTGAAGGTTAGATAGCCAAAAGCAAACTACGAGCTAGAACCTTTCGCGTTTTTTTAAAAAAAAAAAAAAAAAAAAAAAAAGGAGAGAACACCACTGGCAGAATAAGAACCTGCCGTTAATTGTTCTTCTCTGGTACACCAATTGGAGGTAGATAGCAAAGCAAACTAGAGCTTAGAATTTTGGTTAAATGCTAACTATATTTAGAGACGCTTCCTCTTTGATGAGTGATTTCCTTAATCTTTTTCTCCTTTCCAAGAACTAAAACCAGAAAAATAACACAACTGCAAAAGGAAACTGGACCTACCTTGAAGTCACAAGCATCAAAAAAAGAAAAAGGACAAAACGGTACCTGATCTGTTGTAAGGCAACTTACGAATAGGTTCACCATCTCCAATATCAACATCAAATACTGAGATAACAAAAGTGAAATCCATCAACATTGATGTAAATATAGATGAGAAACAGTCAATACATACACATATTTTAAGGTAAATGTTGTTTCAAGTAGCCAAATGTAAAGCACTAACCATAATCATATTCGATTCCATCAAGAACAGGTCGCTTCATGCCATCATCTGGACCATCAACAACTTCACCAATCTGATAATGGAAGAAAGAGAACCATAATATGAGCAATCACACAAAATTCTCAAAAATAAGAACAAGGAAATGAAAGAATATGAAATCCAAATCCATTAAAAAGAGAATAAACCAAATTAATCTACAAACACATCTCTAGCATTTTCTTTGCTACATCAAGGTCACAAACTTCTACTCCAATATGCATGCATCCAAAATGAAAGAAGCTTCCTTCACAGTCTTAACAAGGGCATCCTTAAAAACATGAGAGAGAGTTCCCAGAGATGGAACAACAGACAGCAAATATTGCAGCAACAATCATAGAAGTTAATTTGATTACCATGCTAGATAGCGAATATGTAAATAAACATGGAAATGAAAGAATGTCCACAGCCACTGAGAATAAAATTGAAGACAAAGAAATTGAAAGATAATACTATTGAACTAAGTATTACCTTATCCCACTTCTGTTCTCTCAAATTCCATGAATATGCTACACCATTATCTCCTTCTCTAACAACTTTAGTCTGACCGTCAGTGGTTCCTGATAAAAAGATAATTAGAATATATCAAATAGTTAGTTACTCATAACAAAAATAAGGAAGAAAATTCCACACCTATCACTCACAGTGGAACACGGAACTCAGGATACTCAGGTGGAATTATCTTGCAAGCAGTATTAATTTACATATTGATTACATAAGTACCATTTTGTGATACTATAGTTCTTGTAACCAAACTTGTTAGTTCTACTCACCAATATTCATCAGCCACAGATAATAGCTTCACTATCTCAATAACAGAAAATTATGGATAATTGTTATGTCCTTAAATTAAGCTAAATATTTGCAGAGAAGGGTCCAATTAAAATCACACCTGGAATCCGTAAAGCCTCTAGCCCTGGTAAATCTTCCAATTTCAGTCCTCCAACCCTCTTCCTGATTCAAATCAAACACAAATTGCATCAGATGCTAACAAGAATTAGAGGAAAGAAGCACATGCCATAAATTTGTATATGACAAACTGCCATAAATCAAGAAATTAAGACTGAGGTAAGACAAGGGTTTGTACTTAAATCAATAAGACCATATAATGCAACAATAAACAAACTACACGCATAAATACATATATCATATACATATACTATGGATGTGTGACACCTAATATATGCAGCAAACATTAGCAAAGAATAAAAATTAAAAATACTTATTTGACTTATCCTGATTGACAATAAATTGCGGATTACAAGCCACAGATTCATAGGTATCATAACATACTGACTAAATGATCATACCTGCTTAACTTGTATTGAGAGAGTAGAGAAATATAGGATTCAAGATCTAGAGGATCAGCAATCCTGTCCTGATGTGATGTCCAGATACGTACAACTCCATCTGAACATGCTGTCACAATGTCCCCATTTTCTAAAAATTTGGCATCCCAAACACAACCAGGATGCTCTATGCTCTGAATGCAAGCTCCATCTGTACCATGGAATGATTCATTTTATTGTGATAACCACCTCAAGCACTGAAGGTTACAAACAAATTGAATAACCAGAGGCAAGAAGCAACAACCTTTCCATATCTTGGCTGAACAATCTTCACTGCCACTGACAATAAGCCCAGACACATGTGAATTGACTGAATAGACAATGGAAGTATGACCAACCATCTCCATCAATACTTCGCCAGTTAATGCCCATAACCGGATTGAACTGTAGCGATAAAATAAGAGAAAAACTATTAAAACCTACATACAAGAAAAATAAGGGCAATGTAGAATTTATTCAACATAAAAATGCAGAAACCCTGGATCTCTCCCCCCCCCCCCCCCTTCAGGCAGTATATGCCCATAACCGGATTTGAACTTGTAAGCGAGTAAAATTAATGAGAAAAACTCATTTAAAACCTACATACAGAAAAATAAGGCATATGTAGAAATTTATTTCAAATAAAATGCAGAAAACCCTGGATCTCTTCCCTCCCTGCCCCCCCTTCTCTCCTCTCTTCTTTCTCCACCCTGTTGTTAGGCGGTTTTTGATGTATCACGGCCTTCTCAAGAAACAAACATTAAATTACCTTATATTAATGATAAAGCTGAGTGGCACGCCCAGTAAAAACATATACTATTGGACAAAACTGCCTGCAATTCTGGCATTTTAAGAGAAGAACTATATGAGGACTGGTAATCCTCAAAAGTCCTCTTATCTATAATTCAGCTAAGAAATTGCGGACAAGCAAACATATACTATAACCCATCAATGTTCGATTGCAGGAAAGAAACACCCAAACCATGCATTTCTGCTAAAACCTCAATCGAACCAGTATTCTGCAGGATTCTTTTAAAGTTCTCATTATGAAAATATAAGGGCATACAAGGCCCACAAAGACCCTTAACATATCTTCCTCAGTACAGAATTAAGTTGTTGGAAGGCCAGGCAAGCTGATTACTTCGGCAATTATCTTCGTCAGTTGCTGCAAGACATATAAAGTTCTACAAAAAAATGAAAAACCTTGTCCAAACGTAAAATTCAGTTATCCCACACACCCCCCCCCCCCCCTCTTCCTCTCTTCTTTCTCCCCTTTGTTAGGTTTTGATTATAGCCTCTCAGAACAACATTAAATAACCTTAATAAGTAAGCTAGCTGGCACCAGAAAAATATCTATTGGACAAACTGCTGCATTTGGCATTTAAGAGAAGAACTATATGAGGAGGTAACCTAAAAGCCTCCTCATCTATAATTCAGCAAGGAAATGGAAGCAAATAACTAACCCATCATGTGATGCAGAAAGAACACCCAAACCATGCATTTCTGCTAAACCTCGAACAGTATCTGCAGAATTCTTAAAGTTTATTAGAAAATATAAGCATACAAGCCCACAACCTACATATTTCTCAGTACAGATTAAGTGTGAAGGCCAGCAAGTGATATCGCAATTATCTTTGTCAGTGAGACATAAAGTTCTACAAAAAAATGAAAACTTGTCCAAGTAAAATTCAGTATCCACACACCCAGAGAGAGACATGTGTAGCCTCAATTTAACAAGCTAGCCTCTAGTGTTGACCAAGATCTCCTGATAAACATAAACTTAGAAGCACTTTCATTTTTTAAGTTTTAGAGTGAATGAATCATCATCCAATGCATAGTAATCCAACTTCTAGTAAGCATTACCAATATCATCATTTTGCAGTTTTCACACAAGTATTGCCACAAGTAATATTTAATATCAACAAAAAGATATATAATCCCCATTGACGTTGATTGAAACACATCATAACATGCATTTATATGATCTAATATGTTCAAACACAAAAGCTAACATAGAGAGAAAGAGAGTGAAAGGAACTTTCAAATATATATATATAAGAGAAAATAAAAACAACAAAAAACTAAGACTATCTCATCTTATTAAGAACTGCAAGATATCCTGTCACGCCCTAAGCACTAGAAAATAGAGTTATTAAAATCATTAACCTCATCATAATAATTTCAAACAAAATCATGCCCATGCTTTAGCCACCCCTTGCAATTGGCAATGTAAAAGATTGTCAGTTGTCACACAAATAGATGAACTGTAATGCCAATATCTTACTGGAAGATCATTTCAAGATAATACACTTTGCAGGATAGATGATTGTCACACAAATAAACAAAAGAACTGTCCAATTTCTTATCTGAATATTTCACGATTATAATTATAAAGAAATACACATTGAAGCAGTAACATGGTATATTTGGAAGAAAAGCAGAAAAAAAAATATAACCTGAATGCCCTACAAAAGTGTGTACACATGTCTTTCCTCTCCAAAGTTTTAAAGTCGTGTCACTTGAACCTGCATGTTGGTAGAAAGCAGAATCAACATTGTGGGTTCACATGCAACAACAACATATCTATGTATTTGGATGATCATGTGAAGATAGTTGAGAGAAAATGGGAAAAAGAACAACATATTAACCACTTGCGCGCGGTTGAACACAAATCAATAATTTCAATTTTAATGCCAAAAAGGAAAGAAAGGGAAATCTGTCTGAGGGCTCAGGGATGGCAAGGGTGGGAAAAAGGAAATCTGAGCAGGATGAAGAGGCTGCACCACTTTCCAGGACGCCTAGTGACACATCTCTAAAGGAACAATGCTAATCTCAGCAAAGAATGTTTATTACATGTTCAGTTTTCATCTCATGAAAAAAACATTAAAATCAATATCAACCAGAACAAAGTGATAGAAGTCATTTGCTGCATAATGTGCCTTAGAAGATACGGTAGCTAGATTTTAATAATTATCCTAAAGGGGATAAGTTCATCAGACTTAAACCATAAATGGGCAACAAGCAGAAACCTGTACCTGTAACAAGCTCGCCTGATTGCAGCTTTATTACTGCCTGGATAGCTGATTTATGAGCCTCCCAGGACTCAATCTCTTGGCCCTTCCTCCATCGTCTCAAAGTACTTCATAAAGAAAGCCAAGCAGAAAGATGCCACATATTAAGTAAGAGCAGTAGAATAGTCAAAATTTTCAAACTAGTGAAACCAGGTGTCTCAACAAAAGTGAAAGATCTTTTAACAGTTGGCAGAGTTTAATTAGCAAAGAACAATTCATTTTTCACATAAAACTAAAATAAGCAAGTCCAATATGAGCAGGTAATGGATGTTCTACTTCGATGATTGAACAGAGACTGCCTGAGCATTTATTTTAATCGCTTAACCCATATGGACCTCAAATCTACTAGTATGGGCATGAGGAAGAGGTATTTGACTCTCAGGAATAGTGCTGTATTGCTGTTGGCTTTTCTGTACAAAGAGCAACAAAATGATGCAATGCTGCATGTCACAGAACTGAAATGAACATAGGGATAGAAATATCCAGGGATGTTGGAGTTAGAGTATAGGAAAAAAAAAACAAAAAACAAAAAAATTTGCACGTATACCAAATCATTCCAAAATGGACTCTTTTATCTTAACCCTAAAGTATTAGTTGTAGTGGTATCCATTTTGTCAAAATTGAAATGAAATATAACCAATTATACCAGTCATTTTTTCCAACTACTAATCTCCAATTCAACTCTACTCTACCATAGCTTTTTATTGATCTCCTCAATTACAAAACATAATGGTGAAATTTTGAACAAATGGATACAACTGCAACTATTTCTTAAAAGTTAGGCTATAACAATCTATTTAGAGAGGTTTGGGAACAATCCATTTTTCCAAAAAGATTTAGGATATTTTGATCATTAGGCCTAGAATTTATCGATCCTACTGACACTTAAGTGCTGCTAGGCTTCCCACACATTAATTAACTCTCTTAGAGATTCTCAGACAAGAATTCAACTGCTTATAATTGCCTATATCCAACTAAATTTGTTTTATTTGTAGAGGTGCCTCAAGTTTAACCAGTCCTCTCCCTTATTTTGATATGCAAAACTTTATTCCTTCTAAATAAATCTTAAGCTTTTTAACATAAGCCATGAATAAAATGACAAAGAAAATGGTAAAAGTCTATATTTCTGTTTAATAAATAGATCTTCCCAATACTAGCTATCTCTTACACTCTTCTTCAGATTGTCCAACAGACCCTTTTAATGTTTTTTTCTCCTCTTAAATTATCCACAAGCCCCATTTTAATGTTTGCAATGTTCAAGTGCCTCAAAATTTTCAATAGCCAAATCCATATGCTTGCATTATGTATGTGCAGCCAAAAGTTCCAGTATTCATATATAAGAAATAAACTATCAAATACTGATTGTATGAATTACAGGAAATCCCAAAACAATTAACAAATTAAAACCAGGAAGTTCGAAATGAAAAATGGCACGCGACAAATGAGCTTACCTATCAACAGAAGATGATAAGATGTCCCCATCATCCAATGCAATGCCAGTGACTTGCAATTGATGGCCCCTTAGTGTCTGCACCTTCTCTCCATTACTCAAGTTCCAAACCAAGACCAGTGTGTCCATGCCACCAGACACAATCCCACCTTCAGGGTACTCTTCATTTGGTGGAATCCAAGCCAATGGTCCTACAAAACTCGAATGCCCCAACAAAATTTTTGACGAAGCATACTTGTCCTTGTCTGATGGATCAAGAGACCAAAACCTCACAGTCCGGTCCCTCGAAGAAGTTGCAATACCAGCATTGCCACATACACATATACCACGAACCTAATATTCAAACAATGCAAGTGTATTTCAAACAAATAGTAGTATAATTTGAGTATATATGCACAACATCAACAGTCATAGAAATGAACTCTTTATCCTGAATTTCCATATGCTTCTATTACCATACACACAACTTTCAGCCAACAGTATCAAAATTCATGCAATAATTATAAATATATATGTGGATATCAATTCAAATGTCGGCATCAAATCGGCAAAAGCTTATTAACTAGAAGAACAATTATCTTCATCACAACTCTTAAGCTACTCAAAATCCACGTTGCCTTGAACTTTTATAGGTTACTAACATGTAATTAAATTTCTGTATTCCTTGACATTATTTGTTTCCATTATAAATTTTGATAGCATTTGATTTCATAAGTATAAGCAAAGTAAATTTGCAAAAATTGAAACAGAAATGATTAGTAGGTGAAGAAAACAATTACAGACTAGAAATGCGAAGAAAATTTTGCAGAAGAAAAACGGAAAATAACAGGAAGTGGAAATCTTACGTCGTCTTCGTGGCCTCGAAGTTCACAGCTCAATTTGTACTCTCTGAAATCAATCTCCATGTCCATAACTGCAAATCTCTTATCGATAGAAGAAAGAGAGAGAGTTTATACAGATAAGAGTTTAAGAAGTAAAGAGAAGTGGATTGCGATCGGAAGAATCAAAAGAGCAACTGCTTCCTGACTTCGTTGCCAAGTTTTTTCTTTGTAAAATTCACTGGCAGCACCAACCCTTCGACTTGGAGGTGCTTTTGTAATTCTGGGTTTTTTCAGATGATTTTCGTAATTTACAGCATTAAGCCCCTGGCATAATTACGGATCAGCATACTATTTTACAAATATTATAATCTGACCAACAATAATAATTTATAATGTTATTTCTGCCTCTTATATGTTTAGACCGTTCTTAATCGACTTTGATTTTATGTAATCTGTATTTAAAAATTGTAACTGCATTAGTATACTGAAATTACAGTACTATCCTTCTAAAAAAATTTTTAGCACTCCCTAAGTGCAGATTTTAATATAATCCTTTGTCAATAGTATGTAATGGAAAGAAAAAAAAAGCTTTATTCGTCCATTGATGGATACACTTTTATATTCAGGAATTAAGAAAAAATTAATAATTATTTTAGTTAGAAATTTAAATTTACATATATTTATTTTATTATACCCATATTTTAATATGAGATATAATTATTAATCTATCATTGACTTTTTATGTCGATCAATTTTAATTAATTATCTAAAATTGGTTGATATGCATTGAAAATGACTAAACTTACTAAATATTCACATTTTCAATTTTCAAAATGATCTATTATTTTCAAAAAAAATTTCAAAATGATTTATAATAAATAATGGCATTGGAAAAAAAATAATTGATAAAAAAAGTTATTTTTAACAAGTAACATTATATATGGAGATAATAGAGATTTAATACACTCGTTCTGTCTCATAATTTATGTCTTGATTTGGCTTGCAAATAGATTTAAAAACACTTAATTAATATAGTTAAACTATATAATTGTTGCTTCTCATATATATATCATTATATATGGTAGATAATAGAGATTTAATTACCTCGAGTTCTGTCTCATTATTTATGTCTGATTTGGCTTGCAAAATAGATTTTAAAAACATACTTAATTAATTATAGTGTAAACTATATAATTGTTGCTTTCATTACTTATTATACTATATAGTTATTATACTTATATTATATTATATTATCCTCTATGTCAATATCTATAAAAAATTAAATGAGTCCAATTTATAAATTGGTCCTTTAAATTCAATCGTTAATATCTATAAAAATTAAATGATCCATTATAAATTGTCCTTTAAATTAATCAAAATATAATCAAATATTTGATTAATTATAGTTTTATTTTATTAGAAGATTAAAGGTTAATATGTTAATTTATTTATATCAAAATTTAATTAACAATAATGTAGCAGTGTCACTATTATATTTATTGACAAATAAGCATAAGAAAATAGTAAACTTCAAATATTATTTATTTCTAATAAAGAAAATATGAAAACAATATGGAACAGAAAAAAAATAAAAGTGGAAAAAAATTATGCGATGGAGTGCTTTTTTTTCCTTAAACAATAGCATTTAAAAAAAAATTAATTGACTTATTGTATGATTGTAGACAATAAATTTACTAATCAAATATACTACCATTTTTTTTTCTAATTATGTTTTCCATTTTCAAAATTTACAACCTGATAGAAATTAAAAAATACAAAATAAAAGATTTTCCATAAATCAACACCACCTTATGATCTAAGAATTTGAAAAACTATAAGTTTATTTAATTTGTAAGAATAATAAAATTTGAAAATTATCAGCAGTATTATATATATATATATTATTTTGTAAAATTAAATTTACTGAAAAGTTAAAGTTGTGTAAATAATAAATAAAATATTTTTTATTTATTAAAAGGTTTGATTGGTCGAAATATTACTCCGACTTACACAACAGGGTGGCTCTCTTTTAACTCACCAAATTAGTGAACTTATGATCGAGATAATTTGAACTCGAAAACTCTTATTCATTTCACGAGTGAGTAGATCAAATCATAAATAATTTATTTATTTCATGAATTTTAATCAAAATTCTTATCTATTTTCATTAATTGATAAATTATTGATGTGTCATTGAAACATTTGATTTTTTCATTTAAAAAATATAATTTTTATCGTTGATTGGGAAATTAAAGGGTAAGCTTAACATAAAAAAAAATACTCAGCGACTTTACTAAATAATAGAAATATGATAACAATTTCAAACAAAATTAAGGGAAAAAATGAAAAAAAATATTTGAGCAATAAAGTAACGATAAATAAACAGGAATAAAAAATGCTGTTTCTTAAGTAACAACTCCTGAGAACAAAACAATAGTAAAGGTTCCAGACTCTTTCAAAAAAAAAAAAAAAAAAAAAAAAAGACTCTTTTCAAAAATAAAAAAAAAAAAAGAAAAAAACAATGGTTAACAAAGGTAAGTGCAATTCGCTAATTTTCAAGCACTTTGAAGGTCTTCCTTTGAGCTTATTGTCATTTAATCTTCGCCTGGCATCCCACATTCCATTTGCAACAACAGGGAGTTATAGGACTCTTGCATTTTACAGCGCAAGCTCAGGTCACCAAACTCCTCTGCGCACGCCTTTCTTCACCACGATTAGGATTATCATATAGAACGTAATTTAATGCAGGTTTTCTTCTTCCCAGTTCTTCGTATAACTAAAACATTCATCATATGCTTGTTTTCCCGAGAAATTAAAGAACATTACCAAAAAAAAAAAAAAAAAAAAAAACAATGGTAAAGGTAGTGGCAATTCGTAATTTCAAGCACTTGAAGGTCTCCTTTGCTTATTGTCACCGGCTCTAAAATCTTCGCCTGGCATCCACATTCCATTGCAACAACAGAGTATAGACTCTGCATTTTACAGCGCAAGCTCAGGTCACCAACTTCCTCGGCGACGCCTTTTTTCACCATTAGAATTATCTATAGAAGGTAATTTAAATGCAGGTTTCTTCTTCCAGTTCTTCGTATAACTAACATATCATATGCTTGTTTCCCGAGAAATTAAAGAAATTACAAATATGAATCCTATAACTTCACATCATTCAACTCACAGCTAATAACAATACCATTGTACTCTGTATTTGCTTTTTCGAATTGATCTCTTCAAGTTTTAGAGCTCAAAATGTTGTTGTTAGGTTATAGTTTGATATGAAGCTCACTCTTGCTTTGATTTCCCTTTTTTGCTCTGCAGCCAGACTAAGATTTTTATGGCATTTTACCATTTTGACCTTTACTTGAGGCAATGTGTTTAAGATCCACGGATTTGTCATCTTGTAATGTGCAGATACTATATTTTATTTATAAACTATGTTTTGCTGAATATTTTGATCTGGAATATGCTTAACATGAGAGTGGAATTTTTTTGTTGGCAGCTTGTACTGAACTTCCTCGCATTGTATTTTATATTTGGAAATGGCGATTTAACTATAAGTTGCAACTAACTTCTTTAATTATAAAAAAAGTTTAGTCCCATTTTCCTAAATGCCTTTTTAAATCCAAATGAAAACTGAATGCTTAATTTATCATTATTCTACAATTTTGTCAAAATAAGTTCAATTTAATTTTCATCTGCGCAAGATCTTATTTATAATATGCTGTTCTTGCAGTGAGATACCTTGAGGAGACAAAGAAATTTTGTGAACTAATTTATTCTTAGACATGGTTTTTGAAGTTATTAAAGCATAATCTACGCTGTTAAGAGCATTAATGTTATGCCTATTATTTCTGTCCTGTCAACTTATAATCAATATTCCTACCTTTCTTTGACTGTTTATTCAATTTGTTAAGTTTGTTATGAAGTCCCTAAATATATTCCTGATTTCAGTTGGCACAGTTAGATTATGTCCTCTTCTACTGATACATGCATATATCATGCCAATTTGTTGCTACATTGATCAATAATTGTTATTTTCACCTTTTTTGCTTTTATCCCAGTGAACCACTGCCAGGCATTTGATGACTTGGAGTCTTGGAGATGACATACAAAGTTAAGATTATGCTCCATTGAGTAGCATTCTTGAACTTGAAGCTTTGGCAAGTTGTGTTAGACTAGGAACTTGTTAGGTGAGATTTGAGGAGGTAAGTATCTAAGATATTGAATCTACATTTGAACGGACATTAAAATCTGGTTTATGAATATATGGAAGTTCGAGGGGCTGTATATTCTGGGAATGAAACAGTTGATCGTGCTTTGACTCCGCTAAAATTGATCAGGGGTATTGTGTGTTTAGTCGTGTTGGTTGTAACAGCATTTATGATGCTAGTATATTTTGGCTTTTTGAGTGCTGTTATACTGAGACTTTTCAGCATACATTATAGCAGGAAAGCAACATCTTTTTTCTTTGGTGCTTGGCTAGCTTTATGGCCTTTCCTCTTTGAAAAGATAAATAAGACCAAAGTCATTTTTTCTGGTGAAACTGTTCCTGCAAAGGAACGTGTTTTGCTTATTGCAAACCACAGAACTGAGGTTGATTGGATGTACTTGTGGGACCTTGCATGGAGGAAAGGTTGTTTGGGATACATAAAGTATGTCCTCAAGAGCAGTTTGATGAAATTACCTGTGTTTGGTTGGGGATTCCACATTTTGGAGTTCATCTCAGTAGAGAGGAGGTGGGAGGTTGACGCATCAAACATGCACCAAATGCTTTCAAGTTTTAGGGATCGCCAAGATCCCCTCTGGCTTGCTCTCTTCCCTGAAGGAACGGATTTCACGTAATGACTTTCTTCTTAATATTGCTTTTCTTCCTTCTTTTTGGAAAGCTCCAAGTTTTCCATCAATTTTAAAGTTATTAACAAGTAGCATAACATTTTCAAAAATAATTCCTATTTTTATCAATTATTCTGAAAATCTTTTTATACCAGAATGAAATTTTCTCAACCTTTGTTATATTTCTTACATCAGGGTTTCCATTTTTTTTCCCTTGTTTTTTGTTTTGCAGTGAGCAGAAGTGCATTCGGAGTCAAAGATATGCAGCTGAAAATAACTTGCCAGTCCTGAAAAATGTGTTGGTCCCAAAAACCAAGGGCTTCTATGCCTGCTTGGAAGATCTGAAGGGCTCTTTGGATGCAGGTTGTTTCTCTTTCTTTGGTTCTTTCTGCTTGATGCTATTATCAGAATGACTGCTCTTTTATGCTTTGAAAGTTTGAAACTACCCTTACAGTACACGGATAGTTGAATAGTAACAAAAAATTTCACTTGATCAAGAAATAAATGAAATCACATTTTCTAATCAGGAATATACAATGTTGCTAAGATATTTTCTTTATCAATCCTCAATGATCAATTAACTTTGTCCTCTTGCATGCAAGACTTGCCTGAATCTGAAGTGTGTCTCATTTAATGCATTATGGTAGGAGTGGGAGCTTACAGGAAGAAGCTCCCTTTGTGTTGTGCACTAGTGAAATGAAAACAGAAAGAAAGAAAAAATAACTGAGCTCAAACACAAGAAGCATGAAACCATAAATGTCAGACATGAGGTCCATTTTTTTTCCTCCAATAAGAAAAAAGGCTGGAGAAACGATGAGCTATTTGATTACTGATTTCTCTGTTTGACCTGTTTGGTTGAACAGATGGTCACTGATGAGGTTTCGAAATTACAATGCTTGAATTTGCTTTGAACATCTTTTTCTCAATTTGCATAATTTATTCATTGCAGTTTATGATTTGACCATTGGTTACAAACCACGGTGCCCAACTTTATTAGACAATGTTTTTGGCGTGAACCCCTCTGAAGTTCATATTCATGTTAGGCGCATAGCTCTTGATGAAATCCCACATTCTGAAAAAGAAGTTGCTGCTTGGTTGATGAAGACATTCCAACTAAAGGACCAATTACTTACAAATTTCTATTCCCAAGGCCATTTCCCTCATCAAGGTACAGAAGGTGACCTCTCAACAGTGAAGTGCTTTGTAAATTTTGTGGCAGTAATACTTTTGATTGGCACATGTATGTTTTTCACTTTTTTCTCATCAATTTGGTTCAAGATTTATGTATCTTTAGTATGTTGTTATTTGGCATCTGCAACCTATTTCAACGTTCGTCCAATGCCACTTCTTAGCTTTCTGAAAACTGTTGCTAGGTTTTAAACCTCTCAATGCAGCAAAAAGAATTTCTCCCAGGTGAATTCTATAGAGCCCATAATTTAAGTTTCTTTGCCTGCTAGAGATATGCTGTTGCTTCGTCAAACTAATTAGCAACTTTTGAAGTTTCTGGCATCTTAGAAGACTCATACCTGTTTAATGGCTTATATTTCATATATCAACTGTCTATGCTATTGTAAGACTTACTACCTATATGTATAATTAAACATGTCAACCTGTTGCAGACGAAGTATCTTTAAACCTTTGATATCCATAGATTATATGCACACGCACACAGCACAGACAGGGACAAAGCTGGTTTGTGCAAGGCAATGTTAATGTTGATTGGGTTTCATCTCATTTCTAATTTGCTTCATTTATGTTTGAAATATGTATTGTCATGAATTCTGGCTTTCTAGGTTCTTGCTAATGATGCAATGGATACCTACTATATAAGTTATGGTCTCACTTGGCAGAACAAGTTTGTGCATAAAAGATGTTGAATTGTGCTCCAGTTTGTCGTGCTAATCCATCTTTTCTTTTTCTTTGAAGAAACGCACACTCACACACACGAGACAGGACAGGATACACTGTTTATCAAAACCATGACAATTTGGACACAACATGCTAACCTATATATCTTATACACAGGCAATTGTGCTAATCCATCTTGAACTGCTACATTACTTAGCTTTCTTTCTTCGCTCTGTCTCGTCACTATGGATCATTCTTTTCAATTATGTCCTGTTTTTGGAGTCTAAACCCTTTCTTTTTCCCTAGTCCCCATTCTTACCATTTTGGTTCTTATGTACATACATGCGGTGCAGCAAAAGAAAATGAAAAGCTAAATAAAAGAAAGAGATCATTTTGTCTTTTATTTTGTTCTTTCTGGTGCCACTGGGGCTGTTCAAGGTGAGGACCTTGATTCATAATTATATGTTTTATGATTCATCAGATCCTACTGCTTGCTTAGTCTGGAGTTTATCTGAAAGCAGGTGACTGCTTAAGCCATGCACAAGCACCGGCAGCAGAGGATATTATATATATATCTGAATCACAGCTCACCATATAAAACATGCATGTGATTTCATGACTAAAGAATTTACCTTGCTTACTGGTTGCCATTTTTTGTAGACTTGTATTCAAAACATAGGCTTTCTTTCTCCATTTTTTTACAGGAGTTCTTCATTCTTGGTTAGGAGTTCATTCCTACTCTTGTTCATCCATATATGACGATTTTGGATTTTCTCATATAACTCTGTTTTTGGCTTTTTGATTACTCCTATTTTTGGAAGTCTAGCAACAAATTAGCATCAGTTTGTTAAATGGATTTCTTTTTTCATTATTTGATACGATCTGGTTATTATCGTTTTTATGGAATAAAAAAAGATTTGGATAAAGCAACTCATAAAACGAATTTTATTTACGTTGAAATTTTAATTAGTGACTATAGACAAATAAACGTCCGGTACTATATGTATTCTTAAGAATAAAATATTAAGGATAAAGTTATTTTTGGTGTTTGAACTTTTATTTTGTTTTCTATTTTCGTGTCATGAAAGGAATTTGTTAGTGAAATAAATATATAATATTTAACTAAATGCCTTCTTATCAACAAACACATCTAAAAATAAAATTTATAATCGTAATAAATTTATTTTAATAAACAAAAATTCTTAATCTCAATTGCACGCAGAGGTCTAAATAATTTGAAGAAAGAAGCAAATTGATATCAATATACTAGGAGCTTTATATATTTGTTAGACGCTGCAATAGATTTCAGGTTCCCTAAAATCGAAGTTGAACATGAAATTCATAGTCAAGAAAGAAATTAAACTTTTAACACAAATCATGTGCAGTACTAATTAACAACCATTAATGAAACAATAATCATATATCCCAAAATGGAAAATAAAATAAAATGAAAAAATTAATTACTAAAACCCTTAAATTAATTAGTTATTGGGATGTTTAATTATCCTTTGCAAAACCACAGTTCTTGCTCTTCTAATATCGCGGCTGCAATTATCAGCTTGTACTCCTAAATCTTCAACATGTTTCATAAACACTTCCAATTTCTTCTTAATCTCCTCTATTGCAATTCTCACAGCTTCTTCTTCAATTGCAAATTCTGCATTTACCATTAATCCTTCAATATCTATCTCCAATCGATCGATTAACAATCGAATATTATCCAAATCTTTAATGGCAACATAAGTACCCACTTGCATTGTACTCGTTAATTCCTTTTGCCCTTTCAATGCATTTTCATAATTCTTCCATAGCGAGTCGATCCATTTGCCCATCGAGCCTAATGGGATCGACGTTGCAGCAGCCAAAGCAGCAGCTACAGGAGGCGCTGCCATGGCTGCTGCAACAACTGAACAGATTAAAACAGCAGCAAAAGTAGCAACAAATATTATGCTTGAAACTTTTCTCCAAGCATGGATGTACTTAAGTTTCTTATCCAATTTGTTCTTTCTTGACTGCAGTTTCTCAAGCATTAGTATTTGTTGCCTGTAAACTGACTGAAAAAGCTGGAAGAAGTCCTCAGTGAAAGGATCTCCTGCAGACTTAAAATTCTTTAATCCTTCCAATGTCTTACCAAACCTATTTCCTCCATTTACACTTTCTTCTTCGAATTGTTGAAGCGCGACAAGAATAAACAACTGGCTATCGCGAGCACGCTTTAAGCATTTCTCCAATGCAGTACAGAAATCCAAAGTCTGCAAACTATTCTCAAAATATTCTTCAACAAGCTCAAACAATTCTTGATTTTTCCATATGTCCTTCTTGCATTCCAAGATCACTTTAACAACTTCTTGATTCATTTCTAATAGACATTCTGTTACTTCTTTTAAAGAATCAAAAGAAAGAGCTCTAACCTCAACACCAACAGCAAGAGTATTGATGACCTGATTTGTACGGACTTGAAGACTTGTATCAAATGTTTGTAAGTCTTTATCGAGCCTGCAAGCTGCTTCATAAAAGCTTAATTCAGTTGCGTATTGTAAATTGTTGTTGAGATTAACAATAGTGGAAGAAGAAGAAGAAGCAGCAATTTCTGCTGGTAATTTCTTGCTCAGATGACCTCCCATAGCTTCAGATCTTCAAAACCCAATTAAACAAAAGTAATTTCTTTGATTAGTTGCAGAAAAAAGCAAGAAAACAAAATGGATTTTGTTGAAGGCTTTTCTTGAATTGATTAATCAAATGCAAATTAATAAACAGAGACTTGATTTATATACAACAAACAAAAAGAAGATATTAATGTTAAAAGAAAGAAAATGAATGAGATGCCCAGAAAAGGAAAGATGGATTTAGAAGGCTTTAAAACAGACCAGAAACAAAGAAAAGCCAGATACAGAGAACAGGAAAGAGAGAGAAGAGAGAGACAGAACTACAAGTTTAAGCTTTTGAATTTTTGTCAAAAGTAGAATAATGAGAGAGAGAATTAATGATAAAAGGTAGTGGGTATGCTTAATAAAGAAGGAAAAGCAATATAAATAAATAAAGAGAGAACGAGAGGTGTTTGAAGAATGAAGAAGCTTAAAGACAATAAAAACCGTTAAGAACCAAGACATTACAAAGAGAGAAAGAGTGGGTTGTGGGTGGGATGGTGGTGGTGGTGGTGGTGGAGTGGTGGCGGCGCGCGGTGGAAACTATAGGTTTCTCTAAGATTTGAGCATAGCTTGCACGCATTGCATTAATAAGAATTGGGACATCGAAAACGCGGGAAGCAATGTTTTCCTTTTTTTCTCTCTCTAGAAATCTGCACAACAAAATGAAGCTCGATCCATTTGATTACGGCTTTAAGCAGCAAAAAGCACAAAAATTAACAAACCCATTTAGCTCGACTTTTGAAAAAGGAGAGACTGTAAGGTAAAACTTCAGCTTCAAGAACAGAGACACAGGTAATAATATGTAGAAGAAGAGAAGAAAACGCAATGTAATGAAAGGGAAAGTTAAAAGCAAGATTGTGACGAGAAAATAAAGATTATAACTGCTAATTCTGCTGCGACCTGCCGCATTTTCTAAAATTACAAAAATACCCTCGATTTCAAAATTTGAAATAAAGAATAGTGTTTTATTATTATTATTATTATTATTATTATTATTATTATTGATCTTATCCTTATATTTTAAGTTTAACCATTAAAATCACGTGTTGCAATTTAGAGGTTGATCTTAATAGCGAAACTTAAACTATACATTGTAAGCACGTTCCACAGAATTAGCTGGTTTGGTTTGATAGCTCTTAACTATTTTAGTAATATAGAGATGTTTGAATAGTTCATAGCTATTTGAATAATTTATATATATATATATATATAATATTATTTTCTAAAATTACAAAAATACCCCTCGATTTCAAAATTTGAACATAAAGAATAGTGTTTTAATTATTTATTATTATTATTTATTATTTATTTATTCATTATGATCTGTTATCCTTATAATTTTTAAGTTTAACCATTTAAAATCACGTGTCTGCAATTTAGAGGTTGATCTTAATAGCGAAACTTAAACTATACATTGTAAGCACGTTCCCACAGAAATTAGCTTGGTTTTGGTTTGATAGCTCTTAACTATATTTTTTAGTAATTATAGAGAATGTTTGCAATAGTTCATAGCTATTTGAATAATATATTATATATTATATATATATAATCATTATTAAGTTAAACATTACATAATTAATTTTCTATTAAAAATTTTATATTAAACTTCTAAAATTAGTTTAAAACTCTATATTACTGAACACTATTAAATATTATAAGTTAAACATTACAATAATTAATTTTTTATAAAAATTATATTAACCTTCAAAACTTAGTTTAAAATCTATATTACTGAACACTATAAAAAATAACATTTTAAAACATTAAAAGCTATTTAAAAAAAATCGTTACGGAATACAACTTATGACTACAATGGTGGTGTTACAATTTTTTAAAAAATTTTTTTTATCATAATGAAATTTTATTCATAACTTATCCTAAAATTAGATAATTTGAAAAGAAATAGAATGGTTCTAAGGTGATGCTCTAATTCTTTCATTTTTGTACATAGAATTTCTCATTTATATCTTTCTCAAAATATTTGTTTCTATTTTTAATACATCAAAAATATCAAATTAACTATAGAAAAAAAATAACTTATAAATTTTTATTGAATTTTTTAATTATATCGAATAAATTTCAAACTTCAAGTCCTCTCAACGATTTCCTCGCAAAACATAGAGCGAATAAAATGCATGATATAAATCTTTTAAAAAATGCAAATACTGTAAGTAAATGAGATGAAATACCTGCTCCTTGTTCTTGAATTCACAGGCAACCTTAAAAGAGGTTATAGCAATTATTGAGCTGAGCTTTTGGAGAAAAATAGTGCTTTTAGATATAGTTCAATGTCTGAAACCAAACTCTCTCTATTTATACTCATCTTCAATCTGAACATGATGACTTGCAAATCAAGACATACAAAATCAAAACATTTCCCCAATTTTGGGATATTTTTGTAAATTACTGAAATGTGCACAAGAAGATAAGCAGTTGCTAGCTAGTTTCTTCTTCTTTTTTCCCCTATAATAATAATAATAATAATAATAATAATAATTAAAGATAACCTCAAATCAATTCACGAATATCACTGAATTAAAATTAAATATTCTCTTTAAATAATTTAAAAATATATTTTTACATATCTATTTGATATATTAAGGAACATTATAATTTGTGTGGATTTTCAATACCAATTTGATATTTTTTAATTTACGTTAATTAGTAGTATTATATAGGCTACAGGGCTAGAAATGTCATTTCAAAAATGGAAGAGATAATGGCTTAGGTTTACACAGTAAATTAGGCCAAATTGAGGGGCGTTATTTAAGATGAGAGTGACAAGTAAGTAATTAATCATAACAAAAGCTCAACGAGAAGCAAGCAATTTTCTTTTCAGGTTGACAGCTGTGGAAGGACGCGTCATGCGGATAACACGTGTTGATAAGTTAGTGGTTGCCTCCTTTATGAGTTTTGAAAATGATTCCACGCTACGTCACCCCACCGGATTATTCTCCTCACGTGCTTTGTAACGTTCTGCTTGTCTTGCTATTTTTCGCAAGGCACGTGACATTATTAGTTTGTTTAGTATTAGCTTTTCTTAAGTACAACAACTATTCCTAATCCTCCTCATCTTTGTCGTTTAATTAGTAACTACTACTTAATAATGCGTTTATTAAATGTAAACATTGAGTGATAAGTCTCTCTACCTGACTTTATTGTTCATGAGTCATACTCTTACTCATAGAAGAAAATACAATGCATGGAGAAACCTAAAACAATCCAATGAATTGAGAAACCTTATTAAGCCAAATATTCAATGAACATAGTTACCAAAAGCAACAAATTTTAGAAATTTTGTAGAAGAGGTGTGGTTTGTTCGGTTTTCATACTTTTTGCAGAAGTTGTAGGGAGTGAGAGGTCTTAAATTCGAGTCTTCTCTACCATAAAAATTATCACTAATTTAGTAAATATTATTCAAATGAGAGGATTATTGCTTTTATATAGCCAATAATGTTTTCACAATGGATAAAATAATCTTTCATGGTGGAAAACAGATTTTTTTTTTTTGTAAAATTTTAAATATTAAAATAAGTGAGAAAATATTTTACAATAAGATTGTGTTCGACAACAGTTTTTAAAATAATTAAAAGTTATTTTTTATAATATTCGGTAACATAGTATTTGAACTAATTGTTAGAGGTTAAGGTAACATTTTATATAAAATTAACCCTTATAATGTTTAACTTTTAGCATTTTATGAAAAACTATTCGAATATCTATTAGCTACTAAAATAAATAATAGCTGTGAAAACAACTAATTTTGCCGAACGAGCTTAATGCATGCACGTAGAATGTTGGTGTCGGCTTATATGATGCAAGAACATTGTTGAGGTTTTATTGGAACTAATTATTTGTGCAAGCCAAGTTCTTTTATTTAGGCCAAGAATAATGAATGAAGAATATTAGTAGTATTTGAATTTGTTTTTTACTCTCCAATATATATTTTTGATAGCTTTTACAATTAATATTATTGTTAAATAATTGACTAAATAATCAAGTAGTATACGCGAAAGGGATCTTGCTTTGGACGCTTTGATTTCTGCTGAACCACCCTACGAATATAGACTATGATCTAAAGCAAATTAATACCAAGTTGCAATATTTAATTTGAAATATCAATATACTACTATTTATTATTTATTATAGTAAATAATATTGAACTTACTAGTTTTTACTATTGTCTAGACATTGAGAATTTATCTTACTATAATAATTAAAATTTATTTAAGTTTTATAATTAAACCCTAATATTAATTTTATATATTAATAAAATATAAATTGAAATTTCGAAAATATACATCAAACGAATGTAAAATTATTATCAAGGCTGCAGGTTGGAAACAACGCTATAGTCCAATGGGAATTTGATTGGAAATTCATGTAACTACCAAGAACCATGTGGACAGCTAGACATATACAATTTGCTTTTATGGCCAGCTTTTTGCATATTGACGGTACCAAGGTTTTTATATTTTTCACCGACTCCACTTTTTTTTTTTTTTTTTTTTTAACAACGCTATAGTCACATGGGGGAATTTGAATTGGAAATTCATGTAACTACAAGGAACCATGTTGGACAGCTAGAACATATGACAATTTGCTTTTATGGCCAGCTTTTTGCATATTGAGGTACCAGGTTTTTATATTTTTCACACGACTCCATTTTTTTTTTTTTTTTTTTAATTAACAATCTATCTTTTTTTTTTTTTTTTTTTTTAATTAACAATTATCTTCTCCAAAATCCGTTTTTCTTTTTTTTTTTCTTTTTTTTAATAGAGTATGCCTACATTCTTTTTCTCTTTTTCATGTAATGGATAATCTTGCAATCCTAATTTACACTTGGTTTTCAAAGAGTGGGTTTGATTACATATACAAGGTAATCTTCTTTTTGGATCAAAGAAGGACAAAAATTGTTGAATTAAAAAAGTCTGGGCAGTAAAATCTCACAAATATTGAATTATAGTGTTCAGTAATATAGTATTTGAATTAGCTTTAAAAGGTTAAGATGACATCTTATAAAAAGTCATTCTATATATTTTAACATTTTTTGAAAATTTATTCAAACAGTTAAATACTATTAAAATAACTAACAACTAATTTTTCCGAACATACCATTTTATATATATATATAATATCATAGCAATTGGGCATGCAAAATCCCTCTCGTGAACATGGAAATCCAAAAAATTGTATATAAAGCTCACCATTATGGATATGGTGTATAAATAATCCATGTTCTTGTTGGGCAAAGCATCACATGCTTTTGTTCAATAAATGTAGCAATGGCTGTTAATAATTAATCTCAAATAATTCCACAATAACCTAGATCGTGCAAATCACTAGATTCAACAAAATAGATTGAATAAGAAAAAGGTTGCGTACCTGACATCGTTGTTTGCGTACCTGACATCGAAAAGGTTGCGTACCTGACATCGTTGTTGGTCGATCTTGATGTGTAGAATTAGGTTTGCAGCCTTCCAGAGAATTGAAGAATCGATTAGCGGAAGCAATACGAAAGGAACGTAAAATTGAATCGTATTCAACTCCTCTGGGGACCACTACCTTTATATACCTGTAGCGTTAGTATAATTTCTATTTCGGTCCTTTAACAAAATAAAAATTATATAATGGTCTCTACACTTAATATTTATAATCAGTTGATACCTCAATAGTCAATTATTCACAATCAAGACCACATTTGAAATTGACTTTACTACAATTGGACTGTTGTACATATTTAATTTTACATATTAAGCCCACAATCAATTCATTAAACGCCCACAATAGAAAAATTCAAATCCAACAACAATCAAGACCACATTTAAAATTGACTTTACAATTGGACTGCTGTACATATTTAATTTTACATATTAAGCCCACAATAGAAAATTAAATCCAACAATGGCATGCTTTAAACAACTCACCTGGATAAGCTTTTCCACTAGAATCCAACAAGTTTTTATTTTTAACACAACCAAATGCCAATGTTTGCCCGTGACCCCCAAATTGCATGCCCATAGTATTGCCAATCTGCCAACCCTCCATGTTTGCTGCCTTACCACTTTTTCTTCTTTCCATTCTACACTGTGGAGCATTTGGTTCTTAATTTATCTAAATTTTGGACTAATCGGTTGGTTTTAATAGGTTATATTCTATGATTATCAACTTAATTGATGTATTTGAAAATGCTAAATTTAAGATCAGATCGAACTAAATTATATATAAAATCAAAATTTATCGAGCTGATAATTATATAGTTCCACTATATAATTCTGATATTGTATTTTGCTTTTGATCAAGTTAGAAAATGAAACATAAATGTAAATTTTAACATTATGTTAGCTTAGTAACAGTCGTTACTTTTCTAATTAATCATCTTATTATTCTAATACATATAGTGAGAAATCACGAGCAAAATTGCAATCCCTTTACAAAAGAAAAAGAGCGATTCAAGGTTTTGGGAAGAGTTGATGTATTGAGTCGCCTTCTACAATTTTTTTTACTGAAGAGATTATATCCGTAGGTCGAACCCATGACTTCCAGATCTCAGGTGGAGTGACTTCATTGTTACGTACACTTTTGCAGCCCCTTGAAACTAAATAAAAAAAAATAAAAAATAAAAAATAATAATAATAATAAAACAAATTGCAGCTACTTCAAAAACCACCAACCCCATGAGTTCATTTTCTATATAAAGCATAGATGTGCCAATCACAGTCCTCACTACCCACAAACAAACATAACAAGAGAAGAAGAGTGCTGATTTGGTAGCCAAAGCCAATGGAGGCATACATGAAGAAGCTAGCTACTATCCTGGCACTTGTAATGGGCATAGCTCTAGTTTCTAACCCAGTGGTGGCCAATGGTGCTGAGACATTCTGCCACATGACCGATGAAGGCTTAAACGCATGTAGACCATCAGTGTCAGGCCAAAATCCCGTAGCACCATCAGCTGCTTGTTGCTCTGCTCTGTCAAAAGCCGACTTGCAATGCCTGTGTTTTTACAAGAATAATTATCCATGGCTATTAACTACCTACAAAATTGATCCCAACCAAGCCTTGCAGCTTCCAGTCAAGTGCAGCCTAGTTGAGGAGTCTTTCCATTGCTAAAAATCCAATAATTCAGCATTTTTATTCCTGTCTGTTTAATTATTTGCACGATTAATGGTCTTTAAGTATTATTATTTGCTTTTGTGGTTTCCTTTCCTCTGTTAATTTGTTTGTGCTTGTGTCTTTGTTGTTTTGGATTATTGCTTCAGTACTGTTCCTTGTTTTTAGTTCGTTTTTCGTTTTTACTTTTCATTATGTACTCTACATTTTTAAGTTCGTGAGTTGTGACCTAAAGCAAATAGTATGTTTCGTGGAATTACTATTGTCTCTCTTGGATACCACTTATTCCAAAATTCATATATATATAAACACAAAAGATTTAATTAATCGGAAAAGACTTATTTACACTGAGCGTATAGATCTACTACATGCACTAAAAACAACCAAAAATAGTTTTTTTTTTCAATATGACAGTATAATAAATTATTATTGGAGAAATAAAATGATAAAATAGTAATAGTCTTTTAAAAGAATAAGATTTGTCTATATTCAGTGTATGAGACCACTCATATATTAAACCAATTTCTAAAAAATTGTTACTATATATTATTTTTTTCCTAATAAATAATCAAATATACCTTCATTTAAATAAAAAACTATTTTTAATTAATTTTGGTGCATGAGGTAGCCTACAGAGTGTAAGTGAGTCATTCTCTTTTAAATATAAGTTGATTTATGAATGGTTGTATACACGAAGTCTTATCCTAATTAATCACGGCAAGAATAAAAAGCAAGGTGGTCTGAAATATATATAATTTCCAAATATTGATGCTTTTTCTTTTATTTATTAATTAATTTAAAGAGACACAAAATGTACTTTTTGAAACCAAATCAAATCATTTGTATGTAAAAAACAAAGAGCAACTCAGTCATTTATTCTATATATATAGCATCCCTGATTTGTCGAATTTTATAAGGAAACATCTATAAAACAGGTAGAATTTTACTTCTTCTTCTTCTTCTTCTTTGTTTTTTTAAATTGCAGGTATCTCTTATCTTATTTTATTAAGTCTAATTCTACTGGCGCCGGGTCAGACTCAGTAAGAAAAAGCGCTCCCAGGATTTTCTCCATTTAGAAGAATCCAACACTCTCTTAATAAAACTCGTAGAATTTTACTTTTTGTTAGCCTTGAAGAAAATCCCTAACAATCTCCAAGCTAGGTTCCAAAACCTCCTTATTCCATGCTTCAACTGCCTCTTCTCCATCTTTCTCCCTAACAGAAGTAGCATCAATTCTATGCAGTTCCCAACCTAATTCATATATCATGTCATGAATCTTTCGTAACTGTGAATCCACTAATCTGCAAGTATTCTCTTTAATTCTATCAATGGCTAAGTCCAGGAATATTTTCTTCATCCTTTCATCAGCATTATATTTTTCTGCATAAAGAAACTGATCCATTTCTGGAACTCCAATTGCTCGCCAAACTCCACGACTGTAATCGGAGCCTGGTTCCACCATACTGCGAACCTCTTCAACTAAACCTGATTGCACCATAAGATCGACCCGTTTTGCTGCATGCTCGTACAGTACAGGTACAGCAACATCCAACCAGATAAAGCAAGAATCGAACTTTTCTTTGAAATTTGATGATGGGCTTTCTACTAGCTGTTTAATGTAGTTGTTTGAGCCTCCCACTATAATGGGTAGGCTTCCATTGTTGATTATTTGAGTTATTGTCGAGTTTACGTGATTAGAGAAATCTTGTGCAGTGAAATCTGCTTCAGGATCTTCAACGAAACCTAAAAGATGGTGAGGAATGCCATTGCGCTCAGATTCAGCAAGTTTGTTTGTTACAATGTCTAGGCCTTTGTAAAATTGCATTTTGTCTGAATTGATAATTTCTGCTTGGAAATGAGTGGCTATGTCAACTGAGAGCTTTGATTTTCCTGTGCATGTTGCTCCCATTATGAACAGAGTCTTGTTCTTCTTGATTACAGGTTCAATTGTGCTAGTACTCGAGTATCTGATTGTAGCAAAAAGATACCATATATTAAATTAGTACTATATAGATGTGTGTGTATGTGTTTGTGTGTGTGTTTACGCCATTGATATTCAGATAAATTACCTATCATTGTTCAGATCCAGTGCTGTATGTGGTCTTTCCAACCTTCAGAATAATCAGAACAAAACAAAGGCTCACTTCAATATATTGGTTTAAGTTTTTTTTTTGAAAAAAAAGCACAATAAAAAAAATCCATTGGAGATGGTTCAATCTTGAAATTTTATAAATTAAAAAGAAGAGTTTTCTTGTGAATTGAATATTCTAATTAATCCTATGTGATGAACAAAAAATAACCCATTAATTACCAAAAAAAAAAAGGGCTGAATAGTAAAAATATTTGTCTTCTAAAATGCATTTCATGGTTCTAGCTTTATTTTTATTTTTTGATCGATGGTTGTAGCTTATTTAAAAAGTAATAGTATTGATTACAACGTGTATAATATGCACACCATTCTTTGATTCTTTTTGTTATCATTTTTAGACCTAATATATTAGATTATTCTGAACTTTTGAAATTTCACTCTATTTTAATATTTCTATCAATTTTACTCCAATTTCGATCTTTTGTAGTAATACCATCCTCAACCGATGTATTGTAAATGAAAAAAAAAAAAAAAAAAAAAATTAAATTGCCTTGAATTACCTTTTCTTTTGGATCAAATATACCACCCTGGCCTATTAATATAAGTTATATTACTAAAAATATCTTTCCTATAACATTTAAGTAAAATGAGAATCAAACTTTTTCCCAATCCTCTCCAAAATTTCTCGCGAATCTTCTTTTTTGGTATAGTTAAATTTTCCTTCTTCACTCTCTCATAGCTTAATCGCTGATATTGGTGATTTCAGTTTGTAGATGAGAGGATATTTAAAATGACACATACAAAAAAAAAACACACAAAAACAAGTTTATTTTCTGCCATTTCTTTCTATCAGTTAGTGTCGTAATCATTTTTTTGGACACCATCATAGAAATTGAAAATATCCTCCAAAGTAAAAAAATTAATAAGATTTCGAAATAATAGAAACTTAACAAATATTGAGTTCCTTCTATACGAAAAATTTAATATTATATGTAAAAAAGCGAAAAAGAAGATAAAAAGTGATAGCCACATATTATTTATCTTGTTAGGGTCTATGTTTAAAGAGTAGCTAAATTCCCCCTCTCCAATCCGTAGTTAATAATTGCCTCTATTTAGGATTTTTTCTTGTTATTAAGACACAAATAAGTTTAATCGCCTCCTTCTAATGGGGTAGATATCCTGGTGGGATGTTTTTAGGGGTTGTTTGAGATCTGCTACTAGCCTAATCCTATTAGCATTTTCCTGTAAGTATAATTTATAGGTTAAAAAGGTTGTATAGGAATCGAAGAAAGATTTTATAATGTCTCTTATTGGATCAGGTAATAATTGCAGATGACATTTGATTTGTAAACTTCAATTATTTGTAATAAACGTGAATACGTGGTCTGGACATGAGATTCCCAAAGCTTATGTGAAAGCCTTGAATAATTCGAGATCATATATTTTTTCTAGTGTCTCTGAATGTGAGCATATGCAACATAGATTATAGTCATTTTTTCCATTGAGGGTAAACGCTCTTAGTAAATGCGAAACCATTATTGTGATGTCCAATCAAAGAATGTTTGCACCACCATTTGGGTTAATTAATTTCAACTACCTAGACCAAAGAAACCGTAAATACCCGACTGCTAAACTAATTCCATAATATAAATATTTCAGTTCTCTTGATTTGAATTTTGAAAATGTTCCCATATAATAACTATAAGATGCTAGTTCAAACATGCTGTGTAAATTTTTGAGACTGGAAATCCATATAAAAAGGTAGAGATACAAAGTGCACAAATCATCCATTCTAAGTCAATATTAATTGAACAAACTTAAAAATATAAAACGATGGAAAACTTTATATAATTAGATATATAATCTGGTACTGTAAGTATGTCTTCATTAATAGCTTCTTTCTCAGAATATTTTTCTTCATACAAGAATTAAAAAATTTTAATACTTGAGTGGTTTTTGGTGGAAAATCTAATGTAGTAAAAATAGTAACAGTTTCAGATACCTATAAAAAGATAATTAATTTTTGCACCGATAAAAGAATATTTGTCAAATTTTTGGTAAAACGTGGTAATTAATCGGTTGAATGTCTCATTAATTTGTAATATAAAATAAATTTCTTATTACTGTTCACCTTATTCTCATTTCTAAATTGTTTCTTTTTTTTTAAATTTTTTTAATTGGGCCACCATTTTTAAACGCAATAAATGTTTTATCCCTTACACTCTAAAACTTCTACCATATGTCAGGAAAATAATGCATTTTTGCCTTTTGTTTTTCTCTTAACATTGATTTGGGGTTGTTAGTTTCCTCATAACCTCAAGGCAAATAAGATTGAATATTAGGGAAAATTACTATTTTAAACAGGGGGGGGAGCAAAATTTAGTACCTTCAGGGGCATATTAAGCCCTAAATACTTAGTTAGAATATTATGAAACGTGTGTAGGAGCCTTTGTCTCCGCGCCAAATTATTACTTTTCTAATAGCAACCGCCAAAAGAGAAATTTGGGAGTTTCTTAATAAAATTTTTGAAATTTGTATTTTTACCATCCCGATCTTTTTTAAAATATATTTGTTTCATCACTGATCATAATTTTAACATAGATACACTCGCGAGAGACTCAGTGGTCAATCCCAAAAAATAAATAAGATTCGAAATGCCTCCCTTTATAACATATAGAAATATCTAGAGTTGGATAATCCTAACGATATCACACTTTAAAAAAAATAAGACCTCACTCTCCTTTTGTTGTCTGGAATTTGCATGATTTTTATCGTTTATATATTTTAATTGTATTGTTATGTGTTTATTCTTACGCCTTTAGCAAAGGGAAAGCATCTCATACCTTAATTATAGTTACTAAATAAACAACTCACAACATTAATTAAATAAAGCACAAAAATTATGATAGAACTATATTTTCAAGATCTCCGTATAAGAAATCTGTCGATTCAAAGTTGTTACATGAATATATAAACGTCAAAGAGAACAACTAGATAAATAAGATAACGCTAATAAATACCAATGTTCTCTTAAATAACCATCTCCTACCTTTGTAATAGTTGGCTTAATTCCAACTCTGTCCGATAAATATTGCATTTATTTATAATTAGAGGAGATATTTTTATACAAATATTCAATTCATAACTTAATAGTAAAAATATGCTAATCGGACATTGAGTTCTTTTACCTATCTTAATCCTTATATTTCTATTTATAAAGTTTTCCCTATTATATTCAAAGCGCCTTACCGCTTAATATACTGTTTGTGGTCTGTGGGAAATTATTCCGCTCTTTATAATCTATGAGTATTGTCTGATGTATCTATGTGATGTATGGCGTGCACAAAAAATATAAGATGGTTAAATGCTCTATCTGGGAAATAAAACCCTAAGTATTAGCATGGAATGACATAATTACTAAATATCCAAATTAATCCAAAACAAATTGTTGCGTTCTAAGGTCAAATTTGTTATGATTATATTAAGGCCCTCAGAAAGAGAAAATAATAAAAAGAAGATGTGAGTGAAACATGTGTGGCGGAAGTTAAATAAGGAGGGAAGAGGCCTTATTTTCTATATTATGTTAGGAAAAGAAAATCACCACCCAAGTGGAAAGTGAATTGAAATAGAATCCGTTATTGGGAGTACAAAACAGTAAACACATATTTAGCAAAGACCATCACTTTAAGTCAGGTTTAATATAAAGGATACCGTAAATGGATGAATTTGTAATGTGACATAATCTGTTAGAAGTTAAGATGATGCTCCCTAGATCCTAAATATGGAATTTTCCATTTAGGTAAACTCCAAAATGGAAATTTTGGGTTTGTTTTTATTTGATTTTTATATAAAACAACGCTTTCCTATTGGGAAAATATTAAACCCTTGTGAGCCATTTTTTGTACAACTTATACTATGCAAGTCAAGTTGTCTAGGATTTACCCATATCCAATCAGTGTTTTTTATTTCCCTGATTGGCTCGTCCATATTAGTCTGGGATTTATAATTAGACCGCGGGGCGAATGGGAAATAGATTACGCCTCGCCATCCGATTTCCATTTTACACCCACTCGTATTTAGCTGTAATGACATATTTTGCGGAAACACATGAGTCGACTTATCCCAGTACTTGCATCTTCTAAAGTGAAATTGGTTATTACCCTCATTTTATGATTCACATCACTTCTACCTAAAACTTAAAATTAAATGCCGAAATACATTTTTGTATTAAATTAGATTAAATTTTAATAAATATATCACATCCACATATTGATCATTAAAAATTTAGTTAGGATCAATTTTGCAATATAAATTTTAATTGTTATTCTATGACATTATAATTATCCCGTCTCGTGTTTGCGTCACCAAAATTATATAAATAGTCTTCTATTCATTTTGACTAATGTAATTTATTGAGTGATATTATGTTCTTCTTTCTTCTTACACTCTAAGTTACATCGCGATATTCGTCTGAACTCTGTTTTTTAATAAACACAAAGCCTTGCTGATTGTTAGCCGGTCTGGCACAATGTAATTTTGTGGAGATGTCATCCTGATAAAGATGTATTAACACCATTTGTGAATCATATTCTTTTGACTCACCTAGTTGATGAATTTTAGATAGAAGGTTAGAATACAAATAATTAAGTACTGCACATTTTTTGTTAGGAAGGTAATTATAAATGCCAAAAATTATCAGAAAGGGAGTTTAATGACACGTTTAAAACTACCTGGGCCTTTTCTATTGTCAGTGTCTTTTAATAACAACCCGGTACCATCATATTCTTAATTTTGTGGTGTAAAAATTTATTGAAAAAGTCATATTAAAGGCATAAAAGCTACTTTAATAAATATATTTTAATGGTTAAAATAACCTAGATTTTGTTATAATGTTTGTTTCTTTATATTAAATATTAATAAGTTTTGATAACATTTTACCAAAGGTCTAAAGCAGAAATTCAATTCAAATTTTGTTAGATATTCCTATCGTAAAATGGTGTGTATTTTAATTAGTATGTTTTGTCTTTGTTTCTTTATTAATATTTGCATATTCCACCTCCTTCATCCAACTTATTATTAAAATTTGAGAAAAGAAAAAATTGTGGTTCTCCGCCATTTAGTTTACTTAAGATGATATTAGTACAATTATAAATGAATTGAACAATTAATATTCCTTTTACCTCGTATTTCAATTTTTTTTAAAAGAGGCTCTGTTCGCCCATACAATGCTCGATCTCTTCTACAAAAAAAGGCTTACTATTGGAAAATTATTATATCCAAAGTAAGGGGTAGCTACAGTATTTACCAGAAAAACCTACCAGATAATATGGTAACTTTGAGAAAATGAAACAACTATCCTATGAAATCACCTAGATGTTCGAGCCAACTGAAAGCTTAATTAGCTTTAATTCATGTTGTATAGGCACATCGTTACCCATTTTAAAAGTTTCCCATACAACCGCTAATGGGTTTGAGCGAACTTAATTTTTTGAAGGCATCAAACGCCTTAAAAAATTTTCCAAAAATGTGGTAGAATAATTACTAATAATTTATTAATAATTCAAATAATTAAACAATCATTTATAATAATAAATATAAAATAAAAAATACTTAATTTTGTATTTCAATATAATTATTTAAATTTCTCGAAATTAATATCATCATTATATTTTAGTTTGTTCAATGCGATATTGTCTGACTCTTTTTTTATAAAAGCCTTGTGAGTTACTTATTTTAAATTAACATTGTGAATTAATTCTTGAATTTGATAATAATAAATATATAATAAATTATAAATTATAGATTATAAAGTAAAGTTTTTCATTCTTTTATACGTACATTTTAATTTTGTATTTTAAGTATTAATAACTATAAATATATTTAAGTTAACAATTTTAAAATTTTTATTAATAAGTTTATTTAAAGTCTAATAGAATTTTCAAATGTGTCTCTAAAGTGTTTAATAAGTGTTCTAAATGTGTTCTCAAAGTATCTGAAATTAATAAAATAATATAAATAATACGATACATTTTTTAAGTGTTCAATACGTGTTCCAAAGTATTTGAAAAATATCAGTATCGGATACGGTTACGACACAAATATGTTGAACCCTATAAGATGTTCGAGCAACTGAGCTTATTAGCTTTAATTCATGTGTATAGTACGTTACCTTAAAGTTCATACATGTGAGATATGAGGCTCAACCTAAATTTCATGTTAGATATTTTGTATAGTTCATAGAAAAATTAATTTATATAAACTTGTAAATCAAAATTTGTACGACTAGCTTATATTTAAAATGCTATTCTTATATACTAATATAGCATTTCGATTGCTTTCAAATCAACCAAAAGTCACCATTTTGAAATACTAATTTTATAAAATTTAGTATACAAAATAAAATTGATATAACTCTAGCATTTTATTTTATTGATATGCATACAAAGAAATTTCAAGAAAAAAAAATTAATTAGAATTTAAATTCATAATATTTTACATTATAACATAGGTGATAATGATTGAATTATTAACTGAATATATAACGACATAATATTTTATATAATGTTTATTAAATATAAATAAATAATATTAATGAGTATTTGATAACAGAATCATCCAAAGACGGTGAATTTGAAATTTTGGTTGGATTAAATTAATTACTTTAATTTATAAATACACACAGATGCATGAATGTGAATATGGTTACCAAAAACTGCATAGGAACATAAATGGCTTTCCGCCGATATATATATATTTCTGGCGGTATTTGTTGCCATCTATTTGGACATTTATTTTTCTGTTAAGTTTTTTACTTATATTTTTGGGTATGTTTTGAAAATTTTTAGAAAGGAAGGTTTGGTTGGAATTTCTACAAAAAAAAATTACTTTTCTCGGAAGATAGATTTTAAAAACAATTATAGAAACCTTGAATACCTTAAAATTATATATATTTAAATATAATATTAATTTAATGTGTGCTTAATTTTGATTATTTTTAATAATTTAATAAGTTTTTAACTTCTTGTTTGCTATATATTGAAAATTGTTGAGGGGTGATTTGGTTGCAGTTACTGTTCGTATCGAGAATTACTGTCCTAAAAAGATAAATTTAAAATTTATAAAAATGTTAAATAACTAAAAATTATATATACAAAATTAGGCGAAAAACTTTTATGGTACTCTCAACTTTAAAAGAAACCTATTGTGCTTTTAAAATTACGAATTTTGATAATATTGCTCACATTTTCATACTAACATATATAGTTAATATAGTTTTTCGCTTTTATATGTAAAATACTAACTTAATATATGGCTAACATAATTTTTAGAATAATAATTTTCATATTGTTTTATTGATCTAATTTTGTAAGTTGAAACATTTAATCATTTGCATATCAGTGGAGGTAGAACTTTATTTTTTTTTTTAAATTTTTTTTTCCGAAATTGTGTTTGAAAGAAAAGTAATTACGAAAATGGTATTCCTGAAAAAATACTAAAGTGTATTTTGAGATGTAAAACACAAATTAAGCTATTATTAGTGTAACAATAAGTTTTATTTAGACCATTTAAAATATGCATGTGAACAAAAAAGGACCATACTTTATAAATCATGACCTTGAAATATAAACAAATGACCATGTCCATAAATATTTTTTTGGACATAGTTTATAAATTATTCACACAACATTTACATTTTTTGGTGTCTTATGGTTAAGTTAATTAATCTTATTTTGAAGTGAGATTATTTAATTTAATTTGGGTGAGTCTATTCCAATTTAAATCAGATGTCTAACAAATGAGTTTTAATTTCAATTAATTAAATTAATTTGCTAAGAATAAGAACTAGGATAAGGTGGAGGTAAAATATCTTGAAGTGTTGTTGTCCATGTTCAAGAGGTGCACTGATGGAGAAGATGGGTGCTCTACAAAATTCCAAAGAAGAAGAAGCAGAATAAGGGAAAGCTACAGATAGGGTTGTTCAGCAGAAGTAGCTCTGTTTTGATATTTCCATATCTTATTATTTCAAAAATTTTCAGTTTACTGCAGATTTGAATACAAGCACCCTTATTTTCAAATATCTTTTCTTTTTCTAGCAATTAAACTTTTCTATTGTTAGGGGTAATCCAGAGTTCATCACCTAAATGATATAAATTCAATCAAAATCTTAAATTTGATTCCTTATGCCGGCGATCGGTACATTTGGACGGGACGAAAAGATTCCTTATGGGCAAAAAATAATTTTACCGTTCAGATCCAAACTGATTTGAATATCTAAATCGAATAACTTAATCAGAAATCCGACGATGTATTCGATTGAATTTGAAATGTCAAAAGTAGGTTAAAAAATGGGATAAAATGGAGATCTTGAAGGAAAATGTATGGCAAAGTTACTAACAAATGCCTTTCAAGAACATAAAGGCATTATCAGCGAAACTTCCACCGTTGTTTTAGGCCTCCCATGAATCAGACAAGCACCAAATCTCAGCTTATCTGGGATTATGAAGGCACCTCTTTTCTTACATTAAAACATACAAAAAGGGGGAAATTTTCCAAAAAATAAACACAGGAAAAGCAACGGTTGGAGGAGAAAACCCAGATACTGTAACTGGGTTTTGTAGCTTTCTCTTGCTTCAACGGCTGCCAATTGCTACCTTCATACGTATTTATAGCTAGGGTACCGCATCTTTTTATGGGTTAATGCTTTAGGTTTTAAAGTAGGAAAACATAAATTGGTCCCTTGAATTTAGTCTTAAACATAAAAAGACCTTTGTATCTAAAAATTAATTATTAAGTAGTCTCTTATTTATGATTTTTTTTTTTACATTTTTTAGTCATTCAATTTTAGGGATAACAATTTTATCCGACTTGAGTATTATATAAAATATGATTCGTTTTTTGTGGGGTTTAGGACGAATTTAAATTCGTGGAGTATCTTTACTACTCGTATTGAATTTTGAGTTCAAAAACTCAAATACCCATTATGATTACCCGTTGGATTAATATTCTAAAAATATTCAAAATAATTATTTTCTCAAAAAAAAAAGAATATATACTCAAATACCATTATGAATTACCCTTGGTTTATTAAATTTACTTTATTTTCCTCAAAAAAAAGAATATATTATATATTAATTATATCTTATCGATTAATATTATAATTATATTAAACATTGATATTATATTTTTTATCAACTCAAAATAAAATTTTATAATTATTTTATTTTATTTTTAAAAATAAAAAATAAAAATGATATAATTAATGTTAAACTGGTGTTTAAGCGTTTGGCCATGGAACATTAAATGACTAACTATAATCAAGTAATAAGAGTGAATTTCTGATCGGATTAATTTATAATCAAATTTGGATTCTAACAATGAATTTTAAGCGAGTGGTTTGCTAACAACCTATTATATTCAAAATATAAGGATTAAAGTATTAACTAAATCATATGTTAAAGAACTTATAACTAATTTTTAAAAAACAAAAGTCCTTCATGTTTTAATCTTATAACTTAAAAAAACCATTTCATATTTTCTCTCATATGGTCAATTTGGCATCTTCTCAATCCATTGATAATCAAATTAAATATTTTAAATAAAAAGAAAAATAACATTAACAAAATCATAATTTAAAGACCTCATAATAGATTTTTTAAAATAAAGATCCTTTCGTTAAAAATAAAGAATATATATATATTATATAGAAAAAGTGGGAATGAGAAGGAAAATAATGATATTACTTATAATAACTCGATGAAAGTTTAAAAATCTTAAAATATTCTTAGTCGTTGGATAATTGATAATAGAGAACTTTAATTTTTAATAATTGATAAGTTAGAGTTTTTTATATTTTTTATTAATTGATTTATATTATTATATTATTTTAATATATTATTATAATTGAAGTTTCAATCATTGATTATTTACGATATTATTTATTTAAAAAAAAAGGTTATTATTTTAATTTCAAAATAAATTTCAAAATGTTAAAAATATATATATAAAGACATCTATAAAAAAAATATTGTTTCACATGTTTTATATAATATCACTTTTAAAATTTTAAAATTTTTCTTATTTATATCTATTTAACTATATCTAAGTTTTTCAATTTTTTATATTTATAAATGCAACAGTTTAATTTCATTTTCTTTTTCCATAAATATTGATTGTCACAATTTTTTATATTTATAAATGCAACAGTTTAATTTCATTTTCTTTTTCCATAAATATTGATTGTCACATTACATAGTATTAGATGATTTTCAATTCCTGCAAAACAAGTTGGATGATTTTCTTTTATAAACAGAAGAATTGCACATACTATAGGGAATTACGAAATATCTATATAACTCTGTACCTCAACGTAAATTAATCAAAGTAAAATATTCTTAAAAAAAAAAAATTAAAAAATGGTATAATATGGTCCTTAAATCTTTCAATTAATTGGATTTTGCGGATCCCAAAACCATTAATCTAAACCGGTATCAAATCTAAAATCAAAATGCTCTTTTTTTCGCCGATTGAAATTTGTTCATTTGAAGGTTCATATATATTCAAGTTATTTTTTTATTATTTATTTAAGAGTTTTGTTTCTTTATTTGATTTTCATGAAATCAAATAAACATCTAATAACATAGGATCATATAATTTAGTTTTTTTTTAAAGAAATCCATCCTAATTAAAGTCTAACCTTATTATTTTCAAAAAAAATTGAAGTATAATCTTATAATTAATAATAATTTTTTTCATTTCATTGTCTATAATTAAATATACTTAGCTTTTAATGTTGTCCTATCATATTAAAATTTAAGAAAAATATTATTCGCTTATAATATGAATAATATTTAAATAGAGATAAATTTTAATTTAAAGTTGTTATCCATAAAATCATGATTTAACATTATATAAATATAAATATCTAAAGAATATAAGAGAAAAATTATAATCATATTTAATACTATACAAGAATAAATTAATGAATATAAACAATGAATAATACTAAATAATAACAACTCGCAAGGCGTTACAAAAAACACTAGTGTATATATATATATACACACACCAATATATTTCCTTCCGTCAAAAATATAAAATTATGGACAAATCAGCATTGCAAAATTAATCTCGCCGTATTATTATCCCCTAAATCAGAAGTTATCACATAACGTTCATTTTCTAAATTAATTTCTACGCATCAGGAAAATTCCTTGCCATATCATCGCATGATGTTGTTTTCTTCTTTTCTTCATGAGGGGACAGTGGGGGCGAGGCGAGGAGAAGGGTTTGAATAGGGTGCGGGATTGAGTTAGGGCCGGAAAAGGCTGTCTGGACTCTGAAAAAGATTCTAGCTGCTACTTGCTGTAGAGGTGAACTAAAGTGAATATGAAGAAACCTGCCATCTGCAAATCAGTAACCATACAAAATGCATCAAAAAAAAACTGTCAACATAAACAGTAATTTCTTCAACTGAAGCCACATCTTCGTTATCCCACATTGGTTTGGGATAAGTTTGGCTCCTTACTTTTACTCAACTTGCTTATCACAAAAGAAAGTACAAGAAGTAAATCATCTGGTTTTCATTTTTCTCAAAAAATATCCCCTCGAAATTGCATGTGTATCACACCTATGCTAAGCATAGTTGAACTATATTTCTACTCTGTGCATGCCAAGACTGCATTTACTGCAAGTCAAACCAGCAATTTTTTTTTAAATATATATATAATTTACTGCAAGTCAAAACCAGAATTTTTTTTTCTAATATATATATTATATATATATATATATATATAGGTTTAAAAGAACACTGAAAATTTGGAAGTTAAAGTTTTACAGTTTTCTAGACAAAGATAGTGAGGAGGTCTGTTCAAACTACTACAGCATTTCATATATATATATATATATATAGGTTAAAAGAACACTGAAAATTTGGAAGTAAGTTTTCAGTTTCTAGACAAAGATGATGAGGAGTCTGTTCCAAACTACTACAGCATTCCATATTTATGTCTTAGACAGAGAGAAGAAACCACCAAAAAAATACCAGGTAATAGAAATGCTTCTGGAAACTCAGTGGATAAAAGAAACAAACAGTGAGCCTTACCATAGAAAATGCTGCTCCATAATAAGGATAAGCTGCAGGAATGAACCTTTCATATGCATTATGCTTATAAGGACGGACTGGAATCTGGTAGTCAATTTTCAAAATCAGAAAGCCATGGCATTAGTAGCTATATCATAAAAAACCATCACATTTATCCAATCTAACAACCAATTTTATCGATAGTAAAGGAACCAAACATCGCAAATATTATTGAATTCATAAAATGCCAATTATCTTGATTAACTTAACTAGATTATTCATTACTTATGAGTAAGCAAATACCTGCTTTGATAGGGATAAGCTTGTATATCCTAATCTTTGGTACTCAATTTTGAACTGGAAAACCCCATAAACATCTGGTACCTTGAAAGCAGCATGATAGAGACCCTGCAATAACATGTGAACTGAGAATTTAATGAACGAAGGTCAGCAAAATCGTGTGTGTCCAAAATCAATAATCAAATAAAATACCTTCTTATCCGTCCATACGGTTTTCAAAACATAGGGGCTCATCATGTAAAACTGCAATTGAACATCATCTGCAACATATGGTTCCCAGCTTTTTCCAGACCACTCATATATTTCAACCAAGTATTCCTGCAGTCAAAGCCAAAATATTTTCCCGTCAATTAATTTGCCAACATGTCCTTAGATTTCACAACAAAATAAGAGCATACATAGTGAAAAAGAGATTACCAAGTCATCATTGATTCTGTATACTTCAGGTTCATCTACTTCCCCGCTTTTGTGGTGTCTCACGTTCACAGCCTATTAAATTAGATGTGCCATCAGAAATAAATAATATTCAATACTTTATAACTAAGCAGCAAAGTAGTAAACAAAAAAATTCACTTCTGAAACAACATCAGGGCAGGATGATATTCAGAAATTATTACAAGAAAATCTAGAAATAGAGCTGAAGACATGCCTTAGCTGAAGATGACCTCTTTCATGGAAAACCCATTTGCTGAGTTCAGTCAAAAATTGCTCATTACCAGATTTCTCATATCTGATATTGTTAAAAAAAAAAGTCAATTTAGCTTCCCTCGACAGTTATTGAGGACCATTTTATATATATATATATATATATAGGCACTTGGTTGAGCTCCCAGCCTTATGCACCCCAGATTTGAAGAATCTGAAAATAAGCAGCAATTTATCAGCAATTGAGCATGCATTAACAAAACCTTAGTTCAGAAAGCAACTGCTACATACCGATTGCTAAACATTCTTAATGAGCCAGCAATCAAAATCCGGCCATTATTTCTTGCCTGCGACAGATAGACTTTTAAGTTGTTTATACCTTGCGACCGTGCACAGAGAAAAATTCATCATGTCGAAGGCATTGAGGAAACATATATTTACTATTGAGGGGTAAAAATTTAACCCAAGAGTAACTCAGAGATAATTCTTAAGAATGAAAGAGGAAAAAGAGCAAAATTTTATGCAACTCTCTCATAGTAAGATACCAACATCGCTAGGGGTGTGCAAACATTGAACCAAACCCAATAGGGCATTAAAGTTGAACCAAATCAAACTGGTTCAAGTTTATTTTTTAGCTTTTCATACATTTTGGGCTTTTTTTTTAAGTTTCATGAAAACCAATCAGAACTGAAGAAAATTTTTATTTTTTATCGATGAAAAAATCGAACCACTTCTTTTATTAAAAACCGAACTGGTTCGGTTGGGTTGAAGTTTGCACACCCCTAACTATCACCATCTGCAATCACAGTTCTGTAACTCCCAAACAGAAATGACAACAGAGCTGTGATCACAATCTCACACTTTTTAGACTAAATGCAACTTTAAAACAGCTTTTCTACCAGTTAGGAATAAACACTTTACAATAGCCAATATGACTTTATAGGGGTGAGCATTCGTTTTGACCAAACTGAACCACCCCCTGACCAAATAACCCATTTTTTTAGATGAAAACCAAACCGGTTTGGTTTTCACTTTGACTATTTTGAGCAGATTTAGGTTTACTTTTTGGGTTTAATAAATAGCAAAAGAAAACTTTGGTTCCCTCTACTAAAACCGAAATAAAACCTTAATTTTATAATATCGAACCAAACCGGCTTGGTTTGTTTTTCAAATTTTTTCCAGAGTATTGCTTACCCTATGCCTTTCAATATGCTTGCTAATAATGAAATATGATCTGATTGATATTAAAATTAAAAAACGCCTAAAAGTAGATCATGGATAATCAGTCATTTTAACCCATAGTAGGGCAATGATGGTGATTTCATAAAAAATAGAACACTAAAAACTGTACAAAAATTCCAAAAGCTTTATACTGGAAGTACAAGAAAATGACTTTGCCCTGTTTGGCGATAGAACAACAACAGCACATACTCATCTCCTTAGAAATTTGAGGTGGAAAAGCACAATAACACCAAAACTAAAGCAGCAGGAGCAAGTGTACAGTTTAATAGTCGTCTCCATCTCAATAAATTCAACGGGATAAAACATAATTACATGGAGTAAATCACATGAGCACTGAAAAAGTTGTTAATACAACTTTTGGAGAAAGTGAGGAGTGGAAAGTTATACCTGCACAATCGACACTAAAGAGATGGCAGATCCAATAAGTGAAGGAGAATTCAACAACTTGGCCTTTGGATCAGCTGAATAGGCTGAAGGAGAAGCTGAGAGAACTTTCAATACCTTGAAAAGGCACAATAGTCCAAGTAAAATTAAGCAATAAAGTTATAGATGCTGCCAGCAGTTAAAGAGGAGAGAAGATAAAGGTATCTCACCAAGCTACTGGCGGGATTTAATGTATGAGCAATTCCCTGGAAAAGTACAGGAGCCTGTGGCAATACCATAAAAGCGTTAATAAGAATGGAAAATGAAAGTCTCAACAGCTACTGCCACCACTACTGAAAATGCAATTGATTCTCACTCCTAGACGAGTAGCTGCATAAACTCGACAAAGATGTTACAATTTAAAACACCAGAGACTTCACCAAGTCCTCATTATTACACACATGCATTAAAATAATTTTGCAGCACAGAGAGCTAATGATGTAGATAATTCCAATTTTCCGGTAACTGAAAGTATCTACCAAATAGTACCATAGCATATAAACAATAGAAACGCAGTAGACAATAAAATACTAGACAACAAATTCTAGAAGTGCAATTATTAATTGCAGCATTCAATGACCGCTAGACTACAAAAATTTACTTACTTCAATATTCTTGCCGCCCAGTATCACATCAGACTTAATAAAGTCATCACTAGCAATCAAAGTATGATCTCCTTCAGCCTCCGAAACCGCATAGCTCATGTGATCAATAACCATAGCCCCAGGGTCCTATAAAACATAAATTAAGCAGTGCAAACATGTCAATATCCATATGAAATTTGCACGAGACTGTAAATTGAAAACACAATGCTTACTAAATCAAAATCAACTCCACTCTCGATAGCAATTTCACGGATCAAATCAGAGGCGTTAACATCAGCAGCAATTATCCTCCAAAACCTACACGCATTTAAGATGATCAATGGACCTTAACAGAGTCAGAAAATGGAAAACAAAATTTCTGTTTGGGACGTAAAATTGACTGATAGAAACTTACGCTCGACAGTGGGGCAGAAGAGGATTAAAGCGTCGTATAAGTACTGGCCATAGAGTTTGAGACCGATCTTGGGATCGTCGGCGAGCTTAAAATCAAGGTGCAATCCGCCAGATTGAATGGACTTGAAGAACAGAGAATGTGAGGATTTTATAGTGAGATCGTCCAATAAAACAAGGACACGGCGTTCTGTAGATGATTCAGGATTGAAGGAATTGCAGAGAAATGGAAGGAATTGGAGCATAGACAGAAGGATTGTGAGTTTTTTGGCCATTTTTACTGTGTTTTTGCCGATTCAGATATTGGAATTCAAGAGAAAGTGAGATTTTAAGCTGCATGTAGTCTTTTTTTTTTTTTTTTTTTTTTTTAAAAAAAGGAATTGGAGCATAGACAGAAGATTGTGAGTTTTTTTTGGCTTTTTTACTGTGTTTTTGCCGATTCAGATATTGGAATCAAGAGAAAGTGAGTTTTAAGCTGCATTGTAGTCTTTTTTTTTTTTTTTTTTTTTTTTTTTTTTTTTTTCTTTTTAAAAAGTTATTTAAGGATTTAAAAAAATCATGAAAATAGAATAGAATTAATAAATTATTATCATATTTGGAGAATCTCATTAAAATATTTACCTATATTAATGTTTATACACTAGTGGGGTAAAGTGCTTCTAGCGAGCATTTAGTTCGTCGGATTGAACTCTCAATCTCACTAAGGAGAGAGTGTCGAAATGATATAGAACGTAAAAATCTCACTAAAGGAGAGAGTGTCGAAATGATATAGAACGTAAAGATTTTTAGCTCTCCCATAAAGTATATTTTCCAGAAAATGAATTTGCACTCTCACCCAAAATTGATACACCCTTTCCATTTCTCATAGTCTTTCTCCTCCAAGGATGTGAATAGGATCCATAATACTCTTTGTGTAGTTTGGGTTTTTTCCCGGTTCCACAAGAAACTCCACCCAACATTGGAGATAGAAGCAAAATATCTTTAAAAAGAACACCAACCAATCTCACAATTTTTATTGATTGATATGTCATTACAATTAAATGGTCATGAACAAGAAACAAATACAAATCAAATGACAATTGCAAACCATATACAAATATGTTAAAACTCTGAACCGAGGAGCTAGAAGCCAAGAACAATTGCAAATTGGAAGTATACAGATAAATATTACATTACACTACAAAATCATAAGCTCCTCGGTTAGCTAAAATCTACCAGAACACAGTACACATCTATAGAGATATATAAAGAGAAAACTGAGAAACATGTATAGAACCGACGGAGAAGCAGGTCAAATAAATGAATGTTTGCTTTATTAGCATTAAATCCGGTTGTTATCAGGTTCAAGTGAGAAAGTCCGTGCAAATCTCTTTACTATTGAAGCCATGTATTTTCCTTGATGCTCAGCAAGAGCCAACTCTGTTTCAGTTGGCTGCCTTGATCCATCTCCAGAAAAGACACCGGCGCCATAAGGAGAGCCTCCTCTAATGGAATCCATTCTAAACATTCCAGCTCCAAAGGTATAGCCAATGGGAACATATAGCATCCCGTGGTGAGCTAACTGAGTGATTGCAGTCCAGCTGTAATACGAACAAATCTAAGAAATCTATTGGTTGAAAATTGTCAATTTCACATCACACAATGATAAAAGTTTCCCTCAAATAATATGCAAGAACCAATTCTGCACTTTAGAAAAACTTTATCAGTGTCAATAGTAGAAACAAGGAATCTAAGATTAGATAGATGCGCCAACAAGCAAAAGATGAAACAATTCACTCATTTGCAACTCATGCATTGCTACTAGTATGTAAGTGGAAACTTGAATCTAAGTGATATTTTTCACATTAGTAAAGATACAACATCTTCCAAATGATTATAGTGGTTAGTTCGGATGCTCCAAATAAAAAAGCAATTATTTTGTCCAAGTTCAAAAAAGTTGCAGGTTCGGTAAGTAGTCAAGAGCATAAATGGGATTCTCCGGACAGAATTTCTGTAGATTTTAAATAAATGGTTCTTTAAAGTATGGAAATGGTATAATAGGACTGCATTATAGTTGTGTTATCAAATTATAAGTAATTAAAAGAAGAAGCCTAATTTTGACTTAATTTGAAATATCAGTGTTGCTTATAAGGTTAGCTTGAGTGAATGAATTTCATATTTGTCTTCATGAATAAAAGATTTAGAGCACCAAAAGCTCTTGTAAAGGGGACAAGAGCAGATGACAACCGGATGCTTACCGATCATGAATTCTCCAACTTGCATTATTGGACTTCATAATGAATAGACTTTTAGCAAAAATTGCACAGAAAACAGAAATGCAGTAGGAAATGAGAAAAAGCAGCCACAATACTGCATCATATTTGCCAAGTAAACTCTCCAACAGCAAACAAAGGACTGCCATGCGAGAAAAAATGATTTACATGATCATTCAGTAAACTGCAAAACAGTTTTTTACCAATACAATTCTATCAAACCACTGATATATTCGGTAAACAATTAAAAACCTAAACCCTTGCTGCAATCATGGATGCTTCTCACATGCAAAGCAATAGAGACTAATACACTCCAGCAGAAACATGTTAAAAGGATACTTCTGGATTAAATATAAAAAATATGTATACACATATGTATATATATATATGTGTATACATATGTGTGTATATATATATGTGATATAAGATATAAAAAATAGTATACACATATGTATATATATATAATGTGTATAACATAGTGTGTGTATATATATATATATATAATATATATATATATATATAAATATTCATTTCTCTTGCAGCGGCACAATCAACGATCAAACATCAAACTTTTAAAAAGGTAACGTGCAAAAGAAAATATAGATCACACTCATCTGCAATTTCTCCATTATATATATATATATATATATATAATATCATTTCTCTTGCACCACATCAACATCAACATCAACTTTAAAAAGGTAACGTGCAAAAGAAATATAGATCACACTCATCTGCAATTTCTCCATCATAATCGATATACTGTGGTTGCAATGGACACAGAAATTATAACAGTCCTTTTATAATCCTTAATAAAAATAAAATAACCTTCATTCATCAAGAAAGTCTTTTCTAAAAGGACCTGATCATACAAAGGAATCAAATGCAACAAAAAAAAAAAAAAAAGGAAAATACTAATACCAATATATCAAGCAAAATAACCAAGAAAATAAAAATACTATACTTACGCAGTGGTCTCTTGCCCGCCCCCTTGCGTGCCAGTGCTCACAAAGAACCCAGCAGGCACTCCAGCAAGCTTTTGCTCCATCCATAATTCGCTTGTGGAATCAAAAAAAGCCTTCATTTGAGCAGCCATAGAACCAAACCTAGTGGGAAAGCCAAACAAGAATCCATCAGCATTAACCAACTCATTAACTGATATAACAGGTACCTCATTTCCTTTAGGAGGCACCTTCATCTGCTCCAAAACCTCCATCGGTAATGTTTCTGGAACTCTATATAAAATCCCTTCAACCTCATCAATGGAATCCACACCCTTCTTCATTCTTCTTGCCAAAAAATCCACATGCCCATACATTGAGTAAAAAATGATGAAGATTTTAAGCTTCTTGACTGCTATTGTAGAGCTATTCTTAATCTGGGTGGTTATATTTGCGGGTTGGCTTTGGCTCTGGTTTTGGGTTGGAGCAGGAGAGTTTCTTTCTTGAGGTGGAAGAGGATCTTGATTAGATACATCTATGGGTATCTTGTTCTTACTTGGAAAACACCCACCGCCCTTACCCATATTAAAATTCAAAATGGGTATTAGCTTCTGCTACAATATAGAACTTTCAAAAATATATGAATCTTGAGGAAGGATTCTTGATTTCTTTCTTTTGGCTTGCAATTCTTAATGACCTGTAATTGTAATAAAAGAATGGTGGCAACAGCTGAAAAAGAAAATTGAATTCTTTGCTCAATTATACAAACAGCAACAACAACAACTAATTTACAGATATAGAAAATCAAGACTTTGGCTAGCTGCTTCTTGAGTTTTAAGACTGTTGACTTTACTTTTCGTGTTCTTCTTAGCTGTTCTTGCTGGCATTTTGTCCATAAAATACTATTATTCCAAAACGTCGACGTCATTTCTGATTATCAGTAAAACGCGACGTTTTAATTGTCTTTCTTTATGTTAGCTTGTTATTATTATTTTTTTTTTGATCAACATTTTATGTCGTCTCTTTTGTTTTTCTAAAATTTCAGTGCCTTCGAGTAATAGAATTTCAAATTGTTTAGAATAATTTGTTTAGAAAACATTTTTGTTTTTTTAAAATTTCCAATTTTGAAAGTGTTCAGCAAAATTGATCAATGAAAAATATTTTCTTGCTCAAATGGAAAATGATTTTTTTTAATATTTTCGGACCATGACAATTTCTTGCATAAGATGTAGGTATCCATATTTTATACTATTCAAAAAAAGAATTATATGAAATGAAATAATTTTTCGTCTCTACTTACAATTACAAAGCAATTCATAGGAAAGATGGAAATAACTTTCTTGATGAAGAAAAAAAAAAGAACATTTATTTGATAATCAAATATGGTAAACCCACATATGAGATCCCTTTGAAGGATCAAAACTCCTTGATCCTTTGGAATTCTTGTCTGTTTTCCTTCTTAAAAAATTTGTTCCATTTCAATGTTCAGGAGCTTTGTTCACTGCTAATATACCCATGAAGTGAAGCAGAGCTCAAAGAACAATCAGTCATGAAAATCAAGGCAATTTCTAACCAAATGTAGCAAGAGGACAAGAATGTTAAGACATTAGGGGACTTAAAAATTAAAACAGAGCAACATAATAATCTACATGGTTTCTCTCCAGCTATGTAAACATTAATAATGCACAAGATCAGAATACAATCTCATAAACACAGCAAAGCAAACGCCAAAATGCAGCTTCTGAAAACACAGTGAGAAGTGTGAAGCTCGTTTTTCGGAATTTAAAGCAATAAACTTGTACAGATGGGAAAGCTGTTGAATGTTGATATCTCCCAATTACTGAAAATCTTACAATTTAGTGACAGGGTATGCAGATATTGCCATTTTACCCTTCTTTGAGTGAACCTTTTCTAGACCTCTTCAGCTCCCATGGTGGTAGGCAGCCTTTATAGTGAGAGTGAAGAAACAATGAAGACAAAGATACTTCCCTTTGAGGCATTGAGATTGATGACCAGCAGCTGAAACTACTTGTTAGTCTCTTCTTTTCATTATCACATTCTCGGAAATCAGAATCGTGTCGTACAGTCGTAGCCTTGAGGGCTTCCGGAAGTATGCAATTGCATAGTGAACCTAAAGGAAGAAAAGCATGAGTGAAAATGAGCATAATTACCTGCACAGCCACTTTCTACTGGAGAAGATATAGATAAAAATCATAGATGACATGTGCTTTAGTTCAATGATAAAGCAATCATCTATTGGATTATGAGTTTGCAAGTTCAAACCCTAATTAAAGCCTAATTGAGAAAAAATAGTAATTGGGGAATGCAACTTGTATAAATAGTTTGTGCAATAAGTATGATCAAACTTATATTTAATGCAGCTAGTGGCAATGAGAAATATATCTTTACTCGATATTCAGGCAGAATAAGGCAATGGGAAGGCAACAAACAAAAAACTTAAACATAATCCTTCGCTTTCAGTATCAATGATAATAAAATGGGACAAGAAGTATTTGAAGTTCAAGTACCTATATCCCATTGAATTGAAACATTTATGCTCAAGATAATTATATGCTGTTCAAGGAAGGAATACACAATTAAATACCTATTCTCGCAAGTCGATTTACCCATTTTGGTATTGAGTTCCCAGTCAGCTTGTAGCATATATCCTCGGAGAAATGGTTGCAGTTCTTTACAATCAAATGATATGTATCACCAATGTAGCTTGCAGATTGGCGTTCCATGAACTCTCTAATCTGGAAAGGATCTAAGCATGTTGTCCCCATCAATATTGATTTCCTAAACTTGAAACCAGGACATTGTCGAGGTTCAACCTCAAAAACACCACTTGATGGATAGTCATGAGCTCCAAAGGCATATTCAACACCATGGACTGTAAGTATCCATTAGGACAATCAGGAAAGCACTTGTGTCATCCTGAGACATCATGATATAGGAAAATAACAACGATGGCAGAGTGTGTATCGACATATTGCAGATAGGTAAAATTATTTCTTTATTATATTTAAACCAGATTTTGTGTCCTAGTCGCAAAATATTATCTACATGCTTGTATACACATGAATATTTCGTATTGGTTATAATCATGCAAAAAAATCAATATGAGTATCCAAGGAATATAGGAAAACAAGGATGCTATACTTTTGGCAAGGATCAGGTTTTTAGTAGAAGATTTACACTCGAGACTTTTAATTTCAAAAAAGAAAAAGAAAAAAAAGAAAGCAAGTTCAATCTTCAAATGGTAACAAAATCTACTAGCAATAGCATGAATGAGTTTGAAGGTGCTGAAGATATACATTACGTTTCCTTTTTAGTTTAGTTATCACAATCAACATTACAAAAGTGATTACTAAATAATCACAAAATTTTGAGTAGAAACTCAACGAGAATGTTAAGCATCAGATGGTCCATAACATCAGATGGTCCATAACTCTAGAAGATTATAATTCATATAATCTACTCACAAAAAAAAAAAAAAAAAAAAAAAAAAAGAGATATACATTACGTTTCCTTTTAGTTTAGTTAATCACAATCAACATTCAACAAAGTGATTACTAAATAATCACAAAATTTTGAGTAGAAACTCAACGAGAAATGTGTAACATCAGATGGTCCCATAACATCAGATGGTCCCATAACTCTAAAGATATAATTCATATAATGCTACTCACAAAAAAAAAAAAAAAAAAAAAAAAAAAAAAATACAGAAAGACTGCTGTAAATCCAATGATCAAATGGGAAATGTAAATAAATTCTAAAACCTTCTACCCCGCAGAGTGAAAGATTCCAAAAGCCTCGCCCAAGTATAACAATAGCCATTAAATGGTTGTCAAGGTCATATACGTTCAGATAGACAAGGTGAAGTTTCCTGAAAAAAAAAAAAAAAAAAAAAAAAAAAATACAGAAAGACTGCTGTATCCATGATCAAATGGGAATGTACAATAAATCTAACCTTCTACCCCAGAGTGAAAGATTCCAAAGCCTGCCCAGTATACATAGCCATTAATGGTTGTCAAGTCATATACGTTCAGATAGACAGGTGAGTTTCCTGGGCCATAGCCTGCAGACTTAACTTTGGGGAAAATGCAAAAGCTGGTTGCTGACTTTCCTCGGAAACAAAGAGGCATGACAGAGTGCCATCCATTCTTTGGTCCTGTTTTCATGTTTATGGGTGAAAGTAGGAATGAGTCTACCTAGTTCTGACCTGCAAATACAGATGTACAAATATCAACTAATTTAGACAAGGAAAAAATGTTAAGAATCCAAAAATAACAGTCACAAAACATGAATTCTAAGAAATTATGATTCCTTTGGAACACCATTGCCATTTCCATTGATAATATGCTTGCTGCAAACGCCTTCACATGCATAAACATGGAATAAGTATAAATGGAAGTCTAATTAAAATCATAGACATGTAGCAACTAGCAATACATATCTTCCACTTATTTTGTTTTTGATATGATTATATGTATCAATAAAGTTTCTATAACTAATTGTTGCTTTTTTTTTTTTTTGTCAGTAAACAGACATATAAAGATCATTAATATCTATCTTTAAAAAAATTGAATCTAAGTGCATCCACTCTTTTACCGCCTGAGCCAAAGATTCAGGATCATACTTGTAATGTTAGCATCTTATTTTCATACAATGAGCTCAGTGATGCTTTGAAGAACAAAATTCAACTTTTCCAGCGTATTATGAAGCAACAAAGTAGGACTAAGAAATGAAGGGATGAAATAGGACTGCATCCATGTAATTGACCGGATTGCATTTGCATATGCATCTCCCAACCTTGAAACTTACATCATTTTTGGCAGAGAAGAAAACCACTTTTTTAACTTGTCTGGAGAAATCATTTTATTACTTCCCTAAACTAGGAAAATCTGGCCAGAGGTGCTGCTGTGCTATGTCTTATTTCTATCAATAATGCATGGCCACTTTCACAATGATGCCAAATTCTGAGTTGTCAAATAACATAACAATCTTATTATATGACTGCTTTAAGCTAATAGTATTATGAATACAATTCAAATTGCCAAGACACATGATGCTTCAAGTTCCATGTATGGCAGTGGTGAATCATTGAATCTATACTTCTTTTTCAACTATTTCTATCTTTGGAGTACGAAAAGGCCAAGCATCTTCAGCATATTTATTGGAAATTTGGAACAATTTCACAAATCAAGATATATTTAAAAACATAACATATTTAGTGCAAAGCAGAATATCTGGACAATCTTTTATTCTTCGGTGAGGTAAATTCCTGCAAATCCATGATCAAGAGAATAAGGACTCCAAGAACTTAGGTTAACCAACTATCTGGCACAAACTGTATTTTCTTCTTAGTCCTATTATGAGATTAATCAAAGATTCACAAATGAACAGATTGATAAACCAGTGGAGTACGTCCTAGATCCCACAGTGACTTTCAAGTACAGTGATTAAGGAAAAGTTTCACCATCTGCCATCATCTCTTTAAAACAAAATGAGCTAAATTAGCACTTGAAATTGGGACCAGGATAGAAGAGATACAATATTAAGCAAAATGATGACAAATGGTGAAACTGTAGAAAGAGGATCAGCTACACATTTTCATACAAAAACAACTCTTCAATCTTTCAAGAAAGCAGATCAGGCTCATAAACACTCAACAGTAGAAGCTAAGCAACTGTATTCTTAACAAACAAAAAAAAGGCACAAGAATGTAAATTGACCATACAATATGCAAGACAAATCAGGAGATCTGAATAAGCCAAAACCATCAAAGGACAAAATTGGAAACGAAGCCGCATTGTAAAAGCAAATCAAAGGCACCAACTTTCCTTGCTAAAATGGATACCCATTAGCAATTGCCAAAAAAAAAAAAAAAAAAAAAAAACAAATTCAAAAAGGCACCAACTTCCTTGCTAAAATGGATACCCATTAAGCAATTTTGCCAAAAAAAAAAAAAAAAAAAAAAAAAAAAAAGCCAAAATAACAGTTTAATTTTAAACTACCTACAGAACTAAAAAAAAAAAAAAAAAAAAAAAAAGCCAAAACAGTTAAATTAAACAAACCTAAGAACTTAGCAGCTGAAAAAGAAAAAACAATAATGCAACACAAATCAAGAAACAAAAATTTGAGAAAGCATACAACCCTAATATGAACAACTGGAAATCAAAAGTACACAAACAAAAAGAAGGAAGGAAAGAAAGTAAGTAAAACCCATTTAGAAAAACCGAAAATCAAAGACACCCATCTACCTTGTTACAGTTATAGAGGAGAGTCAAAAACCATTGCAGCTGAGAAAGGAATGCCACCACAAAAATGCCATTTTTCAATAAAAAGAAAGCAGCTCTTGAGAGTGAAAGGGAGGTGTGTTTGCCTGAAACCCACACATTGTCCCTTCTTTTGTTCTTTGTCCTTCCTACTGACAAAAATGAAAGCTGGAGGAGCACAGAAACTGCTGTCCTTTCTTGGAAGTCCAATGGGGAAAGAGAAGAATCAATAAAGAAATAGGAACAATATTGATATATAATTATTAAATTTACTGGTAAAGGTAAAGGAAGATTGGACTAATTGATTGTTGACTAACTGACATGCTTTTGGAAGTTGGACCAAAACAAGACTCTATTTCTTCATGCTTTTACCCTTTCTTTTTCTGTTATTTATGTTACTATTAATTAATTAATGTAAATATATTGTAAACCAGAGACAGCTTTATTATTGTTTTTTTTAACCCATAAAAAATATTCTAATTATATTAATAAAATAAATTAATTTTGCCAATAAAAAAACTAAAATAAAAGTTAAAATTATAAAAAAAAATTTAAAAGAAAGAAAAACCAATGTAAAAATTACAAAAAGTTTCCTTTTTTAGAAGATAAATAAAACTATAATTTAAGACAAATAAAAAAAAAAAGAAGCGTGTCTATTATTAGTAGACTGTAGAAATATTATCTTTTTGATACATTATTAATCATGATGTCATATCAAAATAAAAAGAAAAAAATTAAAAAAAATTGTAAAAGAAAAAAAAAGACCAAATAGAACTTTAAAAATAAATTGAAAGGGAAATAAAATTGAGTCAAGATTGGATATTTACAAGTACAGGGAGATTAAAGGCTAGATAATCCATTTTGCTTTGTTTTGTACATAAAAACTTGAACTTTGGAAATTGGTAACATCATTTTTGTAGGAAATAAATGTGCATTTTTTGTCAATATATGCAAGTTGCAACAAATTTGGGATCCTCGCACGTGTTTGCATGACTAAACAACTGTTTTAAATTTCTTTTCTCCAATCTGGTGAAGAGCTATAGTTTGGATTTTATTTACTGCAATAAATAAATTCAAATTTATCTATAAATAATTAAAATTTGAATTTATCATATTGAATAAAATCAGTTTGATTTAATTTAATTTTTTATATAATTGATTTGATTCAATTAGATTTTCGTCTTAAAATATTTTTGATTTATAGTGGTTTGATTAAATTTAAATCCAACGACTCGAAATCGACCTTTCAATAATAATGTTATTTTTTATTTTTCGAATCCAATCCAAAATTTTTAACTCGGTTCACCGAATACTTTCAGCTTTATATAATAGCGGGTGACCCGTAGATATTGTCATTGGAATTGGATGATATGGACCGTCCGCTAACGACACTATAAAAGATTCAAATTTCCGAGTTTTACTCATTAATACTTTCACACTCAGGTCAGAATTCTGCTTTCGCGCGCACTCCTCTCTCTCTCTCTCTGCTCCGTATGTGCTTTCCCGAATTTAAATTTCTTGGTTTCTCCTTGATTTTTCAGATCTAGAAGACGAGGGATATAACCTTTTCTGCAATTATTTGGTGATTATAATCCTAACCATTATTCTCTGTTCAAATGCTATATAAGGAAATTTGTATTTCCGTTTTCAAGAGATGCCTGAGTTCATTTATTTATTTTTGTTCAATTATAATATTCATGTTATTTGTGATTTAGTTTAATGATTTAATGCCTGTGTTGATTATTTTAAGAGAGGTCTACGTGAATTGGACTATTCTTAATTGAAATTGATAGGTTTTTCAAGATAGTTTCTGAATTATTTGCAAAGGAGTTGAACTCGAGTTGCGTTTTTGGGTTATGTTATACTCGGCTTTCATACATTAGAAAAGGTTGCTACTTTTGTTGTGCCTTCAAAATAAAGATGGGTTCTTGCGAATTCAAGATACCTGTTATGTCTTCTAAATCAATTCCTTTAACTCAGGTTCTGTCTCATACATGCATATTTTTTTGTTGTTTAATTAAACATCACTTGGATGTCCAAAATATCACCACAAATTAGAGACTCTAGGGTTAGCTGTCATTTGCATTTTCTAGAGGAAACACTCAGATATTGCTAATGTTAACCTGCTAACATCCGTTTATCTGTGATCAGGGTACAATTTTGAAAATTCAGAAAAAAGAAACAGAAGTTGCAAAAGGAAAGGACTTGGATACATCTAGGAACTGCAAGAATAGTTCAGATAATATAGGATGTTTGGTAATGGATGGAATGAAAGTGGGAAGGCATCCTTAGGTGATCGAAGCGATGCTGATGATGCTTCTCAAAGGTATATGCGTGTGTATATATATATAGATCCTTATCAGTAACTTCTTGTGCTTAGTTCTGATCTTCTTTCTTTTTTCTTTTTATGGTAAAATGGCAGGATCTCTGTTCAAATGCTATATAAGGAAATTTGTATTTCCGTTTTCAAGAGATGCCTGAGTTCATTTATTTATTTTTGTTCAATTATAATATTCATGTTATTTGTGATTTAGTTTAATGATTTAATGCCTGTGTTGATTATTTTAAGAGAGGTCTACGTGAATTGGACTATTCTTAATTGAAATTGATAGGTTTTTCAAGATAGTTTCTGAATTATTTGCAAAGGAGTTGAACTCGAGTTGCGTTTTTGGGTTATGTTATACTCGGCTTTCATACATTAGAAAAGGTTGCTACTTTTGTTGTGCCTTCAAAATAAAGATGGGTTCTTGCGAATTCAAGATACCTGTTATGTCTTCTAAATCAATTCCTTTAACTCAGGTTCTGTCTCATACATGCATATTTTTTTGTTGTTTAATTAAACATCACTTGGATGTCCAAAATATCACCACAAATTAGAGACTCTAGGGTTAGCTGTCATTTGCATTTTCTAGAGGAAACACTCAGATATTGCTAATGTTAACCTGCTAACATCCGTTTATCTGTGATCAGGGTACAATTTTGAAAATTCAGAAAAAAGAAACAGAAGTTGCAAAAGGAAAGGACTTGGATACATCTAGGAACTGCAAGAATAGTTCAGATAATATAGGATGTTTGGTAATGGATGGAATGAAAGTGGGAAGGCATCCTTAGGTGATCGAAGCGATGCTGATGATGCTTCTCAAAGGTATATGCGTGTGTATATATATATAGATCCTTATCAGTAACTTCTTGTGCTTAGTTCTGATCTTCTTTCTTTTTTCTTTTTATGGTAAAATGGCAGGACTGGACTTAATTATACATTGGATGACGCTGACCAAGTACGTCATTAGTTAATTTTATGTTGCTTAAATTATGATTTCTGATATGCTTGATACTTTGCTTAACAAAGCAAAGGCTTGTTTTTTCTTTCTTTTTTTCTCTTTTTTGAAAAGAAGTAAAGGCTTGTTATTGTTACTGGTTTTGGCTGGCAGCGGTATAGAAATCTGAAGGGACAGTAGGAATGCCTAATTGTTTTACAATTCAACTGCATTTCTCAAATGTGTTTGGATCTGATATCATTACTAATTTGGCAAAAACTCTTCATATTTTCAGGATTTTTGTACAGTTAAGCGGCAAAAATACAGTCAGATCAATGAAAATGGTACATTTTGAAGCTAATAGTTTTTTGTCTCTTTAGACACTTCGTTTCTTAAACTTCAAAAATTGCACAGGAGCCATTACAGGGAACAATATCACCGTCCGGCAATATAGTCCAAATCCAGATATTATAATGCCGGAACCCTCAGCAAAATTGGTTGAAACAACACCCAATTTGGGGATGAGGGAAACTGCGGCTGATGCTGGAACATCACCCATGAAGGTAACACTAAAACACATGTAATGCATAACTGCTAGTGACTGGTAATAACATGGTAAAAACAGAGTTGCTATGGCTGAAAAATGGGCTTAATTTTGCCTGTAGTTTCTGAACTTATACCCATTTCTCTTTCCCGCCCATAATCTTCAAAACAGCCCATAAAAATGATTGTACTTTTAAAACATAACAGTAAAGGCGCTAATCTTCAATTTGCTGATAATTTTTATGGGATGTTTTGAAGATTAGGGACGTTAAAGTGAAAGGAGTATAAGTTCAAAACGACGAGCAAAATTAAACCCTAAAAAATGATGGGAAAAAGAAACAAGGGAAACAATTTGCAGTATATGTTGACTTCCACGTATGTACCGAATTCCACATTCGATAATTCTTGTCTTCAAAGTCACAATTTTTCTTTAATGCTTTATTTTAAGTCTGGATAGTGGTACCTCCTATATTTGATCCATGTATAACTGTAATTGATGTAGTAATATATTGCTTTTCTGCTCAGGAAGAGTATGAAAAACTAAAAGTAGCAGCTGCAGCTCTGAAAGCTGAGCACAGTAGACTCACAAAAAATTTGAAGTATCTTTCTAATAAATGTATTAAACTTCAAGTTGAAAACAGAAGCATTATGGTACACCTTCTAAAACCCTGCTCCTTTCATCTCTTTGTTATGTGGTTTCTGCTGTTCATGTGGTTCTATAGCTCACCTACTTAAAGAAAATATATTAATTTCAAAAAAAGGAGCTGACAATGAAAGAACTTTGATTTACTGATGAAACAGGATGAGATTGCTGCTACACATGGGCCAGATGCTATCGCTGACCTCAGAGCCATGAAACCCGACGCAGAGGAGAATGTCAGCGAGAAACAATCAACTTCTAGCGGATAAAGAATTCAAGGTCAGCATGTACAGATTGAAGATAGAAACTAACTCTTTAGTAAATTATCAGGCAAGCAATATCCGCCCAGATGCTATGTATATACAAGATTCATTAACATAAGGATTTCTGTAGATAATGATTTTATTTTTTGTTCAAGACCTAGGAGTCCCAATAGCAAAAATGAGCTCAAAGAAGGGATATGCCCTGTTTTCTAAGTTTATATTTTGATGTAAATCAGTAAACAAATCAATTTGGATCACAAGAAGCCAGCAGGCAGATCATGGTGTATAATTAATTTATGAATTTATTAACTAAATCTTCAGGATCTTGTTCTCTGTCAAGTAATTACAAAAATTTCTAAAACCTAGCAATTCCATCATTTTCCTGTTCAGTTAAGCATAATTATCTATCGACATTAAAATTTTAAATCTTGAGATTAGAAAATAACACTTGCATTCTCTCTTTAATTTATATCCTCTACTAAAATAGGCATCACAGAAGGAAAATAGTAGCATTTGAAAAAAAGGGAAAGAAACTGTAGTATTTGAAAGAATTTTTGGTGTCAGTTTTATTCTCCTGACCTGGACTATTGTCTAGGCTCTGAGCAGAGGGAGTGTCCAACTGAATGTACTAAATCATACCCAGATTATTAATGATAAGATAATGTATAAGGCAAAACTTTTACTGGAGATGTATGTGTATATATATTTGTGTAGTTACGAGTTAAGGGAGGATGGGGGAAATGCACAGCATCAACCATGCACGGCCTGAGAAAGGCTAGACTCACAGCACTCGAAGGGAAAATCCTCTTCAGTTGCTGCTAAATCATTGGTTCCCCAACCAAAACCAACAGACTCAATCCAGGATAATTTGTTTTTGTATTTTAACCTTCACTCATCAGGAACTGCATAGAGTCTCATAAGCATCAAATTGAACAATAAAATTTGTGCCTGATTTGGAAAATTAGAGGCTTGGTGCTTTCCTCCTCTAAATGACAAAAGGGTCTCATCTGCATGCTCGTGGCATTGTTTATGTCATAAACTATAATACTCAAGTAAAACAAAAATGGTGATAGTAATTTCATTTGACATTCAACAAGCACTACACATTAAAAGGCTATTGCAAAATGTCCTTGCATTTCCTCTATGACTTGAACAAGGCTGACACATAAAAGTAAAGGAAAATTGAAAAAGCAACTAGCAAGCTAAGATTGAGAGGTTAAAGGAAAAAAAAAAGAAGAAAGAAAGAAATATAGAAAGCACAATTCTCTTTACCCTGGCAAACAGTCAAAACCTCTCTCAAAGAACATTGAGTTGTAAATGATTAAAAAACTAATCTGAAGTTCTGAACATGAACAGATACACTGACATCAACTCTATCTTTGCCGAAGAACTAAATTTTTAACAGATCATTTGACAGAGAACATCTGTTTATAGAAAAATAGCTCAAATTTGTCTCCGAAGGTCATTTCATCTTGGCCTTACCATTTGTGCTGGACCGCTCACTATTAAGTCTACAACATATTTGAAGCAATTAAGCAGGAAAGAGGAGCCTACCAGAAAATAAGCAGAAATAAATTTACCAGTCTGATCCATCCGGGAAAGGTTTCAGTGCATCTTGGTGGCCATTAACATAAAATTCAACAATCGCCTTCATTCGTGGAAGCTTATCAGGATGGTAATTTACATGAATAATTACAGGCTTGAGCTTGCTTAAGTTAGCATCTTTCCTTATGATCTTGAAAAGAACTTTGCTGTTCATGAAGAGATAGAAATCCATAGTTCTCCTTGAAGCATGAAGTCCATCATAACCAGGACGTGAAGGGAAAAAGAGTTCCTCATTAAAAACTGCTTGGTCCCATGCCTTCTCATGAGAAAGCCGATTGGCCACACGATCCAAAAGCTCAATTGAAGGAATTGTAGGTCTAATGTAGAAAAAGCCAGAGTTAAAAACCCATATCCTCATTGTATGAGCATATCGAGCCCATCCCATAGCAGGCTCATCAAATACATCATCATAACCATAAGCAGTTGCATTGTTGTGCCCATCAGTCATGGACTCGACATCAGAATCCCGATAAAGGTAATTGAAAGGGTTTTGCAAATATACAATATCAACATCTGAGAGAAGAACACTATATCCCAGTTGCAAGAACTCCCTTAATATACGAAATTTCAACCCTGAAACTTCATGGTTACCTCCTCTCTTTCCTACAGAATCAATCCCCTCATCTGGATCTCTCTTATACACTGGAACATCATTTGACTCGCACAAATTTGCAATTGAATCATCCAAAGCAACAACTAAATAATTAGGTATACCCACTTTCTTAATACTATTAAACCAAACCTCCAACATTTCTCTAACATTGGAATTTGCTAAAGCAACTATAATTTCTCTCTGAACAGCAACTTTCTCTAATATCTCTGTTAATCTTGGATTAACAGAATCATCTGGGATGACTGTTGGGTTCGTTCTTAAACCCTTAACAGTACCAAAAGGCCCAGCTTTATGTTGCTCACCCAATACCACAACTTGCTTTTCTGCTTGATCTTTCCCTTGTTCAGCTAATCTGAGCTTTTCAGTTAGCTCCTTAACCTGTTTCCTTAACTCAAGATTTTTATCTGATGCTGCTGCAAATTCCGATTTCAACATATTCAGCCTCTCAGATGATTCACATGGTTTTGATACCACCTATTACAAAGTACAAACAACCAGAAATATTATTCAGTTATTATTAACACTATGTCATTTGCTCAAGGTTAGCAACATTTTTAAAGAATTTGTTCTTCCCCATTTCAAATCCGACAATAAATTCGCCATCCCACAAAACGCGATACAATAAGTAAATAAAAAAAGAAAGGAATTTGAATACTGGGTTCAATATAATTCAGACTTCTAAACCAAAGGCACAAATCACGTCACATTTACAATCTGAGACTTCCATTTTCCCATGACATGAATTTCCAAAAATATGCCGATCCCACAACTAAAAAACAAAACTTTTTTTTTAAAAATAAAAAATCAAAATCATTGAGATCACAAAAACCCAGAAAAACAACTGAAAAATTATAAGTAAAATTGAGTTAGAATGGACAGCAAACCTTGGAAATTGAATTGGAGAGATGGCGAGAACGAAATTGAGAAATAGAGAAGAACATTCCATGAGGAAAAAAGAAGGCGAAGACACATCCGAGGAATATCCCAATAGCTATGGCAATTGCGATTCTCGATTTGCGCAATGAATGTGCTGTATTGCTGTTTCTCATCAAAGCACCCTCTCTGCGGCCAATCATCATCTTTGTCAATTATGTCTTCTCCAACACACTCTTAATCTATTCTTTTGCTTTCTCACATGCAGAGAAAGAAAATCATGTTTTTGCCAGGCAAGTCTAATGGGTTTGTATTATATAAAATACATTTAGTTGACTATGAACTCAGTGTTGTTGCGGTGGAGAGAGAGAGGTGGCTGGCTCAGTAAGTTCAGAGAATAGCTGTCATTAACAGCTGAAGGCTGAAGCAGTAGCGACGACGGAGTGGGTAAATTAATTAATTAATTAGTATTTAATTATTTCATCATGTGATCACCGGTTCTAATAATAACTGTATTATTGAGCGTAGTGTAGTTGTAGACTTGTTCTATACAACAGAACATTACGAATGGAAGCTATGAAACGATGTCGTCTACGGATTGGAAGAAACTTTCTCAAAGTATATTTTATGGGAAATTGATTTGCGTATTTAACATATATAAAAAATAACTTTCTCAAAGTATATTTTTTAAAAAATGTATACTTTCTAATAAATAGGTTATCTTGAACCTTAGACTTTTCTCTGTAACCTTTTAAATTAATTAAAAGAATTGTTGATGTTACTATATATATAATTTTTTATTTAATTTGGCTTCTTATTTAGGTAGAATTATATAGTATTTTTTATTTAGGTAGGATTGTAAATTTCCGATTTAATCAAGATAATTTTCCTATTTAGTCCAGTAATTATTTCAAAGCTCGTTTAAATTGATAGAATTTGAGTAATGAAATTCAAAAATTTTATGAATTTATTAGATTTCTTTATTTGGTCGAGAAAAAAAAATATCAAAATCCATGAAATCAATAAATTCTATATATTTTTAATTTCATTAACATATGTGAGATTTTCCCAATTTTCATAATTTTTTTTCTAAGTCGTGAAATTAAGCCTCTTAATTTCATTAAAAAATAGTTTTGGAATCCATAGATTTTGTTTTTAACCAAATAATAGAATATGAAATTTTAAAAAGTATTTGCAAGGCTTTAAAAAGTTTTTTTATTTTTTTTATTTTTTATGATATGTAAAATTTTACTATTTTACGACCCTAGTGTATTCTTAATTCGATTTTATCTCCCCTATTCAAACTTTCATGTTAAAAAAGTGATTTTAATAACCATAATTTTCACAATATAAGATATTTAAGAGTTCAATTTATGTCATCATCTTGCCTTTTGAAAATTAACCATAGAATCTCATTTTTTTATTTTCTTTTTCCTCCTTGTTATGCGAAAAAAATTTATGAAGAATGTGTGCAAATTTTTTGAAATGAGTTGCATTACTATTGTTCATTCTTTTTTATTCAAAAGATGTTGAACACTCTCTTCTAAACGGTTCAATTTTATTGAATTTAGATTTTCAATGGATGAATGCTAAACGAGGATGTTCAATGTGATTGAAAATTAACTTTTGAAATAATTCAAAATATAAATTTTGAATTTATGATGAATTCACTGTATTTTGAATTAAAAATAATAAGATATTAAATTTTATATTTTTAAAATAACAAAAGTATTTAAAGAACCAAACATTTTAAAAAGCTAAAAAAGTAAAAATTGAATTATAATTCGACCTAGCTGAACTTGAAAGAACGAAACAGTCAAAAATGAAGATGAAGAAGAGATAAGGTGATGCCAAGTTCTTTATACAAGTTTCTACATAAAGAATGCACATCTTTGGCTTTGGCTTAAATTTTCAAAACTATGGCTATCCTAAGTCCATTTTCTATACACAAGTAAATGAGCTAAAATTTGTACAGATCAATCTATGGTAGACATATTAGGCTAATGTTTTTATGCATATATGAATATATGTAAGCCTCGGAAGCATGAAGAGAAAAAACGTAAGAGCACATAAACTACAAGTTCAACAGAATTCCTAATGAAAGACAACATCAAGTTACCCTTGATGTCAGTGGTGCCTTATTCTTCATTGTCAGATTGCGATTCGCAGATCCGTCTCGCTGGGCCTGTTATAGCACCTTTTGCTCGTCTTTCCCCTGGGTGAATAAGATCCTGAACCACATGGTGCACTGACCACAAAAAGAAACAAAGTTAAAGAGAACTAGCAGGATAATAATATATTGAATCCTAATGCTGTACACACATATTTTTAACTATAAATTTAACAAAGATGATATTTTAAAAATCATTTGTGCATAAGATAGACATGAAATTTCATATAGTGAAATTATTGGAGGCATGCAATCTGCAGGGAGATACCCTTGATTAATCCAAACCCTTACCTGATGCTCGGATTTTCAGAAATAGTCCCTTTGCAAACGTCAATTTTTCCTGATGCGCACTTACAAATTGTTCCTGCAAATTCAGCAATCCATCAGATTACTTGTAATTTGCACTTCATTAGTTCAAATCTTATGTCACCTACTAATTTAGAATCGAAATCTTCTTGGCACATATTAAGTGGCATGAAATCATAAATTTGTGAGCAGTTACGCGCAAGATATTTTCAAACATTGAGAACTCTGTTGATAGAGGGTTTTACGTCATCCTTAATTCCTCATCTCTTGTCTTGGCATCAAATTGTTTCAGTGTGTCTGACAAAAAATTAACCTTTTTACTCTGAATACCAGGGTTTAGCATAAAATGACACAAATTCTTACCATTTCTCGAAGTACAAACTCCAAAATTTGATCAAATCTAGCTTGATGCCTCAACAAGAATGGGCGCAGATGACTCATATACAGTTGCCTGGCTCCCTGTCAGCAAGTAGTTACCCAATGATATCAGAACAATCTAAACATTTAAACCTCTCTTTTGATAAACGGTAATAGCTCATAATTGATGTTTTAAATGATCATGTTCAAATAAAGTTTACCAACTTAGATGTCATGCTGCCATGTTCGATAAATATGTCAATTCATGTGACAGGTTAATGATGCAAATTCAGCTCATGGCAATGAAAATCATTGAAGATGTAAATACAGGACCAATAACAGGTAAAAGTAGTCAATGAAGGTAAAGCAGAAATGTAATCTTACATTGACTGATGGCAGCTGCAGCCAAACAAGAAATGCAAACTTCGCATGATAGTAGAGAGGAAACCTGACGAAAACAAAGCAAAGGAATTTTTATTTACAATATAATATTACATCCAAAACTAATCAGCAAAAACAAGCATTAAAATCAGAACTGTCTCATAAAGAAAGGGAAGACCTGTACCAAAAAATTATTAGAATAACAGCACGCGATAAGCTTGCAAGTAAATAATCAGGGACTCAATAGGATGCTATTAATTGATCAATAACTTTACATGCTTCATGTGCGATTAGAATAAAAGAAATCAGATGCAAACCTCGATAAACTTTTCTTTGCAATTAAAAATTCTTTTTTTCACCAGCAAACGCAGAATGACCTCCATTTTTCAAAGTCCACACAAGCAGAGTTAACAAAATCAGTTCAAAGCCTTATCCAACTAATTTAACACAATCATAACAATCAATCACATGTAACAAAATAATGAAAACATATCTCAACCCAACAACAAAATATTAAGGCTAACAGGATCGGGATATATTAATTCAGTATACAGTATTAGATCAGTAGCCAATAAATCAGAAGTTCTAAAAGATGATATTATTTAGTAAATTGAACAAGTTACAAATGCAAATCTCCAACTTCTTTATACCTGAGCACCAAATTATTTTTTTGACAAATAAAAAAGGCACGGGGTAGCCTAATTATGTTTGATTTGCTAATCCGCTAAATCTTCATATATTCATCTTAAAAATAATAATAATATTAATAATGGGAAAAGAAAAGGCCTACACCATACCAGGATAGAATTTTATCTGCAAACACTTCCGCTATACTGAAAGTGCCATAAGCTGCAAAAAACAAGAATACTCGGTAAAAAGTATATCAAGATAAAAAAAAAATACCATTAGCATCATTTATTTTCCAAATCAACAGACAACAACTATGGCTAACGAATTTCCAGCACCTATCCTCTATACCCATGTGGTAAAATGCATATATGCAGATGCAATCACCCCTTTGAAGATAGCAAATGCACGAATTAGCTTTACATAAGCCTACGAAGGAGATAGAAATGGACCCTACTTCCGAAATAAAAAGAAAAAAGCACAAAATAAATAAATAAGTAAAAGAAAGGATAAAAAAAAAAAAGAACATACAAGCACATGGTGGAAGTCTTTCTAACAATTCTAAAGCCTTCCAATCTTGCACAACTAGTTTCAAAAATATGATGCTCAATTCTAAATAGGATTAAGGCATAATTGAGTTGGATTTATCAAAACTCAATATGAAATGTGGTTTATTAGATTGTATCTTTAAGCAGTAACAAATTCTTGCCAACACTTATTCAACAAAAACAAAACAAGCACAAACAAATAGCATTTTCATCTAACATATCTTGTTAAGCATCAGAAAGAAAAGAATCTTAAACGAAAACTTGAAAAGTCAATAAAATTAAAGTTATGATTAAATTCATTAACAGAAACTAATAAAAGAAGTAGACATGCAAGTATGTGTATTATTTTAGTAATATAAGAAACATCAACCTGCCCAATATACAAGCCATTTTTGTTGCTCCAGTTGATCTTTATTCTCAATAGCCTTGAATGTTGAGTAAACAGGTAAAACTGTCCCTACAGAACAACTGCACAAACTATGTATGAGCAATAAACCCAACACTCAATATATATATATACAACACACAGGAAAAGGATTAGGGGCAAACCATGCTGCACGAACTACAATGTTGGAATTAATGGGGGAAAGAAGCAATTGCAAGCCAACCTATCAAAAAAAAAAAAAGTCATGAACTTCAAATACAGAAACGAATCGAGACGCATCAAATATTAGGTATACCAACTAAGAAGCTATCGATAAAGCTTTGATAGTCGGAAATTAAGGCGATCGAGAATCGGAAAATGAAAAACAGTGAATATTAGAAACAAATTGGTATAAGTTAACAAAAGATGGAGATCAAACTTGTAATTCAGTTAACATAGGAAGCGATTCAAACCTCACTTGGAAAAGCCATGAGAAATGAGTTCTGCAACGAGCACGAGAGTAAAAACTACGCTGTGCACTGTTACTGAAGAAATCGAATCAAACCGAATTGGATCTGAGAACTGAATTTTTTTTTCTTTAATTTTTTAGAAATACTGGTATGTAGCTATATAATTACTTTTATTTAATTTATAATTTTTTATATTGTTCATATTAATAATAAATTATTGAAAAAAAATTCATAAAAATTTTGATAAGAAATAAAGAATTAGATAACTTGTCAAGTACAAAAACTTTTTTTATAATATATACAATTTTTTGATAATATGAAAACAAAATTACCCATTTGTCCATTTATCAATTTTAATTTTTTTATGTAAATTTAGTATTAAAAAGAAAAACAATAAGTACACGAGGTTTCTGAAGTGGCACCTTTTATGTGACCATTATAATATGAAATAAAGAGCTTGACAAATATATAAAATTATGGAATCAAGAGATATTATTAATATTTAAAATTCTTTTGTTAAAATATCCCATTAGATTTTGATTATCACAGGTCTTTTTTTTTTTTTTCCTCTCTTATAATTATAAATTTATGTTTATAATTAAAATTAATTAACTTAAAAATAAAATTTTGTTACTTATGTTTGTGAAATTGATTTTTAAAGTTTTTGTTGGGATTAATGACATTTTTCTATGCTTATATGTAAGTTGAGTCAAAGTTGGAACTTCTTAGGACTCCCAAGCCAAATTTCAAGCTTTATCACTGAACCTTAAAATTCTTAATAGCACCATAATTGGACCATGAAATTTGCAAAAACAGAAAATAATATATATAAATACCAAATTGTCAAACATTCTTGAAGTTAAGATATAGCAAATTCCATATACACATTGCTTCATCAACCTAAGATTATCTATCTAGGGTCAGACCATGCTAAGTTGCCAACAGGAAGGTAAAGGCTAAATTGAGCTATAAAGGACCTAAATGTGCTGCTCCACCCTATGAAATAAGCTGTTTGGTTGCAGGCGGTGTACATAAACTCTGTATTTGTATGATGAAAGCAAAATAACTCAGTGCATGAGTTTTCAGTCTTTGGATTGAGAGAGAAAAGCTAATCCAATAACCGAGAATTCGCATAAACAGTAAGGATGTGCACTGAATCATTGTCCACTTGCATCTGTTTGTAATCATTACTCTCCTGGGCGGACATGAACTTGGACTTAGAGGAATGTATGATCAATGCAAGTTAATTTGCCATAGTTGCTCAAACGCAGTCTACAGTGCCAGTCTTTGCACTGCAGCATTTTTCTCGTAGGCTCATATCATGGATCGAATCACCTTTCTTGCTTCAACCAATATTTTGTTCATCCTGTTTCATATTAACAAGTTTTGCTTAAAAACTTAGCTGACAACATCATTTAAGGCATGTAATGGATAATTATGAGGATTAGAGACTAATGGTAAGGAAACATCAGTTTCTTTGAACATCTGTATGTAAAAGGATATAAAAATCAGACACTAATGTGTACATACCAGAATGTTAATTAGGATCAGAAGATGTTTCCCATCTTCCCCAGAATAGGATCGCATCTTTAGAATGTATAGCCTTGTAGAAGTTCTTCGTGTTATCAGATATTTTTCCACAGATATCAGAAGATGTTTCCCATCTTCCCCAGAATAGGATCGCATCTTTAGTATGTATAGCCTTGTAGAAGTTCTTCGTGTTATCAGATATTTTTCCACAGATATCCTGTCCTCCATATGTTATCTCCTTCTGATAGATGAAGAAGAAAATCTATGAGAAAGCAATTTTGGAGCGATAAGAGGGATATCAAGAATTATTGTATTATTTCTCAATGTTCTTCACTGATATTTCACTGTAATATATTTCACTGTGTTATTACACTAATATTTGAGGAAATTTTCACAACATGCAACTTCATTAAAATTATTCCTTACGTTAACTTATATGCTTCCAAACATATTGAGAATGAATACTTTGTAGCATAAACATAAGAAAACCAGAGAGGGAGTATGGTCATATGGCTCATGATAGACTGCTTCTGTAATATTTCCACATACCTTCTGAACATGAATGGTGATGAATCCATCCTCGTTTCACACTAAGCAAGCATTTTCACAGAAGTGAGCCTTTGTACAACATATTTAGATGTTCTAAAAAGACAATATTTCAGTTGGCATGTCAGCAATTAGCAAATTGTCTGATGAGCCCATCCTCGCTTCACGTTAAGTGAGCATTCGCACAAAAGCAAGCCTTTGTACAACATATTCGTATGTTCTCGAAAGAACATTATTTCAGTTGGCATATCAGCAATTAACAGTCTTCTTATCATAGTGCCTCAGAAACTTCATATAGTTCTGCATTCAAGCAGGCTAACATTGAATATATAGAATATGCTTTCCTATGGGTTCTATCACCTGAGGTAAATACATGGGCTCCATTTTCCAGGTATAACCAACTGCAACCAGCAACCTTCTTAATCTCTTTTCCTCTCATCTTCTTTCTTATCCTCCCCATCTCCGACCAGTTCCCTCCTGCTGCATAAATATTAGCCAACTGCACATAACGAGCTCCATTGTCTCCCTCAATCTTTAACAGTTTATCCTCTACTTCTTTTGCTAGTTCTGCATTCCTATTTAGTATACAAGCATTCAAGAATGCCCCAAGAATTGTAGCATCCTCTTGTTCTATTGGAATTTTTTTCATAAGTAATACTGCCTTTTCTAGCTGATTAGCCCTTCCATAAAGATCAATCATACATGTGTAGTGATCAATTTCAGGCGGTATGTTATATTCATCGGTCATGGAATTAAATAACTTTTCACCTAAATCTACCAATCCACAGTGACGACAAGCTGATAGAAGTGCAATAAAAGTGGCTACATTTGGTCTGACTCCTTTCTCCAGCATGTCCTGAAACAGCTGTATAGCTTTAATCTCATGCCCATGATGAGCATAACCACCTATCATTACATTGTAAAAAATTGAATCTCTTTCACTAACCTTTTGGAAAAATTTTTCCGCATATGTTATACTGCCACATTTCGAATACATGTCAACCATAGCAGTGCTCATTTTCTCATCCATTGCAATCCTCATTCTGAATACATAACCATGAATTTGCTTTCCTGGACTAAGTGCAGCTTGCAGTGCACAGGCACCAAGCAAACTTACAAGGATCAAACCATCAGGAACCACTATTTCCTTAGCCCTATACTCATTAAAAAGTTCAAAAACAGCTTCACATTGCTGTAATCTTAAATACCCAGAAAACAAAGCTGTCCAAACAATAGCATTCTTCTCTGTTAATGAATCAAAAAGCCTACGAGCTTCCACCATCTTTCCTTGCGATGCATAACCCACAATCATAGAAGTGATGGAAAAGGAGCTCCCTATCCTACTAGCTAAATGCGTCGACTCCGCATAGTTCATATTTCCACACTTGCAATAAACATCAACTACACCGCTGTTTATAAATGGATTCGAAGTCAACCCATTCTTCAAAACCCAAGCATGGATTTCCTTTCCAAGCTTCAAGTTCCTTAAACCAGCGCAAGCACTCAGAAGGCTAGCAAAAGTATGCTCATTCCCTTTAACATCATTTTGCATCATGTAAAGAAAAAACTTCAATGATTCCTCCTCATAACCATTTTGAGCATAACCTGAAATCAATATATTCCATGAAACTGTATCATTCAACTCTTTATCCCTCCAAAACAGCTTTAAAGCCCTATCCATTTCACCTTCTCTACAACAAGCTGCTACCATAGCATTCTTTGAAACCAAATCAGCAACTCCTTCACATCCCTTAAACACCTCTGTAGCTGCTTGAAAACAACCACATTTGGAATACATATCAATCAAAGAACTCATAGCAAACCCACTTTTATCATTAGCTGTTTTAACCATATATGAATGCACCTGCCTCCCATAAGACGGCATGGAAAGCTTAGCAAACAAGTTAACCATTGTTGTCAGCGTAAACTCATCCATTCCAATATTATAACAGTCAGTTTGCATTTCAATAAACAACTCAAGAGCACTGGATTCATACCCATCAGCGCTTACATAGCCTGATAACATTGAATTATAGGTAACCAAATCTCTAACAGATGCGGAGTCAAAGACAACTTTTGCTTGTTTTAAGTTCTGTGTTTTTATGTGGGCAGAGATTATTGCATTCCAAGAGAAGACGTTTCTGTCGGGCATTTGGTCGAACAGTTTTTGAGCTTCTCGTGTATGGCCGTGCTTAGAGTACAGATGAATAAGTTGATTGGAGGTGAAGATGGGTAGTGTAAAACCAGCCTTTATGGAGCAGACTTGGTATCGAAGACCATCTTTTAGGGACTTCATTTATACGAACATAATACAGAGAAATTTGTACAATAACTTCAGTTGATGTTTCTTTGGCATGTAACAATAAGCCTCTGTTCCGTACAATTGAATTGCAGGGGAGAATGCGAACTTCCCCCTGTTAACTATTGGCCAAAAAAGCCATGACCTTTTGATAGTGAATGTGATACAAGACATATGGACCTTCCCATAACCAATTACCCAATACGGTGAATCGTCAAAACTATTATGTTCTGCCTAGTCCTCCGGATGACAACTCTCGAACTCAAAACTTTCCATCTCTCACACCAACTAAATTCCCTCCATATTGGCATAGATCAGTTAATTTTATAAGTTAAAAATTTATTGAAATATATCATATTATACTTAAAATTTTTTTGCAATAGCTTTCAGTATAATTTTTCAGTAACATCTCCACGGTTGCAATAGATAATAGTGTGATCTTAATCAAATGAGTACAATTACAAATATTTATAGTTTAAGAAAAAATGACCTATATTGAAAAGTTCAAGTATATAGAAATATTTGGAGAGATTTGGTTTTTTTTTTTTTTTTTTTTTGACAATCTACCAAAAAAATATTTATAGTGTTTGTAAGAAAAACCTGACCTGATATTGAAAGTTCAAGTATATAGAAATATTTTGAGAGATTTGGTTTTTTTTTTCTTTTTGCAAGAGGGTAACCATCACTTCGTTCATCGATCTAAAAAATAAAACAAATATCTTGTATTCTATATTGTCTCTCAGGAGCGCTCAGCGAAACAAGCCCGATCGATCTTCCACACTGCAAGTGACCTCCAAGGAAAAGACACTAAAGTTGTGTATTAAGGCATTCGTAGGAGAAGCGAAAAAGCACGCAAATCGCACATAATCAGGTAACTGAGTACGAATAGAGCCATTTGCTGAACTTTGATTTGCCAACAAATGATGACAACAGTTCGTTGATTAACAACTTCAACTTTTGCAATTTTTGTTATAAGCATTACGCAAAATCACATGATGTAACACGTTTTTTTTTTTTTTTTTTTTGCAAGATTGGGTCATCATCGTCATCGTCAAAAAATAAAACAAAATCTTTGATTCTATATTGTCTTCAGGAGCGCAGCGAAAGCCCGACATTTCCCCAGCAAAGTGACCTCCAAGGAAAAGCACCTAAACTTGTTGCATTTTGAGGGAGGAAAGCAACGCAAACCACAATCAGGTTGAGAGAGATTGAGCCATTGCTGCTTGATTTGCAACAATATGACCAGTTCGTGTGTTCAACATTTCAACTTTTGCAATTTTTGTTATAAGCATTACCAACACATCACATGATGTAACACGAAATGAATGTATTACAGCATCGACCGATGGACCATAACTTTGGCAGCTGCGTAGCCCCACTTTGCATCATCTGCACAAAACAAATTCACATAGAAAACTAGCATCAGCCTTATCTAAATAAGGCCCTGCAATTCTTTGTAACACCAGAAAGATTCAACATTCAAGTTTATTGCTTTGAGAGAATATTGAGGCTGATATGTCAAACTATTGCAATGATACCGCCTAAAATGCGTTCATTATGGCTTCTACTAATAATGTTTTCAAATGCTATTTAAGAATAAGAGGTTCAATTTTATTTGTTTGATTCACCTTGTAGCAAAATTTACGTAAGTGAAAAATATATGCATAATAAATACCTGCAATAGAGGCCAGACTAAATGTTGAAGGCACATTGGTCTCTGTCTCAATAGCAGCTTTGGCTACAGCAACACCAACTGCCACACTTTGCATAATATCTAAGCCTGAACAAAGAGAAGCAAGTATCCCGCCAACCATGTTGTCACCAGCACCTGTAAGCCTCACAACTGAGGCAGGAAGGGCAGGAAAATGTGCAGCAAAAAGACAAGAATGCCCCTCACCCTGCATAGCTACAGAAACTTTACTTGAGGAGCAGCTTGATGCTACAGTGTCGTACAACCATCTGCTAAATCCATTTCGTTTGGCTCTTTCCCAACTACTACTCATGCAGTTTGGGTCCTTGGAGCATAAGAACACTCCATTTGCACCTAGAGTAGCAACAACTATCTTGACACCCTTGTCTAGCAAAACTGAGATGGCAGGTTTTAACATTTGAAATAAAGATTCTGTTGACTTGATATTATCCCTTTCGATTGGATGAAACATGCTTCCAATCGACAAAGCATTTGCCATGGCAATAAGTTCATCTTCATTGGGAGAAACAAAAGTTACCTGCAGAAATCAATACATCAATTTGGTTTAACGAAGGAAAATAATTGTGTTCTCCATTCAATGAATTTTCTCTAAATAGGCTTTCCGATTAAAGTCACTAAATTCCACTTTTGAGCATCAAGCACTGTTAGCTTGTTAATTAACAATGACATATTCCATTGGTCAACAATACAAAAGTACAGCAGCAAGTAAGGCAAAGGTTGAAATGTATTTTGCAATTTCAAAAATTATTCGTGGGCCTAGTGCACGAAGTATTTCACATTTTAAAAATTTTATAATTTGTGAAAATTCAAAACAAAATGTCCTTATCATAAACTTTTTGCCGAAGTCAAATCAAATATGTGCCACACAAATAAGTTTGAGGTGCAGAATTTACAACCAACAAACAAACATAGTGGATGTATGCTGATTTTATCAGTCACATTTAATGCATGCATATATATCTAGAAAATCTTCGACCCTCCCTAAGTATCCAAAGGGAATGCGATACATCACAGGGCAATTGTAAAAGAATAAACATTACTGAGAAAAGTATCTTTCCTTTCATATTTCTGAACAAGTAAAACAGAGTAACCATCATGAAGAGCATTGGTGTTTTCTTCCAAAAAATTATTGGTTCATATTTACACAGAAAAATTCAAAGACCTCACCTTGTTGACAACTGAGGCGATTCTAATGGATTTTGCAACTGAAACAGGCTCAAACCAAACTGGAATGTTATATTCTGCTGCCACTGATTAGAAAAAAGACAGAAGTTAATTGACAGCGATGGAAAAATGAAAGGTGAGGTAAAAGGCAGAGCGTGGAGAATAATGAGCAGCATCAAGTATGTAATCTACCATAAGAGGTATACATAAAAGGGAGCAGAGAGAGAGAGAGAGAGAGAGAGAGAGCATGATATGTTATAAGTACCCTGACAAGCAGCTTCTAACGCAGGAGGATTCAGATTTGCATCAACCAACAATGCTGAAGCAGAAGAAATATTTCCCTTAAATTGCAGAATCCACTCAGGAGTGAGGAACTTTTCCTGGTGAAAGGTCATCATATAAATAGTTAACACCTGTATAATGATTCTTGAGGCCTGTACAAGTTCCAATCAAGTGGATTCTTTATCAACATAGTCCATGGAAAATAAACTTACAACTGCTTCCACATCTGCAACCCCAACTACAACCTCTCCATGGGTATCAAATGTGCTGGTTATGACAGCAGTTCTGGTATCTTGGTGTTTTCGAATGCCTACATCACCAATAATTTTCACTAATCTTTGACATTCTATTTGCTTGCCAAGAAAACAATGAAAAATATAAAATAAAATATTGCAAGTGGAGGAGGAAATTTCCTCTCCATATGCTATGAATGCCAAAGATTAATCCAATCAAAACCAAAAATAGCAGAAGTTATCAACCTGAGACTCTTTCCTTTCCTTGACAAAATTGATGTGACTTATCAACTTGAGGAATCCTCCAAGTCCTTAATTCCTTCTAATCAGACCAGCTATACCAAGTGGTAGTAACAATTACAGAGAGAGTTCCATTTTAGTTACATTTGTGGTGAAACTGGAAATAGTAGTGAAAATGAGAGATCCAGTCTAAGAACTAGCACGAATGATATACCAACAATTACATAAGCCACATTGTACAGCTTCCTATTCCAGCTGCAACACAAGAGCATAAAGCTCAATGTTTCTGTGTTATGTTTCAAATATACCATCTACCAAACAGGTCCTCCCCTTCTACCCCTCTTTCTGAAAATGTTGTATCCTAAAATCCTCTTCTGACTCCAAGAAAGAGAGAGAAAAAAAGGAAAAAGGAAAAAAGAGCTCCAAGCCTTAAATGTCCTTTTAGGTTTTTCCGCACCTTCAATTTCGAAATTAATACATATCATTCTACCTAATGCTTAACTATAAATCATTTTGAGGCAGATTCCAAATCCCTCATGTGGCATTATCATCAGAAGTTTCAATAACAAATACACAGGATTCAATCATGATCAAACTGAAGAAGGCTAACATTGGTCTAAAGATTAAATCCAATTGGCTTGCTAGGATTCTGGTGACAAAAAAACAGGTTCAACCTAACAATCTATTCATACCAAACACAAAAACATCATTGCTAAATTTCTACTGTATTTAAAGTGGAAATAAAATTCACAGGGTAGTGAACATACACTAGAGATCCAAAATAAAATCTCATGATACAAACAGGTTACAGTTGACACAAAAAAGTAGTTGAACCTTCAGTGGATAGCCCAGCAGAATTCCAGTACTCCAACAGCAAGTTTCCTGTCACAAGTAAGGAAAAAGAATTTCTCAGTTGGGAATATGTTTCAATAACTGCCATATAAACCTGATATGTTATGGCACTAGTAAATTTTGTATCTTCATAAAACTTATCATATCACGTATACATGCCAAATTTTATACATTCTGGTACGATTTGTACAAGCATAAAATTTATGAATGACAGTCACGTACAAGGAATATCAAGATTTGGGTAATTCATGGAGGCATCTACAAATTAAAGAAACAAAGTAAAGATATGATTTAAAACCAAACTTATAATATTGAAATGACTTCAAATAAATTTCTCAAAATAGCAACAGGCCAGCAGGTTTAAAATCTCTAAGCTGCTTAGCAAGAAAAGATCCATGCAGAAAACTAAAGTAAAAGTGTCTTAACTGCCAAGGAATGGACTTCTTGTATCTACCAACAATCTATTTCACATAAGTACTCCAAAGTTCATGTGATTTTCTGTGCAAATTACAAGGATTGCCTGCGTAATTATGTAGGATGTGCGTTCAAAAAGGAATGCAAAGCTCTCAGGGTTAAAAAAGGGAAAAGAAAAGTAAAATAAAATTACCAGCAATGTCAAGGCCCAAGGCACTAATCATGTAAGGCTTAGTTCCAAGCTTTGACATGCACTCAGCAATATTCCTTGCTACTCCTCCAAGTGCATATTGGACCTGCATACAATTAATCCCTTTATGTAAGATTCAGCAAAAGGAACACTTTTATGAACTAAAAACACTTTCACCAACATCGAAAGTCAGTCCAACAAATGGTTCTATTTCACTAATCAACCAAAAACAAAGTCAAATATAAAAAATTAACTAACTTTATATAAATATAGAAAAATTTAAATAAATTACAACAGAGTAAAAAGTGCTGAGAACACACACATATATACATACCTTGCCAGGAATGGTGGTTCTAGGACATGGAGGCATTGAAGGAGTGGCATGAATATCTAATACCATGCCTCCTATCACTACTGGGTCTCCCTCTTCATATTTTGCTTGCTCACCTTTCACTAAAACCTTAGTTCAACAGCAAAAGATTGCATAAAGTAAGTGGTACAAGGAGTAGAAATTGTTAGATAAAGAAAAAGAATGCGAGTGAGATAACCAAACCGGGTACAGTGTAAGATTATCAACATCGGGTGGCGATAAAAGGTGACGAGAAACGCAATTCAATCTCCTCTGGACATTGCCTTCCATTTTCACACTCCAAATTCCCAACTTCAGCTCAGTGAGAAGATAAAACTGAAAAGGAAAAACAAAGAGAAGTCATTCTTACAGACAGCAGTTGCTCGCTAATAAGGGCCTTCTGAAACGCGTAACTAGATGGGCCTTTTAGCTTCATTTTGTGGACGATATTTTTGGGCTTGACGATACTCTTATGAACACGAATCGGCCAGAAACAAGGCCACTCTGGGTCAGCCCAGCCCAGCCCAGCCCAGCCCAGACCAGCCCATTCCCAGCCAACTCAATTGTCCTTCTTTGTTTTTTTTAGACAGCACAACAAAGAACCAGAAATGTGATCAAAATTTAGTTAACAAGTCGTTATGTTGAGCATTGCAATTTGCAATCCAAAGAACCAAAAGCTAAAAGAGTAATGAGAATAGGTCTAACTACTCACACTAATAATACTAATTAAAAATTATTTTATGAATCCCATCATTTTTTAAATAATCAACAAATGCTTTATGTATAAATATTATTAAAAAAAGTGACTTATATATTCGCCGTAACGATCGTATCTAATAAATTGACTAATAAATTTTACATTAAAAATCTCATATCAGCTAAATAATAAATCTATAATGGGCATATAAGAGCGACAAGATAGTAACTAATTGGTTAGCATTGGTTAGTTAAAATCCAAGTAAGACTACATTATACATTTTCACTCCATAGATTTTTACTTATCAATTCAACTTTACCCTTTCAATATTATAATAGAAAGTACATTTTCATTATTTTAAGAAAATGTTAGAAAAAATATAAACATATATAATACATCTGTAATATATATAATTGTATAAATAGAAGGAACAAATATTTTACAAATTTAATGTTTCTTTTCTTTTTCTTGCTTTTTAAATTTGATGATTTGCTTTTAAATTTAAGTTTGCTTTTTGAAGGGGGTGCAATTGCTTACTATACATGACATTGAAAATTATAAAGTTATTATTCAAATTTCTTTATATATACATGAATGAGTATAATTTTTATTAAATAAATAAAATTTCTATAGATTTAAATTTAAATTCTCTCAATATTTTATAAAATATAAGAAAATCAATCAAACTATATTTAACGGCATAGATTATATAGATTTATCATTCGTTGGAGTGGATCATTAGGAGTAGTGATCACTATATTTCAATTAATGTGCTCTTTACTTTTTTGCCACTACGAGAATAATAAATTAAAAATTGATGTAAGAAAGTTCCCTAAACTTATCCAAAAGCATGCTTAATTAACAATTTAATCAATCCTGATACCTTTTAACAACATAATTTTCCACAATTAACAAAAGATTGGTCACTTTGCGGCAAAACCTTGTCTTTCTAATCAGAAAATTTTTGAGAAGATCAAAGTATTAGAAATTAGAATTACTAATTTAACAACATATTTTTTCCACAATTAACAGTATTTAGTTGTTAACTGTTTGAGTAGTTTTTCATAAAACGTTCAAAGCTAAACGTTACACGAGTTAACTTTTTTATAAAATACTACTTTAATCTTTAAAAGTTAGTTGAAACTTTATATTACTGAAAATTACGAAAAGCGTTAAAAACGCTAAAAATTATTTAAAAAGTTATTACCGAACACAGTTCTAAAATGAATTTCGAAAAGTATGGGCGGCGCATATTAGCATTAGAAAGTGTAGCAAAAATTTGGTATTGGGATTGATTTTGAAATCAGCTGAGGTATAATATATAATGTTTGAAGATGATAGCTTCTTTTCCTATTTTTAAAGATTGGCCACATATTTTGATAGTATAATTCCAAATTGTTATTGGAAAATATTCTAGTGTTGTAATTGTCACTTGAATTTAAAGTCATAGAGTAATAATTATGTTGATTTGATAGTACAATAAGAAGACATGGTATTCATTAATTGTCATATATAGGAAATTTTAAATTATTGGCTTTTCCTCCAATAAAAATTAATGAATTAATTTAAATCTAATTAGTAAAAAAAAAATCAGTTGAATAACTTCTGAAAGTTGTTTTTTTAAGATAAACAAAATAAATAATTTTAAAAAAATAAAATCAAATTATACCAAATGAGCCATTAATCTCTATTAAAAAGTCTAATATAATTCTTGATTAAGAGTCGCTTCAGTAAAATTAATTATTTTGATAACTAGTAGCATTTAGCTGTTTTAATAACTTTTCATAAAATGTTAAAAGTTAAATGCTATGTAGTTAATTTTTTATAAAACGTTATCGTAGTCTCTAAAAACTAATTCAAACGTTATATTACCGAACACCATAAAAGTTGTATTCGGCAACAACTTTTTAAGTAGTTTGTCAAAACTCTAAATGCTAGTTTTGTATATTGTTCGGTAACATAGCGTTTAAACTAATTTTTAATAAAATTAACTCATGTAACGTTTAATTTTTAACATTTTATGAAAAGTTATTAAAATAATTAATAATTACTAAAATAACTACCATACGCCAAAACAATTGATTTTGCTGAATAGACGCAAACAATAAGGTTTAGCATTTTGACCAGATAATTCTTTCAAGCCACTCGTTCAAGCCCACCACACTTTAGGTGCCACCTAATGGAATATCATAGGACTAAATACCAAATGCCTTTCTTCTCCCCCACTATAGATGTACAAGAAAAGGCCAGAGTAGCATGCAGTGCCCATCATATATATACGCGTTGACGTCAAATTCTACATCACATATAGATCTTTGGTGATGAATATGGTCCCCTTGAGACAGTCCAACGTTGATTAGTTTCTAACAATAAAAAAATCATTGAAAAATAAAATTGAAACAAAAAAATAAAAGGACTTTTGCAATGTCCCAACTATTTTGGAATTTAGTTTGGTAAAAATCAAAGTTTTAGATTATAAAAAGGAGACTTATGATGGAACTTTGTGAGGTGTGAGATTTGAAGGCAAAGTTTCAATGCAGGCCCTAAAATTTCCATTTCTGCAAATGAAAAGTAGAGGTGGGTACCCTAGTTTGTGGTAGACAAAGGGCTTGTACCCAATGCAATTGGAAGGCCATAAGGGCTTTTTCCTACTCTGCTATACCTATTAAAGTCTCTCAATGAAAGGGAATGCAATTTTTTTGTGCCAAACTTGAACTGAGTGTCCGATGAGGTTAGCTATGGAAACAAGTAGGTTGGCACTTGACATGCCATGTTTCTGTTACTATTCTTCACTTCAAGGGACTAGATAAAGGCAATTGAAAAATGAAAAGAGGAGTAAAGAAATAAAATAAATATTAGAAAAAAAAAATAAAACTTTGATTCAACTCTGGGTTATTAATTTTTTTTTTCCATTAAAAAGGGTTTTAACACAAAATGAAATGAAATAAAGAATGAAATACGAAATAAAATTGAATGGAAATATGAACGAAATAAGAAATTTCTATTATTATGTTTCGTACGCATGAAATAGAAATTTTATTTTCATTCTTTTATTTATTTTTTTATACGGAACGAAATAACATTGTGACTACACAGTAGGGGGTAGTCTCCTCTTTGAACGACATTCATCAAATTGGTGATAACTTTTGTGCTGGAGAAAATTCGAGCTCAAGCTTGACATTTCTCACTCCTTATATTTTCTACGAGAGGTAAAAAGACCAATCAGCCACAACTAATTGGCATTTATTTTTATTTGGTTATAAAGATGGGGAGGAATAGGATGAAAATCACCAAAACCCAAAGTACATAATGTAACCTAACTACAGTAAAATATTTATCTATGTCAACATAACAAATTTAATAACAATCAATGGCATAAAAAAAAAAAAGAAAAAAAAAAGAGCATATATATCTTTTTCTTGGAGAAAAAAAATCCATATTGAATTAATAAAAGAACAAAATCTCATTTAAATTATCTAGGAAACTGATTGGATCATTGGATTACTCCTTGAAATTGAGAATAAAGAACGTAGCTTTTTTACTATAAATTGAAGACTTTTTTTTAATTCTTTTCCTTTTTAAAAAAAATTAAATTTATATTATTAAATGGGTCGAATGGACAATTTGAAACCTGCCCTTGAGCCTCTAATTTCCAGGTTGCTCCGTAGCTGTCGTTTTTTGCGTATGAAGTACTGCATTGTGGACTTTTTTTGTTAGTGCAAAATTCATTACAACATCACAGCATCAGGAATAATTGTTTTTATGCAAATCGAACCATGTATGGACAACCCAAAAAAAACAAGAGAGACAACCTAGTTCTCAAGTTAATTAATTTTTTAATTAAATATGTTCAAGAATGGGGTTTATAATTCACTTAAATTAATTTTAAATGACACTTTTTTATAATATTTTTGTAAGTATTTTAATACAATTATGGAAGCATATAAGAATGGAAAGAAAGAAGTTGTGCTCTGAACCATATTAGAAATTCAAATTCAATTTTAAAATTTAAGGTTTCGTTTGTTTCTGTAAAATAACTTGCAGGAAAATATTTTCCACAATTTTCCATTTTTTGAAGCGCTCAAGAAAATAAGTCAACGAAAAATATTTTCCTAGTCAAAAGAAAATTAAGTTATTTTTTTTAAGGAAAACAACTTCTCATTCTCGAGAGAGTAAAACATTTTTCGGATATTGATGAACCTTATAAATTTATATTTTTAATTTATTAATCATAATAGTCACTATCTACCACCAGCCTCCACCGATATATATATATATAGCATCCTTTTCATATTTAACAATAAAATTTTATTATTATTAATATTTTTTGTGATCTTATGAGATAAAAATTTTAATATTTTTAATTAATTTTTATTATTACAATTAAACTACGAAAATAAATCATTTAAAAAATATTTTCTTACAAGTTAGTTTATAAAAACAAAACGGAGCCTCTAATATTTTAGTCTATTCCAAAACAATCAGCGAATTTGGGATCTCATTTTTTAGTTTGGGCAACTAATTTTATATGTCTGATTCGACGTAGTGGTTAGAAAATCCTCCATCTTTAATTTATGATGTAGTTATTCTTAATGCTAATAATAATTGAACCAATTTTCTATTGAAAAAGAAAAAAAAATGCAAAATGGAACCATATACGAGAAATATAAAATAATTGATAATAAGTCTATATCAAGGATAATGACTTGTAATAATAAATGTACAAACTACAACAAAAATCAGTCTAAATCAAACCTGCCAAAGCCCTGGTTGTAACTAACAAGGCATATGTCAATTATTATTATTTTATTATTATTATTTATTAAAGGTTGTTAGAGTATTATTGTCACAGCTTTTTGTTCACAAGAACTCGCAGACGGTTTCTACTTGTATACTTAACTGCAAACACATTTATTTTTTAAAAAATATTTATATATTTTTTATTTATTGCTATTAAATTCTGTGTAATTTATTTTTGAAATATATTTATAGATTCTTTAATTATTTTTTTAATATAATTGTTGATTGGTAAAAGATTGTTGGTTGGTATGTGTATCAAATCAATCAATTGTTCAACTTTAAAATTTCCAAGGCACGTGAGTAGACTAACGTTACTCTACTAGTGCTAGGTTTCAAACTCTTTAAATACAATGGGTCAAAATATTTGATTGGGTAAATATGGAAAATTTATTATCCTATTTTTATATTTTGTCACTTTTATTTTATATCAAGATAATATTTATTATCTCTTTTTAATTTACTAAATTGATGAAAATTATTATAGTCGTAAAAATTCAAACTCACTCCTCACATAAGTGAGAATATCAACCATACCACACTCAGTTAAAAAACACATGGCTTTTTGTTACTATATCTTGAAAAAATATATTAGTTTATTTTATTTTTTGTTTTCTTTATACATTTATATTCTTCTATCAATTTTTTATATTTTTCATTAAAAATAAGGATAGATTAATTAATTTTGACAAAATATAAAGATAAAATAGTCAATTTAAATAGAGAGATAGATTAAGGAATATGAGAACAAAATAATAATTTATTAATGAAAAAGTAAAAAACAAGAGTAACAGATGATATAATAGTATAAGGGAGACAAGCAAAATAGGATAAAATAGTATATTTTTACAAAATATGATGTCAAAAATCATAATTTTTAAATAAATATTCAATTTGACCCTTAAATTCTCATATTTGATATTAATTTCACATTAATTTAAGACAAAATAATTTCACATTGAATTTGTGAATATTTTACCTAGTTTTACTAAAAAAATAATAAATTAGGAAAGCTTCTACTCTTAAATATCTTTTAAATGATAAAATAATATTTAAAATAAAAGTAAAAACAGAAAAAACAAAATAAAAAGAATTCAATCACATTATCAAAGATGGATAAGAAAAATAAAAATGAAAAGTAAATATTTTCAAAATTTCACTTCCTTTTGGTTTTAAAAATAGAAAACTTAAAACTTTATTACTTCTTATCAAAAGTGAGAAACAATTCAATTTGAAAATCTGAAAAGTTAATTATTAGGTTTCAAAAAGAAGAAAAATACCATTTAAGATTGAAAGTGACCTCAATTTTCGTAAGTTTGAGAATATAAATTTAATTATTGAGAAACACATTTTACTAAAAGAATATAAAACTAGGAGCGCTACAGCCTAAGGGAGATTACACCTCCTCTTTATACTAAAGAAAAAAAATTAATATTTTAATATTTTATTGTTACGACGCGAATGTTCTTAAACAGAAAAAAATATGATTTTTCTAGGCAACTCTATTATTTTAATTATAATAATTTCATTTATCAATTTACCAAAATGGGTATTAATATAATTCTGGTGAAAGCCAAAGTATTGAAGATATGACATTATTTTGTTTTCACATTGAAGGTTCCTTGTGAAGGTATATAATTTCCACAAAAAGAGTGTAGTAGAACAATTTAGACTTTCAACTTTTGCCTTTTTGTCATTAGCTTGATAATTGCTTTCTTAATTATATAGTGTACGATAATTACAAGTAAGACCGTCCATATAATCCGAGTCATTTAGAATTGAAATCTTAGTAAAACATGTGAAGAAGGCATGAATATTCAATTGAAACATTAATGCATGATTAATTAATTAATTAATGATTATGCTAAATTACTTTACTTGTCTCTATTAACAAAGCCGCCTGCCTTTCGACTTCTCTTCATTTTTGTTTGTGAAAAAAAAATTGAGATATGGAGAATTCGAACTCGTATCTCACGGTGCTTTATTTTTTTATTTTTTCAGATTTAATTACCATTTTTTAATTAGACTTAAGGATGCTAATCTTCCCAGTTTATTTATCTATTTATTTATTTTTTTATCTATAAGTAAACTATTGAAACATCAAGGAAATTAATGAAAAGATTAACCTATCTAAGGTAGGCAAAAACTGGTGTAGCCAAGCCACCTCATCATGCTTACAATATTACAGTGTTACGTATAAAAATGTTAATTATATTTGGGGCGTCTGAGTTTTTTATTCTTTGATGTCTAAGCAGAAAAAAATTACAATTAAAATTTTATTTTTAAGAGTATACGTGGTACATAAATATTTGAGACGGAATTAATAATGGCAGGCTCAAGTATGATTGATGAAAATTAATGCGTGAATATTGATAGACACTAAATAGAAATTAGGAAAAATTAATTTGAATTTAACAATCAAAATAAAATAATTTAATCATAATTTGGGTCATTCCTGCACTTCTTAATTCAAATTCACGCTGAGCAAGCCCAAAATAGGGATAAAGCGTTTCCTTCTGAGCATTTAAAAGACTCTATATCCAGGGCTTGAAATCGAAACTTCTGATTAAAAGAGAAGGAATTCGTATCATTTTATTTCATCCCTAGAGGTGTTTAGGCTCTTTAATCATATGACACGTGAAAATTCAAATTTTGATAATATTGGTTGAAATATCCATATATTTTAACAGTGTTTCATCAATAATTGCAGTGCCATTGTCATAACAATTTTCTTTATGTTAATGTGTTGGCATACAAAGATTCGCCCATATTTATTTGATCATTGTCTTTTGGAATTTCTGCAGGTTCTGTGAATCCAGAATAAATTTATGGAATTTTGAATTTAAATTATGGTATAATGATAAGTGATGCACCAAACTCTATAAAATCCTATTCGGCAACAGTTTTTTTCTATAGTATTTAGCATTCTACCTAATTTCAAAGTATATTATTTTGTGACATAGCGTATATATTAGTATTTAATATTTGAGGAAATGGATTATCGAAACGTTATTTTTCGAGGTCAGCGTTAGTTAAACATTTATACTTACAATGAATTTAAGAGTTAATAAAGCAGTTCGTTTGCTAAACATGATTTAACAAACTATTTATTTCAATAGTGTACATATAAATTTTTCTAAAAGTGATAATTCCGTATTTTGAACATTTAATAAATTTTGTAGATAAAGTTCTCTGAAAATGTAATTTGATTTCTCTACTTGCACTACACGTTTAAAGATTTATAATATATTATTTTTTTATATATAAAAAGTTTAATAAATCAGAGAAACGTGTGGATTACAAAATAGAGATAACTTTTTTTTTAAATAATATTTATCAAATTGATAATAACTTTTACGAGAATTTGAATTGGAGACCACGCGTGGTTGATACTCTACAAACATGTTGACGTAACAGTATCACTAACTGGGTACCACAAATGATATAGATCGACCCACTTGCCCTCTTACAAGGTATCAACACTACACATGGATATGCAAGTTGTGACCCGGAAATCAATTGATGTACAGCTAAAACCGATTAAGCACTTGTTTAGTACTTAATCTTTAGTTTATTTTCTTTGTCTTGAATTTGCTACTAATTGGGTTATTTTATTTTCTAAACTAAATATAAGAAATATCCACCCACTTTACTTAGATAAGGTCTAACCTGCTCCACCGGTCTTCCGGGTCAACATCCAGTTCAGATTTTTAAAAATTAATTACATTTTTTTTTCGAAAGGAAAAAATTAATTAAATTAAACTTTTGTTAATTATTCTTCAATTGTCTCCTTCAAGGATCCAAAGGGGCATTAGCATTTATTAAACCGTATATTCTACACCAGATAGAATAGTATTATAATTTTGGATTAACTATATAAACAACTATGATCAACAATATCGATAGAGTTGTCATTCATCTAACGGTCTAATTTCATTTTATATTATTAATTAAAACACCATATATATCCCTTAAAAGAAATACAAAATCAATAACGAATCAGATAGTTCAATTGCAAAGCGTATTTGCGGGATTGACCATCATGCCTTTGGTTATGAATTTAATCTTTCACAATACAAACTTCCCATAAATTAGTCATTTGCCTCCGAGAGCGAGAGGTGATTAGTTAGATTTATGGACTATTAAAATAGATATTGGCTTGAATACCTCATGCATGTATATAAAAAAAAGACTTGGTGATTAAAGTCTCATCTTAAATAATTTTTAAGTCACGTTTTTTTTTTTTCCCACTCTGAAATATGGTTTATATGGTGAATCTGTGACCCGATTTAATTCATAAATTATAAAAATACATACTTAATCCAGTTAATTATACTTTCAAATTCGCCCAATTAGGTTGATTGTTTGGTGTATCGGATTATAACGGTATAATGTTTTTTTAATTTTATCATAATTATCTCTATATTTTTCAAAGGATAATTTAATTAAATCAATAAATATCGTTGCAATTTAAGATAACTAATTATTTTCTTAATTTCTATATAATAGCCTTAAACAATTTGCGAATAATATTTGAAAATTTCAATTTCACGAGAGCCAAGCTGTCAATTGCTGACCACATACCTATGTTCCCTTGTCAAATTATTGACTCTTCTAAGTCAAAGATACCACAATTATATAATTCGAGAAAAAAAGAAGAGGTCATTAATTAAGTTATACACATGCTGATCATATCTTTTGAACTTTACACTGTTTATAGTCAAATTGTAAACTCAATTGAGTCCAAAAATATATAAAAAATTAAATTAATTTAATTCCCAAGTGATTGAATATTATTTGAAAGAGAGAAAGCATCTCACGTTTCAATGCATCAAACACAAGGATTTTCATCATCAACTTAAAATTTGTCAAATAAATTAGTAAAAAATACATGACAATGAACTCAAAGGTTATACATATACATAACCGAATCAAATGATATACGTAATTTCACTTTTGAAAGAGAAAGAGAGATTATAATATTTTAATGATAATGAAATAAAAATAAAATAGATAATTTTATTATTTGTTTAAAAAATTAAAGAATTCGTGAAAATAGCTAGCCTCCTATGTATATATATATATAATTGATAAAATACTTCCGCACCAAATAATTTGTTTTAGTTCTTATGCACAAGAGGATTAAAGTGATCTTTTTATAATTTTTAGATATATTCTCTAATCATTTTATACGTATTACTATTGAAATATATAAATTTAGTTAAAAGAAAGAAAATTATTATAAAGAAAAAATTCTTAATTTATTTTACTATGATATGAATATATAATGGCTACGTAAACAATTAACCATTCAATCTTTTTTCTAAGAGAAAAATTAATTTTCATTAAGAAATAATATCAGCTAAAACAAAATTAGAAATGAAGCGGGAACATCCTCTGTTCAAATCAGTTTATCTAATAGAATGAAAATCTAATTTAAAACGCTATGTGGCACTTGAATCATTCATTCAATGAACTAAATAGAAATAAATGATTGATCAATTTCATTGAATAGATAATTATTGAAGACAAAAAATAAAATAAAAAAAAAGAAAAGGAGGAAAAAGAGAAAAATTTCCCAAGTTGTAAGGAAAGAGATGGAGTATACAAAAGGGAAAATGTAGGGCAGAGGCTATCATATATATGTTGATAGATCAGACCGTCGTCTTTGTTGACCTACAAATAAAAATATAAGTTGAAGAGACTTTGGTAGCCACTTTTGGACAAATTGAAGAAAAAAGATAATTTTGCAATCTTGTATTATATTAACCCATTGACTTTCTTGATAATATCCATGCTTCTTTTAATATTTAATTATTCTTTTTGCATATTATTTGATTATGTTCACACACTCTCGATATTATAATAATAATAATGAATTAAAAGGTGTAAAATAAAATAATGTTATTAAAAAATTATCTCTTTTAACTGTTGCATATATATTTTAAATTTGAATGAAAGATGATATTTAAATTTTGAAAATACATGCGAATACTCGTAAATCTGAAATCTTATACTCTATGGATGAATCTCTTATATAATTTTTGAGTATTATGTTTTAAAAATAATTTGATTTAAGTAAATAATTTAGATCTCAAGTGCTATTTATGCATGTAAATTTACGAAGTCGTTCTATTTATTTTTCATTCGTTAGTTGTATTCTAATTGATTTGAACTCATAATGTAACAGTTGAGTGCTTTATGCTAAGTAAATAGTAAGGACCACAAATTAATGGCCTCTTAATTAGAATTTTGATCAGACATTTATTTTTTAAAAAATTGCAACAGCTTTTCAATAGTTTTATCAAAACGTAAAGTGTTTACTGATATAGCATTTAAACTAGGTTTTAGATATTAAAGTAATATTTTATAAAATGTTAATACATCGACATAAAGGGTTGACACCTCGATGTGGGCCTTTCACCATCTACTGTTGTAGTATGTTCTAAGGGTTGGTTGGATCCTATAATATTTAGCTTTTAGCATTTTATAAAAAATTACGAAAAACAACTAATTCTCTCGAATGGACTCTGTTTGGGAGATACAGGTTCTATAAGCAAATGGAATATTAAAGAGAGATTTATAGGAGGAAGGTAGCCACTTTTATTGGTAACTTATGCAATGAACACTCTTGAATTGCATGACTTGAAAATAAAGAAACAATTAAAGCAACTATACTTAGTGGTTTCTTTTTTAGTTTAGGACAACAGATCATGCAAAAAGTGCATATAATAATTCTCAGCCAAGAAGAAAATCCAAAATACAAAACATCAACAAAGATTGATCTCTCTATATTTAGTTTCTCCTTTCTGTCTTTTTAAATTGTCCAAATTGGAAATCAAAGTGTCCAAAAACACCATTCTTATCAAGGAGATTTCACATGCCTTCTTCATGGTCCCAGATTCCTTTATGGAACATCTAAGATGTTAGAACATAGACAAACAACAAATAAAAATTTGAATTGAAAAACTTACAATTATCCTTCAAAATTCTTAATTCAAAAATTGGAAAGTAATTTTGTCTAAATAATAAATTTTAATCTGACAATAACACTTTCTATTCTGAAAATAACAATCATATTTAAATTACCCAATACTTGATTTATGGACCACAATTAAATTTAAAATAAAAAATAAAAAATTATGGACCACAAGGTCAAATGCCATTTATAAATAACAAGTAATAGTGAACAATATAACTTGAAACAGCTACAACAGTAGTCAATAATGTAGATTCACTCCCTTTCAAATGTAAATGAATAATACTATTTTTATATATTTCATTTAATTATTACAAAAATACCACCTGCCACATTGCATGTTGACAGTGGTTTTAATCTATATAATGCTACTGTGACTCTGCCATGGCCACCTGATCATAACAAATGTGGTTAGACAATTGACAATTTGATTCAAAGTCTTAAATTGGAAATCAGAATATCTTTCTCTCTTTGTATACACAATCAATCTTTTAACATGATTACTATACTTAAATCAGATCATTTAATAATTTATCTATTTATTGGAAAGTTTAATTGGTCGAAATAACACTGCAGGTATACAGCATTAGTGATTCTCTCTTTAGCTCATCAAAATAATGGAAAAATCATAATTATTTAACATTTTATTTAATGATATTTTTTGTCTTCCATTATATCAACTTTTTTTTTTTATATATACATTGAAAAGAAATAAAAAAAAAGAAAACTAATATATCTTTTAAGGTTTGTATAGTTTAATTTTTTACCTGACTTGCAAGTCAAATTCATCTAGGAATGCAATCCCTTACTGATCCAATTGCATTACATGAATATGTATATTTGCATAGAAAAATAACATATTCAACAAATATTGCCATATATTTTTGAGTAATACATGATTTTTTTTTTTTACTGGTATAACCAAGGGTATAATCCCCTCGTGCAATGGAGCGTAAAAACTTTTAATCCGGAAAAATTGAAATCACTTATTATTCTAACTAACATCTTATTTGTGCATAAGATATCCTTACTAAGATTATAAATTATTTTTTACACAATAGGAAATTAAATGAAACAAATAGTTTGCATGCATCGAATTTGCTTCCATAACAAAATATTATACGGTCTGAAATAAACTGAATCATTAAAATATTGAGGGCTGAATATATAAATTTACACTTGAATTTTGTTATTTTAACATTATAGCACCATCAACTTTTACTTTAACCTATCAAACACTTCATTTTATAAAATTATACCTATTAAACACTTCAATTTCCAAAACTATTTTATTGAACGTTTCAACTTGTAAAATTAGAACAATTATACACTCATTAAAAAGTTAAAAATTATGAAAATTATTGTTTCAATAGTCATACTGCATATTAAGTCAATATTTTACAGATAAAAATCAAAAATTCTAAAAACTATTGATATTAATATCGAAAGGTATGTAATATTACCAAAATTTATAAATTCAAGTGCATGATAGGTCATCCACAAAGTTCAGTGTACCACAAACTTAAAATTATAAAATTTTGGGATGAATTTATGTATCGGGACAAATAATGAGATATGCAAATTGTGAAGACAAAATCCTTAATTTCGTAGCTTTGTCTTAGTTGGGATGCCCACTGTTGTTTCATGAACTCAATGAAAAAGTTAACATTGTCCTTCTTTGCAAATAGAACAACATGCATCAGCTTTTTTGTCCTTATTCCAAATTTCTTATTTATATTTTGCTGCCGACAAAAACTTAAAATTGTTTATTAGTACTCCTAAGCATACGCATGTGTGTGTATATATAAATATATTTGGTACTTGGTAGTTCTCTTTTTTAAAATTAAAAAAAAAAAAAACTTTGAACTATTGAAGTATAGCAAAGTTAAAATGACTTTGAGTCAATGGAACGTAAAGTACATGAATTTTATAAATTAACGTAATATAATTTTATTAATTTTCAAATATGTTAGATTTCATATTCAATTATCTGCTTGAGAAAATAAAATTATAAAATTAAAAGGTTTTTTGGAAGTGATTTAAATTTAATTATTAATAAAAAATTAATAAAATCAAGAAAACCCACTTCTTGGGTGAAATTTTTTTCTATAAAATGATTGAATTGAGACTAAGATGAAATTTATTAATTTTAGAAATTGTAGTTTTTTTAATCAAATAAAAAATATATTTATAAAATATTAAAAATACTCAAATTTTATCAATTTTAAATTATTTTTTATATTTATTAAGTTTAAAACTTTTTGATTTATATCCTTTAATATTAATTGAATATTTATACAATTTATAAGTCAAAGATGTAGATAACAATGATTGAATATTCCTTATTTGGTGAATGGTATACATTTTGTGTTTGAATATTTTAATCAAAACTTTGGTTTGCTGTGCAATTCTTAAATTAAAATATGATTTCAGTTTTTGGTGAATATAAATTTTATAATATGTCAATTTTTGAATTTTTTTTAAATTTACTCTTGTAATTACTAGCCTAATATAATCTTTGGTAGCTTCTTCCTCATTTTAGTTATATTGAAATTATATTACAATATTAATTTTTTTTTTCATTTCAATATAATTTAATTTTTAATTATTAATAAATCCATTGTTATAAAATTGAGTTTATGATATAAAGCCAACTAAAAAAAACTACGAGGTGTTTCTTATAAAATCCATTTGTTGAATTTAAGATCTTAAGGTGGTTCTTTTGACTGGTCTAACTTAATAAAATAATAATTAATAAGTACACCGCTGCTGCTGCTTATCCACTTTTGCTTACGCATACGTAAGTCAGTAACGTAACTGACATGCATATTCACTAAATGAGTAAATATTGTATTAGTAGCATTTTTCAAAAAATTTGACCAATTTTACTATATTATAAATATAATTTTATCAATTTTAAAAATAAAAATATAAATTAAAAGTTAAATAAAATTTAATTTAATTTGCATCGTGTTGATCTTCAATTTAATTAGTTTTATTTGAGTATTCAATTAAATTATCTCATGTTGATCCTCAATTTAACTAGCTTGAATCATCGAGTATAAATAATATTGTGAATTGAATTTTTTTTTTTTTAGAAAATTATAGATTAGATTATTAGTACAATTACTAGTATAATTGAAATGCTTGTTTTATAATTAAATCCCTGCAAACCACGTACAATTTCACTTTTAAGAAATTTTTGTGTAAAATTTTTAATTTAGTAATGTAAATCGTTTATAATATTATAATAAAAATTAATAAAAAATTATATAAAAAATTAATAAAAAAATTATATATAAATTAAATTACATTTACAAGAGAAATTTACAAGAGAAAACTATTAATAAAAAAATACAATGAATATACACATGCTGGCCATGTCACTAGTTATAATATTAAGACAAGCTGTAATTTATAAAATAAAATGAAAATCCAACCATTTTAAACGGATCAACAGGTTACCAGGTCACCCAAATTGATAATACATTAATTTTTTTATTTAAAAAAAAAGTAAAAAAAAAGGGAAGAAAGAAAAAGCCAGCCCTTGTTGTCTATTTAAGCAGGTCCAGTTTCTCATGGAGCTGCAGAACCCGGAGTTCTGCTCTCCTAATGTGGCTGCTTGAGTTTATCCAAATCAACCTTAACAAACGCTAACACAGCCATTTCAAAACACTCTCTGTCTCTCTTTCTTGCTATCAGTTAAGCTAAAGAGAGATGACTGCTTTAAACACAGCAGAGAAGGATGTTGCAAATCCCAGCAACTACCAAAACCAAACAGAGAAAAGACTTGCAGACTTCGATCCTCCAAAGAAACACAAAAGTAATAAATTTGCTCTTGCTTGTGCTGTTTTGGCTTCCATGACTTCTATCTTACTTGGTTATGGTGAGTTCTTTTTTTCTACTAAAAACCATTTTTTAGTTTTATCTCCATTTATATATTTCTTTGACTATAAAGAATTAAGAAACAAGAAATGGATTCCAAGCTTTGAATTGTAATGATTTGGTTATATATATATATATATATATATATATATGATTTTGTAGATATTGGAGTGATGAGTGGAGCGGCTATCTACATCAAAGATGATCTGCAAATCTCAGATTTTCAAGTAGAAGTTCTGGTGGGAACACTTAACATATACTCATTAGTTGGTTCAGCCGCAGCTGGCCGGACCTCCGACTGGATAGGGCGGCGGTATACTATAGTGGTGGCTGGAGCTATTTTCTTTGTGGGAGCTCTTCTAATGGGATTTGCCACAACTTATGCGTTTCTGATGGTAGGGCGGCTTGTTGCCGGGATTGGTGTCGGCTATGCTCTTATGATTGCACCGGTTTATACTGCTGAAGTGTCTCCGGCTTCCTCTCGTGGATTTCTCACTTCATTTCCTGAAGTACGTATACATTAATATATTATATAATATAGTATATAATATAGTTCTTATCATTTTATATATTATCTTTGAAAAACTATAAATTTTTTAATTCTGAAAATAGATTTATTTTTTATGTTGGGACAAGTTTACTTGAATACTATGAGATGTTAAAAAAAGAAAAAAAAAATCTTTTATTTAAAAATTTCATCTTTAAAACAAATAAACCAAAAGTGTTATATTTAAAATGCATATAAATAATTTAATACATTACACCAAAAATAGCTTATAATAATATTATAATACTTAATAAATAAAAACATTTGCATTCATTATTCATTAACGGCGTTTTTTAATTGACAGGTATTCATTAACGGCGGGATCTTGCTCGGCTACGTATCAAACTTTGCATTCTCAAAGCTTCCAACTCATTTGAGTTGGCGGTTCATGCTTGGAATCGGTGCAGTTCCTTCAGTTTTCCTTGCTCTAATTGTCCTTGTCATGCCCGAGTCACCTCGTTGGCTCATTCTGCAAGGCCGACTCGGTGAAGCCAAGCGAGTCCTGGACAGGACCTCCGATTCCAAAGAAGAATCTGAAGCAAGACTCGCCGATATAAAAGACGCCGATATAAAAGAAGCCGCAGGTATTCCTCAAGATTGCAACGACGACATCGTTCAAGTGCAAAAACAATCCCATGGTGAAGGTGTATGGCGGGAATTACTCCTCCATCCTACACCGTCCGTTCGCCATATCTTAGTTTGTGCGATCGGGATTCACTTCTTCCAACAAGCTTCGGGTATAGACGCTGTCGTATTATACAGCCCCAGAATATTTGAAAAGGCCGGGATCCAATCAGATAATAAGAAGTTACTTGCAACTGTAGCCGTTGGATTTGTTAAGACAATGTTCATTTTAGTGGCTACGTTTTTGCTAGACAGGATCGGACGGCGACCGTTGCTCCTAACAAGTGTTGCTGGAATGATATTTTCGTTAGCGACCCTTGGATTTTCGTTGACCATTATAGATCATTCGCACGATAAGCTAACATGGGCTATAGTATTGTGTTTAACAATGGTATTAGCCTACGTGGCATTTTTGGTATTAGCCTACGTGGCATTTTTCTCAATAGGGATGGGCCCCATCACATGGGTGTATAGTTCTGAGATCTTTCCGTTGAGGCTACGCGCTCAAGGCACGAGTATGGGAGTGGCTGTGAACAGATTAACAAGTGGGGTCATATCGACGACTTTTATTTCACTGTACAAAGGAATAACAATAGGAGGGGCGTTTTTTCTGTTCGCGGCTATAGCTGCGGTAGCGTGGACCTTCTTTTTTACATGTTTGCCCGAGACACGAGGAAGGACATTGGAGGATATGGAGGTCCTTTTTGGTAGTTTCATTAATTGGAGGTCTGCTTTGAAGGAGGATAGCTTGAAGAAGAAAGCAGCTAGTAGTGAAAATAATGGTCAGATTCAGTTGGGTACTGCTACTAACACTACTGTTACTAAAGCTTAGTTGAAGGATATTTTGGTAAATCTACCTACTTGATGAAATGTTAGATTAGTTTTTTTTTTTTTTTTTTTTTTTTTTTTTTTTTTTTATGCTTGTTCTTTACCTTAGTTGGTGAGATTTTTTTTTTTTTTTTTTTTTTTTTTTTTTTTTTTTTTTATGCTTGTTCTTACCTTAGTTGGGTGAGATTCAGCCAAGTAATGTTTGAAATATGAAAATATGGAAAGCTTGTATGCAAGAAAAAGAAATCCAACAAAAAATCAATTAAGAAGAAAGAGATATTATTCTGTATATTTTTAAAATCAAATCAAATCAAATAATATATCGAATCAATTCAGTTCATTTGAGCTAATTTGGTTGATTTTTTAGTCGTTGTACAACTATTTTAAGTATATATTTTAGGTTTATAAATCAAATTGAATCGAAAATTTTTAATTTTTTAATGAAAACTTAAATCGAATCATAAATATTACTCCCTCAATTCCACATATCATTTTACCTTGTTCTACTTTTGTAATAATATTAAATGGGAAAATTTTAATTTTAAGAAGTGCGATGTTAACATTTCATAATGTATTTTTAAAAAATTAATATGTTCCGATCATTGTTTTAATTCTTATAAAAAGATCAAATGCTGTTATTAAAGTGAAATGGAGGAGGTAAAGATTAAATCAAATTGATTTAATTCGATAATTTTAATTGATTTAATCAAAATATGAACAGATGGCAAAGCAGAATTAGTTGGAGGTGTAATTTGAAATCTAAAGTTCATTGATAATCTAATAATTACCAATATAGGAAAATTTTAATTATGTTGTACACTTTTCTAATCAACTCAAACAAACATATTTAAAAGATGTCATTTATCAATTATGTATACTTTTCTTTATTTAAGGAAATTATTACGTTATGCTGATGTATGGATGGTGTCAAATATAAATTTTTCTTTTCATTTTTACTATAAAAGTGAATTGTTTTGTAATTTATATATTTGCATAATCCAAAACATATGTACTTATTTGACATGCGTATGAAAAAAGAAGAGAAATCACACAAATAACATGTAAATAATGACGTAAAAGTAAAGACAACTCCAATTATTGGGGAGAAAGAAAATGTTGTCCACAAATATGTGTTTGGTCGAATCACAAGGAAACCAAAGTCTCTGCTAAATTTTTTTTTTTTAAAAAAAAGAAATTGTAGATTTATTTCCACCTCCTATGCATAATTGTTTGAGACTGAGTTCGAATTAAAAAGAGAGAAAAAAAATTTTAACTTTGAATTTGATTTTTGTCCCTAGATATGCAAATAACTTTTGTTTTTTCATTCTTTTTAAACAGGTGGACCTTAGGCATTTGGAGGTTGTGGAAAAACCGAAAAGGATTTTTTTTTGCTTATAAGTGGTGGTTGTTTATATTTTTAGGTTGTGTTCAGCAATGGCTTCTTTAATAGCTTTGCTAAACGTAATTTTTTATAGTGTTCAGTAATATAGCTTTTGAACTAGTTTTTAGATATTAATATAGCGTTTTTATAAAAAGTTAACTCATATCATATTTAATTTTCAGCATTTCATAAAAAATTACTCAAATAGCTAATAACTAAATGTTATTAAAACAATTAACAGCTATCAAAAAACGCTAATTTTATTGAATAAATCCTTAACATTCTTTACTATTTCCTTTTTTCTTTTTCTAGTATGTATGACCAAAGGATTTTGGTTTATTGTATGCAGGAGGTTGGCCAATGGCCTACTTAGTTTGTTGCAATTTGGAAGAAGTGGTCCAACATTGGGTTGGATCCGACTAGTAAAATTACTTGTAAATCGACTCTTTAAAAGGACCTTACAATATTTATACTTGTACTTTTGTTTTTTTGTTTTCTTTCAAATATTTAAAAAAAAAAATGTAATTAAATCTTGATGTAGTTGTTTGCCATTTGTGTCCTTAATTCCACATGGTAGGCACGTAGCAAAATGGAAAGGTGGCTAATGACTATAAACAGTGTAATAGAACAGAAATGAAATATGAGAATCATGGATGAAAATGGATAAGACATAATTTAAGTTATTAGATCAGAATCCACTTGACATAGTTCTTACTTGATGTTTAAATGGAAAAAAGAAAAGAGAAGAGAAATGGAAATATGAAGGAGATGGGGAGAGAGAGCAAGCATGTGAGTCTTGTCTTGCATCCAGGTGCTATGGTCCATGCATAATTAAATAATGTGTCTGAGAATCTGACAACTCATTATAACTCATCCTCGTTTGCTCAAATCTCCAGAAAGAAGGGACCCCCAAATTGCTAATTATAATGAATCCACTAGAGAACTTTAAGAGTGGGTACTCGTGTGATTAGGCATAACTTATCTATCATCTCACCTATTAACAGCCACCGACCAGAATATGATGAAATCACGCTTTAAGCATAGAAATAGAATTATCGAGCACTTGCCCGATAATTTGATTGCAATAAATAATATATTTAAAATTCAACTTTTGGATTAATTTTAATAAAAATTTTTCAATTATGAATTTTTAATTGATTATTGCTTAATCTTCTAATTAGAGCTTCTTTTAAAAATCATTATAAAATTTAATTTTTCATTATTCATTCTATATATCACTTAAATTTTTTTTAAACAAACAAATATTATTATTACCATAATTGACCAAAATACTATTTAATGCATGGTTGGTAATGATACAAAATATAATTGGATTTTAGAACACATTAATGTTAGTCGAAAACACCGATGAATCAAGAACTTCAAGTGGATCGGAAGTCTCCATACTCTATAGACATAATTTCCTTTTTTATTTTAAATTAATGTGCATATACAATCTCCTATTTTTTCAATATATTCAAAAAATGAAAGTTAAACTCCGATTTATATAAATTCTCATGTGCAAGTTACAATAAATATAAAAAGAATTGCACTAGATCATCAATACCCTCGTCCCAGAATTCATATCCTTGTTATGGTGCATATACAATCTCCTATTTTTTCAGTATATTCAAAAAAATGAAAGTTAGAACTTCAAAAAATGAAAGTTAAACTCCGATTTATATAAATTCTCATGTGCAAGTTACAATAAATATAAAAAGAATTGCACTAGATCATCAATACCCTCGTCCCAGAATTCATATCCTTGTCTGTTGTCGGAGTGTTTGATAAACAGTAAATTCTTCCACAAAAAATGAGCCACAACTCCACAGTTAACCTATAAAATTAGAAAAAAAGTTCATGTTCTCTTTAGTTCAAGAGAGCCAGAAAAATACCACTTAACGCAGAGAGAGAATTTACATTAACAAATCCAAAACAGCCAGACTGTAACATGTGATGTGTGATTGTTCTTCCAAGAAGCAGTGAATTTTCATTAATAAACAAGGGGGAATCCCACCACTAGTTTACAAACAAAGTGCCGTTTTTTTTTTTTTTTTACAGATCTTTTACCTCAAAAGCTTTTTCCTTTTTCTAAGGTGGAAATCCCTTGAAAAGAATTACAGCTGTAAGACTGACAAAAGAAAATTAATACAAAAATTACAAGCAATCATGTACATTTAATGTTACATAGCAATCATGTACATTTAATGTTAGAAGCTCTATTGATATTGGTTCTACTTCTCAATGCCTTGCTCAGAAATATGTATCAAGTCATAGCCGGCAGTTGTCACTTAGTTGTAGGCGTCTGTGCACACGCGGATCATAAAATTTGGCAGCTTCACGCTCGCTCATCTCAGGGATTGAATCTCTTGCGTAAGAATTTCCGATTTGGATCACCCCGACTTGAAGCAGGTAATCCGCTTGGTCGTAAACAATCAACATCACAGGTGTTGATTTATCCCAATCCATGGTAACGACGGGCTGCAGTAAAACCCTTGACGCACAAGACTGCGGATCATTTTAAGAAGAGAACAAGAACCAGCTTTCGAAAAAAATATTTGGAATCATAAGAAGAGAATCAAGAACTCAGCTTCGAAAAATATTGACCGATAAATGCATACACAATAATAAAAATGCAGAGCGTATTTTACCTTACAAATTGGTTCCAGGTTTCACTCTTCATAACACCAGAAGGATCTAATAGTTGGGTCATCTCATGGCTCAGCTTGAAGTGTGCGCTTTCGAATCTCATATTTCCACCAGGTGATATTTCAAAAATGAAACCAAAATCAATATGAACTAGCCTCCCATCACTGCATTGACATTTATGTTAAGAGTCAAATACTTATTTTTTTTCTTTACATTTTTCTTTTTTCCTCAAAACCCCATAGCTAGCATGTTTTTAAAGAAAAAATAGTTGAAGATATTGTAAAATCAAGGGAAACAAGGGGATAAAAGATCTCATACCTATCAAAAAGAAGATTCCCATTATGTCTGTCCTTCGGCTGAAGCAAAAGACTGGCTACTGCATAACCTGCACTGCTAACGATAAAGTTTTCACGTGCAGTTTCAAAACTAGGAGAGCCTACAGGCCCAAAATCCTGTTGAAAAATCTCAAATAAACCACCATCTGTTGTTTCACCCATTTGACTTCTGCTTCGCGAGTTAGGAACCACCTGTATGATTCAAGAATAGATACTAAGAAAGATAGCATGCAGAATTTTGCAGGTGATTCATTTTGAACTAAAAGATATCATTCTCAGATACATGGGGAGATGAAAGGTCAAGAATATATGGCATTTTATTTTTATCCCCCATTATGTAAGATATATTTGGATCTTTTTGTTTCTTTGAACATAAGCTTGTTATAAATTAGGCAAGAAGTTCAATTAATTTCAAGAAAATTCAAAACAGAAAGCACCTCATGGATCATGGGCAAGCCCAGAATTCTCCATAACTTCCCACACTGCGAAGAACTCAAGCGCAAAGGCTAATGGTAGATTGTAGTTCACAAGAACTGCTATCTGTTAATCTAACACAACACTATCCATGGCAGTGATAACATACATGCAAAATGCGCATGCATGCTTTATCAGAATCACCACAAACTTCTCTATCATTGGCATTCTTAATTTGCCAAACACTACTAAGTGTATAACATTTTCAAACAGGAATAAAGTTACTGCGAGACTCTTCCATAATAAAAGAAAAATATCTAAAACATTCTAATACAAATCACCAACTTCTGCTATCATCGGCTGATTCTTAAATTTGCCACCCCCAAACACTACTAAGTGTATTAACATTTTTACAACCACATACAAGGAATACAAAGTTATACGCGAGACTCTTCCATAATAAAAGAAAATATCTTAAACATTCTAATACAATCACAAAAATCACAAATGTTTGAAGCACTCAGTTTTATTTCAGCCACTAGTCTAATATAATCTATAATCAGGAAACTTTATGATAAAACTGACTGTTTAGAGTAAATCAAAAACTTCATGAAAGCCCAAAAAGAACGAAACAGTGAAACCACTCTGGGATTTATTACAATTCACTCCCGAGAAGAATGGAACTCTGACCACTTTAAAGGTTCTTCACAAATTGAGGCACATGTCTTACATTTACTTGACATGGCTTTGAAAAAGAAAATCACCTTTCAATTCACACACAAATGGAGAGCATTAATCAACATTCAAGTATCCACACCTGGCTCAATATCTAAATGTATGTACATATATTGGATCATATCCAATATAGCATGCCCTCGGACACAAGCACACATTTCAGCTTTAATGATGATGGAAATCAAAGTCAACCTCATATACCTCTCTCAAGAGACAGATTAGAGAAACGACCCTCCAGTATTACGGATAATCAATAGACGTTAGTCCCCACTGCTTGACACTTATGTCTTAAGTAATTGAATATCACTTTGACAGAAGCAAAGAAAATCTTGCCACATCATCACCGACCTTAAAAGAAAAAACCATTGTGAAGAATTATAAACTCAATTATGGAAAATAAACAATAATTACATAATAGTAAACAATCAGTAAAATTTAATTTACAACACTATGACAAACTCTCTTTAAAAATCGCATCTTTATCCTATGTTTTTATTTGAGATTTTGTTTAGCACGTTTTTAGACCACATTCACTGAGTTTTTCCAAAATCAGTAAAACCCCAAATTAGTCGTGACGCAATTAATTGGTTATGAATCCAAAAACTTAAACCAACAACACAAACTAAAAATAATAGGCAATTATTTCAAAATAAAAGGAAAATACAGTTATTGCAAAACAAGTAACAGAAACATTCAAGCTTCCACCAAAATTATTTCAGGTCTCAACACCTAAAAAATGGACTAAAACCAACATAATATTCAATTATCATTATTTAACATATTTTTTTTTAGAATAGTTAATCATTTGTAATTATGTTCTTTACAAATATATCATGATGATAAACATGGAGGCATCAATGTCAGAAACGATTTCGATATATTGTCTTCAGGTGTATATAGGTTCAGTTCAAGTCTTGGTAATGACAAACAGCTATAACGTTTGGACCCACTGAATCGCCTCATTCGTGCCTCATCACAACCATACCCATCATGTGCATAAATGTACCCATAATGAGGAAATGTCTTAGACAGGCACAATCCTAGATTAAAATTTGTATACTTAAATGGCCAACATACAAAAAACAAAGAATTCCAATATATTAAGTATTAAAATACCAAAAATTTCCAAATTGCCAAATCATATAATAAAATTTCACACATTGCCAAAGATAGGATCCGACTATATATTTGGAACATTACAATTCTAACCAACTAAAATGAGGACAATGGAATTTGGAATAAGAATTTGAATGTGCATAAATGTACCATAAGAGAATGTTTCAACAAGACCATCTGTAATTGATACCTTTAATGGAAACTAGAATTACCAATTATAAGTATTAAATCCAAAAATTTCATTGCTATATAATAATATTTCACTTGCAAAGATAGGATCCGACTATATTTGGACTTAAATCTACCAACTAAAATGAGGACAATGAGAATTTGGAATAAGAATTGAGATTGTGTATCATTATCAAATACTAGTCAAATGAAGACCCCACTCGGGCCAAAAGAGATCACTGAGAAATATCATATATCCTGATTGGACCAACCATCTAGTTTAACTTATGTAGAATCAATCCTATTTTGCAATTTTCAAATTCATATAAAAAAAAATTTGTATTTACACTAAAAAATCAAAACTTACACCTCATTACAAGTCGAACTATTTTCTGAAAATGACAAGTAAATTTCACCATCAACATAATTGTATGCACTCTATTCCAACTTAAATTGCCTGTATATCTCTTGAACCTGAAAGCACAGTCCCTGCTGCTTGTTAAAAGAAGGCGCACAACCTCCTTTTGCTTTTGGTCTGGAGTCTGGACTTATAGCTTTTGTAATATATTTATCCCAACTTTGTGTAAATCCTTACTATTCATTAAATGGGTGTGAAGAAGATGTCTATCAAGGCAGAAAAGTAGATAATGCATATGTGAGCTGTGCATGTTTTGTGCTTTAAGTGCAGTCGTGAGTTTTGAAGTTTGCTATATGCTTCCAGTGAGGGTGAGAAGCTAGATATGTGGCAAACTGCTACTGTTTTTCTCAGTTGTTTCCCCCCTTCCCCCTAAAGAACATTAGGCTACGTATTAAATAATGTTTAATTTTTTGGTATATTTTAAATGTGATATTTGCTTAGTTTTTAATTGGGCATAATAAATCCAGACTTAATTCCTATGTTGAATCCCAATATTAGCAAACATAATATCAAACTTAATTGGATGCGGAACAAAGTTGAACAAAGTTGGTTTTTGCAAAAAGGCATATACATGTATATATATGTATTAATTTCAAAATATCAGTTATTTGAAAGTCTAATTTGTGGGTAAACTTAGTTTCTTAAGTTTATACATTTAATTATTGCACGGGCATCTTAAAACCAGAGACTTTCTGACTAATCCAAAGTTTACACATTAAAAGGTTCACAACCGTACCTTGAAAATGCAAGCTTGAGGTTTTATTTCATTTGGCGTCTCCCGGTCAACCACATTAAATGTAATCATTATAGGAACTTTTGCTGCTGACTGTAACGGTATTCCACTGTCCACCTGTATACCCCTGACAAGCTTGTTAGGAGCAGTTGGTAAATAAAGGTCCTCTCCCTGCACTTCGATTTTTTCCAACTCCCTGTCGTGGCAAGTTCATAGAAACATCAACAGCAAGATGTAAATAAAAGGTCCCTTCTTCCCAATCAGCACTTAATTAAATTATTACCAAACTCACCGACTGTCGTTCGGCAAGTTACACATTAGAACATTCAAACCAGCAAGATACAAAATATAAAAAAGAAGAATCTTAAAAAAAGCATTATTAATCACAAGTATACCTACCGTAAATTACCACAAGCTATCGAAGATTTCTTTCCTTAGGAATTGGATAGAGAACACCAGAAATAGATGTGACTGTCAAAGAAGTCAAATTCCCTTTGAAAATATGTACAAAACGCGGACCACTTTCCAAGACACAAATACCCAAATCAATAACAATATGTCTGTCGAAACATTATTGGTAACAGCGCTTTTTGAAAAAGGAACTATATCTTGAACACATAACAGTTAAGTCATATGTTTGGTTATTGAAGGCATTTGACCATAGCATTTGAAGATAATGGATCTTACCAATCTACAGATAGTACATAAGATTACACATATGCACAGAGCACAGACATACATTGCAACACAATGTTAGTCATGTGATCTATCGCAAATAGGTAAAGCAGCACGTAAACACAATTCAGATTGCCAAAATTTTAACTGTAAGAATATGGCATGTAATTGTTATTTGGTTTTTGAGAGTCTAATCCAAAGTTTACACATTAAAAGGTTCACAACCGTACCTTGAAAATGCAAGCTTGAGGTTTTATTTCATTTGGCGTCTCCCGGTCAACCACATTAAATGTAATCATTATAGGAACTTTTGCTGCTGACTGTAACGGTATTCCACTGTCCACCTGTATACCCCTGACAAGCTTGTTAGGAGCAGTTGGTAAATAAAGGTCCTCTCCCTGCACTTCGATTTTTTCCAACTCCCTGTCGTGGCAAGTTCATAGAAACATCAACAGCAAGATACAAAATATAAACAAGAAGATTTAAAGCATTAACTCAAGTATACCTCCGAATACCAGCTCGACGTTCTTCCTTAGGAATTGGATAGAGAACACCAGAAATAGATGTGACTTTGTCAAAGAAGTCAAATTCCCTTTGAAATATGTCAAGGGCCTTTCCAGCGAAACCATCAATAATATGTTGTCGAACAATTGGTAACAGCGCTTGAAAGGAACTATTCTGAAATAACAGTAAGTATATGTTTGGTTATTGGGCATTGAATAGCATTTGACAGATAATGATCTACCAATCTACAGATAGATACATAAGATACACATATGCACAGAGCCACAGACATACATTGCAACACAATGTTTAAGTCATGATATCTAGTCGCAAATAGGTAAGCAGTAACACAATTCAGATTGCAAATTTTAACTGTAGAATATGGCATGTAATTGTATTGTTTTTGAGTGTGTTATATTTATATATTTTTCAGCTCTATCACCCTCCAATCCATGTGCACGTAACATAGTGTTTCCAATTCACATATAATTGATAACACAAGGATGCTGCTAAGTCATAACATTTTACAAAGAGTTGAAAAAAAAAATCAAAATATATTGATATAAGACTCTGCATAAACTTAATTGTTCTTTAATGACAAAATATGAGAGGGAAGCACTGAGTCAGTAACATGATTCAAGGAATTCATTGTTCTGGCCAAATTGAGATGGCCAGAACTATCGAACTATCAATTTCATAATCTTTTTCATATAGAAAAATAATTTGCTTAAATAAAAAGAAAATATTTTTTTAATTAAAATTCATAAAATTAAAATAACCATATATAATTGTAAAATGTGCTAAAGTTCAAGTCTGTTTAATTATCTCGGGGACTAGTTTATTGTTAACCTTTTCTTTCAGGACTGACACGAGTTACTTGAAAATAAATTTTAATGCATAACTGATGAAATATTCCATTTTAGCAGAACCTCTAACAGCTCGGATCAATTTGCAAAAGGAATTTCTTTTACTTACGTGTACTACTGATCAATACCTTATTTATGGAAAGTGAAGACTCATTGTAACTTTTCATGCTCAAAAATGAGCAACAATTGATCACTAACTTTGGTTTTAGTTTCAAAAAAAAAAATAATAAAAAAGGTTTTAGGCCAATCACAACACACTTTGCAATTAAAAAGGAGGTTCATCTGCTAACTATTGCTTATATTGAAGGGAATGTGTTTCAACCTTCATGTTGAAAATGAGTCATCATTCATTTCCTCTAAAAAAGAAACAAATGATCATTCAACAACCCAAAATATGCACACCAGAAAAATTACAAGAATGTTTCCAATTACAGAATGATGTTTTAGGTTTCTTTTTCAATGTACAAATAGCATTGACAAATAAAATGACCACAAAGACGTACCTTTCCGGTGGTAGCTTCTTTTCCCGGTTCTGGTTCGCATTGCTCACCCTGAAATTCATAAACCCACAACTTATAGAAACAAATAGCCAAAATGGGAAAAACATGGATTTACTCATAACATTAGAAAGAAAGAACATGCTAAAAGCACTGCATAATTATATGAATGTTTCACACCTGTAGATGCCATATCAGAATATGGGCAAATATGTCACTTCTTTGAGCTGCTCTGAGCAAATATCCTTCAACTAACTTCTGCAAAATCATTTTGGCCAAATTCAATGCATTAAGATACACATAATTTTGCAATGGCATGTAGCATAAACAATGATATGATTCCAAATTCCAATCAGCATTCTGGCAAGTTGAATCAAGTTAAGCCAAAAACTTGAAGCCTAAGGATCAAATACCAAATTCATCTGAGTCTCTACACTTGTGCCAATACTAAACTACTGATGTCGAACTAACCTAATCACATTAAGATTGATTTGGGATGGTAAAATATAAAAAGCGATTAAAAATAGATTAAATAATGAACCTGCCTCCCCATTTGTATCATCTTTCTTTCGATTTGGCATATCATAAAGGTAAGGTTCAAGTTAGGTTCAGCAGTTCAAAACCTCACTGAACCCCTCTAGAATTTGTGTAAGATTTGGATTGATCATACCAAGCCTGAACCAATGTATTGATTTTCAACTCAACAGATAACAGCTTTGATGCAAAAAGTATGATGAGCAAAAAAACATTAGCATTTTTATTAAATAAGGCACCTCTTCATCATATCTCAATGACTGGACTAGCTGTGGCATGAAGAAGGTCACTTTCTCTGGAGGGTAGGATTCCAAAACCCTGAGAACATATGCCATGACACGTGGATGACCTTTATATGCGGGAGTGAGGAACTCAAGAGCTTGTGTAATTGAACAAGCAGCCCAGTGTGGCAGTTGTTGCAAAAGTGCTGAATTTTCATCAACAGCCTTGGGGGTAACAAAATATGGCAATGCTTCAGGTATGCAGCGTATTTCCAGAATATGTGACTGCAATGAAAAAATGAAGATGGTGAATCAAACAACATGGTATGAAGAAATGAATAGAATATATAGAGCTTAAGGGGCCAACATCTATAAAGGATTAAAATCAATCCTTTTCAAATTTTTCGCACAGCTGCAGAATACCCTTCTTATCTTAAACATTAAAGTAGAATTATCTAGAAATTAGTAGCAAAAAACAGGACTCGAACATCTTGTGCGAAAGAGTAAGAGACTTACTCAATTAGCTTGTGCAAATAGAGATTTCATAACCATTATTGACATGTGAGAGAAAGGTTAGATAAAGAAAAATAATTGTTCTGCAAATGTAGCAAAAAGGGTGCATGACTGCCAGATAAAGGGCAGAAGATTCATGATTGATACCATAACACGAAAGTGATGTGGTTAAGAGAAGGTAAGATAAACAATTTGGGAAATTTTATCTATTTTATTCATGTTGCAAAGATATTGCTACGTACCTGAACAAGATGAGTTAATTCAGCCTTCAAAGAAGCATTCGCGGGGAACCTTGCGGCTAAGGCTAAGGCAATCCGAGGATCCACTAAGAAAGCAGTCCTAGCATATTCTATCCATTTCTCTGAGCTGATTTTAGGCCGAGACATATTTTCCCTGAAAATTGACGGGAATGCAAAGGTCTTCAAGATCTATAAAAACTAACAGCATGTGTTTCAAGATATCTTTTCTAATGTGACTGCAAACCCCCCACCCCTCTCAATGCAATATTTTTTAGTCACAAAAAGAGAAATACAGAAAACACCCAAAGACACATCGAGTAACATATTCAAAATCTAAGCACAAAACACTAGGAATTTATGCCATAGTGTGGTTAAAATTTACTTTGTGTTAGTTGGTTGTGCCCAAACTTCAAGCCTATCAGCCTCATGTTGACATAACATCAAAAGCAGCTGTTTCCGCTTCTCTTTTCCCGTAATATAGTTCTCCATTTGGCCCCAGACAGGATGAAATTGATCATTCTGCAAAATTACTTAATTGTATCAGTGCATTGCATTGCAACAAGAAAACTGCATACAACAATAGAAACTATGTCCCCTGCCCATACTGTAATTTTTTTTTTTTCTCCACCAAACCAGTTCAGATGTCACTAAATGTTATCTATTTTTATTGTTTTACGATATGCAAAGCAGCAACTGATGACTTCCACAAGACAACCATAACTGTTCAAATGAAAATAAGGACATCTTCAGATAAGCGTGGAGAGTTTTCCTGTTTGGTGATATATAATGAAATAATACATTTTCCATTAGTAAATACAATTACTGGTTAGAAAAATTTCAGGACGGGCTTAGTTATACCAGGATTATAAATTAGCAGAATCAATTATCAAACTCATTTATAGCTAAATTATATGCTGTGAAAATCATTAACTTACCACATCAGCCAAAGAACTTCCATTTTCTTGCCCCCGTCCTTTTGCATCAGAGTGAGCATCTGATCGCTCATTGGAGAGATAGTGAACAAATATAGAAACAGACTGAGCCTCACTTTGTGCAAAATTCATATTATTTATGTCATACCATTCAGGCTCAGAAGCAAACCAGCCCAAACAGGTCCTGAAACACGCACAAAAGACAACGTTCAATTTTCAAATGCAAAAAAGCTACACTAAAGGATTCAACAATATGAGCTTTGACTAGGGATTTTCTTCACACATTCTGTAGTCAATAAATTTCGACTTTAAAGCTAGAATCATTGTTTTCTAACTATATTAAGCATGCTTCATTACACCAGTTGGGTGTCTACCCACAGAGTTGGTGGGAATTCAAACCCCCGTTGCCCCTTCCATTGGGAACAGTTAAAGAAAAGCAACAAGTAGCACCAACCAATAAATGAGTAAAGCATGGTCGCTGGCTAAAATAATCTTCACCCTACACCTCCCCACCCCACCACCGCAGAAGAAAAAAAAAGCATTTTATAAATGAGGATCACCATTTTAAGTATATTACAAGTTGCATAGCCTGCACCTAACAGAAAGGAAATATAGAACACAGAACTAATATTGATAGTAACATTGGGCATTGCAGTTGACTTTCAGAACTATGAAGGTACGTCGTATTGTCTCCTCCTCCATCAGTAGCAGAACTACAAGCTCTTCTCCAAGGCCTATGATTGACAAAATGAAGATTATCATCCTATATAATACAAGCTGCACCCACCCTCATCATTGATGTGTTTTGCAAAAGAATAATCTACAGTTAGCACCTTAGGTCACATCCAAGTTTGAAAATCAGTAGTGCCAACTTCTCAAATACACTGTCATTTAACAACATTTGGCTATGCACCCCCCCCCCCCCCACCCACCCTCATTCATTTGATGAACATAGTTTTGGCAAAAAGAAAACTTCATAATCTACACGTTAAGCACTTAGGATCAAGCATCCAAGTTTGAAAATCAGTTAGTTTGCCAGACTTTCATCAACCAAAACAAACTAACACATGATCATTTAACAACATTTTGCTAATGCACCACCCCCAACACGCCCCCCCAACAACCTTACCACTACTTACATTTTCAGTCTCCTCTGTTGCAAGAGGAAGAAAACCGACCCCCCCCCCCCAACCCTACCCTCTTCTTTTCCTCTCCTCTGTTTGGGAAGAAGAGAAGCGGGAAGCTTTGAAGGAAGAGGGGCCTTTTTTACCATAACAAACTCTTATCTGCTATTTTAATGTAGATAAAATACCATGCATATAGTCCTCCACCCCAATACACCCACACACAACATTTATATAGGACAACAAAAATAAGAAAACAATATGCAGTCATGTAAACCTTCATAAAATGAAGATTATCCAGGTCTTGTAACCTTAGTCAGCATTAGATAGGTGCCATTGAAGCTTAGAACAAATATTACAGGCAATCATGCTACACAGTTCAAAATCTCTCCCTCCAACAACTCATACTCAAGGTCATCTTTTTTTTTTTTTTTTTTTTTTTTTTTTTTTTTTGCCCTTTTATATTTTTCTATTTTCTAATTGTCTATTCATTTAGCATATGTAAAACTTTATTCTTTCACTTGCCAGCAGCATAAATATGATAAGAAAAAATTCATTCAAGAAACTATACAGTAAAAATATGGAGAAATTTACAGTCAATAGAGATCACCTATAAATCCGGTCTTGCAGTAGTTGAAGGCCTGATTTGAAACCCTGCAAATTCCCTTGGAACTGACACGAGCAAAACTTGAGCCCAAGGAGCATGCAAGTAAAAAAGGTGCCAGTGGCTGCAGGATGGCGTGAAAAGTTCCATGATGATCTTGTGGTCCCTTGTAACATTCGGCCAAGGAGCAGGAGTTGCTCGATATTATTGTGATGAACAACCTTTGTAGCCAAAACCAGCACATATGAGAAACCGCATTTATTTAGTGAATCAGATCACACATGCACATGCACAATCACATGCATATGTTCTTATGAAGTTACTAAGATCTACAAATCAATGCAACCAATAAATTTGTCTGTAACAAAAGCACATCATGCAATGCATATTATGAGTCCAAAAAATCAACAGTCCAATTATCGACAAAAACCTTGGTAAAGATCCATCAAACGACACAATAAAGCAAGTAAACAAACTCTTTAGGCATTCCAAACAATTACTGAATTTACATGCACCTCAAGAGTATATTTCATCCAAGAGCAAACTCTCAAGAAAATTTTAAATCATAACCAGATGGTGATGCACCCCTGTCAATGACATCCCATTATATCTAGGAAAAGGGCAGCAGTCAGTCAAATAACCAATGCAATTCCCATATTATGTTTCTGCAACAACAACCTCAGAGTTCATATCAGTCAAAAGAGTTGAATGCTAAAAAATCAACCCAGTTTGACAACCCCACATTCTCTTCTTCCTATTCATCAGTTTCAACCGCGACACATTCTTTTATTTTGGGCTGGTAGACATTCCACCAAATGAACTTTTCTGACTCTGTTAACCATATAGAGTTCCTGCAATCCTGAGTGAGGAAAGAAAAAGAGCACCCTGAATCTCAAATACACAATACTTTTATGACCTCCACAAAAATAACTTCAAAAGAGCTAGACATTCTACAGGCTTCTTTATTCAACACTTCATATTCAAGATTTGTCCCTATTTTTTATCTAGAATTTTAGATAAGTTTGTAATTTCATTTACTCATTCCATATATATGACAGCATTGGGGCATATTTTGGCCAATCTTTATGGAATAAAGATGGTTATAGATGTGAGAAGCTAAGGTCCCAGTTCAGCTTAACAAACAATTATTTGTCTTCTTTGAAGGATAAAGAGAGAAATTCAGCATTGCTTGAATTACAAAGTCCAGACATAAGACACATACTGAAACTTACCAGATAGACTGCAATTCACGAATTCCCTTTCCATCTCAATTGCTTACTAAAATTGCAATATCTAATCCTATTTGATGCAATTGACAGAAGAATGAAATTCAAGGTGCATGATCCTGCCCCACGAATGCATTCTAATATATACCAACAAAGTAACACAAATGAAAAAAGAGAATGCAGTTGGGAAAAGAGACAGTATGAGAAATTCATTAATTACTGACCTCAAAGCGATCAATAAAAAATCCGAGCCATAATCTATGTGCCATTATTTGTCCAACAGGATCAATTTCAGGTAGCTGTTCTGGTTCCCCAGGAGAAAGGTGAGGCCTCAATTTTGCAGCAGGTCCAGAATACTTCACTTCAGATGCAAAGAGGCCTCGTTTCGTGTCGATTGTCCATAACCAAGCATCAACAAGCTCAGCAAGAACAAGAGACCCCAATTGGGGTGCAGCTGAAACCAACCATGTCCAAACAAAAACACCAGTCTCCATTGCATCTTGTGTAGAAATATATGCCGGACACCAACAAAGAAGACGTAGAAGTTGAGCAAAGCCCTCTATGTTAGATTTTGAATCAGAAACCTGGTCAAAAAGAAAAAACATGGAAAAAAAATTCTCTCTGAAAAACTTACACATTAGCTAGTAGAACATGAGAATATTTTTACCAGATTTGAGAGAAGTAATGCAGTTGCCTGAGAACAAGTATCACGAAATTGTGATTTGTCCACTTCGCCGCCTTTCTCTGCAGTGCTGACAAATTGTTGAAGAAGATGCACAAACTTGTTAAGTAATATCCCATTAAATGAATCATCCTCCTGTGGAGGTTGAGAAAATGCTCCAGATATTAATCTCTGAAGACCACCTCCAAAACCTGGTTGTGGGTTACCAGGTTGAAATCCACCAATACTGCTATATAACCTTCTCATCCCAGCAATTTCTCCAGCATGATTGCACTTAACTGTTGCACTGACTATACCAGTACTGAGTACCTCCAAATTGAAGGCTTCTGTCAATTTCAAGTTTGCTCCTGATGCAGCAGCTGCTGCAGCCATGACTGCAGGAATATTAGCTGTTCGTATGCCAGTCCAATCATTTTTACCAGTCCCAATTCGTATCTCAGTTAAAAGAGAAACCACATCAGTTGTCGGTTGTGCTCTCTGCCATGTGTTTGCTTTGCAGAGCTTTTCCTATAGTATGTGGAACCACCAGAAAAGAAAAGCCAAATCTATCAAGATAAAGATAACAACAAGGAATACTAGAAGAATCGATGTCAATTTTAAATTATATAAGCAAGAAAATCATAAACATCAAGGAGGAATTAAGGATGCTGCATAAATGGAAATAAGATGCAATGTTAATTTCCATACGTATAAGATTATTTTTTAAAGTTTATCAGGTTGTTATCAAAATTGAAGATTAACTGTTAAACTGCTAATAGATAAATATGTTTTTTACCAGGTTAAAGCATAAATATAAAAACCAGAAATATTTCAACTTTGTTTACTTGTTTAAGCATGAGTGATAATGGTGGGTTAAGGTTCTCCAACAACAATGATGGTTCATTTTATTGGTAACATTGGGTTTGGTGTAAACGGTTGAAAATTTATCACTCATTCTTCACTTACTTTCACCCCAAACCCTGGTTATTATTCCACACTCAAAAACAACCCCAAAAGTAAATCAATCAGAAAGGATGAAAAAATGTCAGAAGGGCATTTACATTCCTGGTGAAGCCCCTCAAGAAGAAACATCGAAACAAAACAATAAAATCAATTTGTCTCACAACATATTAAAGACAAACTGTTCCTCAAAGATGCAGGTATTCCTCTCCTTCCAAACACTTCCACTGAAAAATAGGCACAATTCCAAAAGGACTTTCGCCTCTTTTTTACCACCAACCGCTTTCTTGTTTAAGCTGCAAACTACAAGTTTTAATTGAGAATTGAAATGCTAAAGGAGTCACCTGGTTCATGTTGAGAAATGGAAGGGTAGAGATAATACTAACACAACAAATGTACAAAAAACAAAGGTTCTGTAACTGAACCTTTTACACTATAATTTCATTGATTTCCTTAGTGTTTACGTAGATCTAATTACGTGGTAGAAAATGTAAAAGTAGCCTACTGCTACACCTTAAGCATGCTTAGCTTAACTCATAACTAATCATACTTTGTTCACTTAAACACTCAATACTAAAGCCCATACCTGCTACCTAACCCCACTGACATGCTTACTGGGACAGCAAGCTTACAACAGAAAACACAAATCAGATTTTCCCTCCAAAATCATCATACAACCAAAGAGCTGTAACAACATAAGTGTCATAGACTTCAAAATTTCAGCAATTTATAAATGAAATCTAAGATATTGTAGGGGATACTCTAAAATGTTTTACAACGAAATGCACCACCATTCTAGTCAGCAACCAAAAAAAGGGCTAACCTAAGTCACAAAGTGGCTTACAGAACAAAGAAAGTATATCAATAAAACACAGAGGGGAAATCTAATTCGACATTTTCATAAATGCTTATGAAATTATTTTTTGCATATACTACATCAAAATATTAAACAAATATAAAATCACTCTTTGGGATAATTTTTTAAATAATACCAACCATGAACTATTCATCATCCAAAGACTTACAATCCAGAAAACAAGTTATTGATTGATAATCATTAATTGCAATTATGACCAAAAGATAACTTTCCATTTCAATAAAATGACTCCATTTTGCAGCTCTTTGGCCCTTTTGACTAGTACAAGACTTCATTGCATATAAAAGAAAAATACAAGCTGAATATGCCTGAAATGAGGGAGAGAGCATCTCTCGTTCTCAATGCATTGATGAAAATGTTAAAATTACTCAAATAGGATAAGCAGAACTGCTGAACTATTCACTGATTTGTACCAAAATAGAATGCACATATCAAATTATTCTGGCATCCAATAATTAATGGATTATCAAATCAACCTGAAGTAGACCCTGGCTAGTGCATGGGGCATATGAAAGTGATATGCTGATCCATTCTCTCAAAATTCTTTGGTATAAAGAACGAACTGTCACTGCCCAAGCAGGATCGTTAACAACAGTAGAAGATGAGTCGTTATTAACTGAAAATAGCAGGGAGTCAAAGCAAGATGAATTCCACAAGACCTGCATAGATGGATTTTCCACTTATTCCAAATAGACTAAGCAATATATCACTCAAAAATAATAGAAACAAATCAATGAATGATCAATGATATTATCAGAAAGATTCTACCTGAGCAAACTTATCTCTAAGCTGAGTCAACAAATTAACAGCAATATCCCGGATGTGTTCCTCTCTCTGCGACATACTTTTAATGAGAAAACAGGTATGGGCAAAAAGAGTTGATTCTCTGCTCTCAGTTTCATTGCCTGTGTAACTTTTTTGATCTTCCTGAACTCAAATCGCCACATGAATGAAGTTTAGATAGCAAAAACGAGAAGGGAGAGAAAACCATCATACAGCAAGGAAAAGCACACTGCATTTCCACAGTATTATTATCTAAGTACTTATTAAATTGTGCAGGAAATTAAATCAGTTAAATTGCATTCCAATCATCTGCAACCAATCTTGGAATCATTAATTGTAGCATGCGGAGAGTAAATAACATTAATTGAACATAAAATCAGAAGGAGATGCAAGCATCATAGAACAAGGGAAAGAATCACCACTAGAGTTATTACATGAGAAGTAACACAATGAAAAATGTATAATAATAAGACAATTCAGAAGGATACATTGTCATTTACCAACATCAGTAGCAACCTATTGTTGAGGTAAGCATCCAAGGGTTCTCAGCTATACCATGAGTAGCTCAGAAATATATGCCTTTGCATTAAGCAATCAGAGATTTCTAGCATTGTAGTAGACAATGCCACATAATAGTTCGTGAAAATTATGAAGCAAAACATAGGCCGCCTTTCTACAGACATTTTAGAAACACCTAAAAATTTAGGCACCCTAAAAAACATGGTCAAGGTCTTGCGCATACAACATTCATGCACACAAGCATGCAGAGAAAGATACAAGAATTACAACTCAATTGTTTAAAAACAAAAAGAAAAAAGTAGGAAGGTGGGGGAGGAGAAGAGGAGAAGTCAAATCTCTGTACCACATTCAGAACTCAATTCCCACCAAAAAAAAGTGGGACGCAAAAGTAGAATTGGGGAAAAAAAGAAACAAACAAGAATCTAATCAAATACAATCCCAATCAGGTGAAGTTAATTTATTTTACATTTTAAGGAGAGGATAATTAAATATGCTATATAAAAGACTTGCTACTTCTGACCAAGATCTATGACATACAACTCAATGGACACTGCATGTGAAGAAAAATTATAGGGGAGAGAGAATGAGTAGCTTAATACCAGCCAATGTACTGCTGCTTCAAATGCCCTGTGGACAATTGCCGTTAAACATTGGAAGACAGCAGGCATAAGGTTTGGAGTTTTTAGGTACTCAAAAACACAACTGAAGGCACTTCTAGCAGCAGTCAAACCACTACCACCATTGAGGATGCCACCATTACTGCTGAAACGTATTATCTCCAAAAAAGCAACAGCAAGAAGATAAGTTGCCTTCACACCTGTAAAACATAAATGAAAACCAAGAAGCATCCTTCAATCGCCAAATACGGTGGAGATCACAACCATTTATGAGGGATGACTCCAGACGAAAAAAGGACTAAAAATGATTTTTCAGACGGCAAAAGCAAAGAAGACTCAACTCACAACCGTTGAAAAAATAAATAAATAATATATATATATATAGAAAACCAAGAAAGCATCCTTCAATCCGCGCCAATACGGTGGAGATCACAACCATTTATGAGGGATGACTCCAGACGAAAAAAGGACTAAAAAGATTTTCAGACGGCATAGCAGAAGAAGACTCAACCTACAAAACCGTTGAAAAAATAAATAAAATAATATAATATATAATATATATATATATAATTCCACACAATTATATATATATATATATATACACACACATTTCCTTCAGATGACAGAAGGTTTTACTAAGACTAAAGTCCAAAATTGCAAAGAGGAGAACAAGAAATCCTAAGAGAGAAAAGAAAAAGGAAAAAGAAAAGATTAAACGTTTACATAATAATATTGTCTAACCTGAAATCGTGCTCATTGCTGCAATTTCAACTCGCCCTCCCAAAGCAGCTGAAAGAGCAGCTCTATGGGTAACAGCCGCTTTCTCATTGCCACTACCGCGACGGCTTTCAGGGTTGTGAAGGGCATTTAGTTCCAATTCATCTTCAAGCCATTTGACAGAGCTGACAACCTGCAGTAAAGTTGTCACATAAGAAAAATTTAGGTAGGCGTTAGTTCACTCCAATAACTACAGATAAATAGAAATTTATTTTAGGTACAAAAGTAAAAAAGCAATCTTCCAAGGTTGACAATGCAAATTGAAAAAATATCACACTCACCTAATTACATTCAATTTAGTAACTTATGAGCCTAATTTAACACGATAATTAAATGAAAATTTCATGTCATAGAAAGAAAAACATTTTGGAGCATGGTATCAATTCAAGTACACTCCATTTTCAACAGCAAAATGACAGTTTACTTCAAATCTACAAGAATATTTAATTCTGAATGTCCAACGCCAATTCAGTGTCACACTAAACCGCATCATCAAAGGGGCCTGAAGCCCATAAATTCAGTTAATACATGAATCAGTTTGATCTTTTTCCACAGCTTATATTCTAGACTTTCTACGTGAAATCTACCATATAATGGTGCACCGATCTGATTTCTAAGTTGCCATGGCAGGGTTTCAGGGGCCCTAATAAAACTTGCAGGATGAATTTGAGGGAAGAAGAGGGAAATCAGATAGACCAATAGCCTCTGTTGCATGTAGTAGCATTGGCATTCACGGGAACTATTATAAGACCGCCTTAAGCTGAACTGACTAGACTAGATAGTCCAAGCAGAGTCCGGGCAGAGGTGAGAGTTTATATGAAGATTTTAACAGCCACGCTGCATTCATTTCCTTGAGAGTGACAGAACAAAAAGACATCAGTACAGTAAAGCTCTGGAATATCCTAGGATTTAACAGATCAAGTTCAGTTGTATGAAAAATCAAATAAATATAACAAAAAAGCTGAGAAGAAGGCGGAACTAAATTTCTCAGCATGGAAGAGGAATGAGTCATGCTCAACTCAAGAGCTATCTCTAAATAAACTTAGAATCACACAAGCCTTTCAGGTTTTGGTTGGATCTTATTTTGCTGTTTTCAACTCCTCTGATGTTACCCATCTGCTTAGTGCCTGTTTAACCCAACTTATTTCCCTAATAAATTGCTTTCAAACAGGCGAAGACTTGGCATAAAAAAATAATCAGAAATATGATTGCAAAGCATGTTCTGGAAATGCTACTTTTACTTGAATGCTTAAAAATTTTCATAGATGAGTAAAACAATATTAAGAATACAAGAAATAAAGTGTATTCTAGCATATCAGTTATGATATGAAATGCAGACATATTGATCAAAGAACAGTGAATTGTGGAAGCAATTGGCAAATTAAAATGATACTCAGCATGAGACGTAGAGCATATTCTCAAAGACAGTGTACCAAAAGAAATTTGACATATTCATTTGTGCGGTGTGGATGTATGTATATACTATTGCAACTTCAGAATTAAACAATTTATCTAGAAAAAGAAACGGAAGTCATCATCATACGAGGGGGAGAAAATAATACTTTTATGAGACAATAAACAAGAATTATGGAAGAATATTCACAAACTTACAAGAGGAGGAGTCCCTTGAGCAATACATTGAACGGCAGAAGACCACTCTGCATTCCACATGTACGGTCCACTCACTGCTTGAAGTGCAATTGAACCCACGCTTCCCACACTGTTCAAGGTAGTTGAAACTGACTTTGCTGGTTGTTGATTTTTCTGTATAGGAGGTGCTAAACCAAAAAGGGCAATGTAGAACCATAAATTTCGGAATAATTTCAAAAGAGAAGGCTCCACATCTACAGTAGGATCAAAATCAGAACATATTTCAGCAACAGCAGGAAGAAGAGGCCCCAGAAAATCTGCTCCACTCCTGTACAATTGGATTATCATATATAATATCTCTGAATCAGACACACAATGAAGGGATGAAAATAAAAATGGTTGTTCTAAACACATAACACCAAGACTGCATAATGGGACAGCTCTATACCTTCCACTTTTGGATTCAGCAGCCAGGCCTACATCTGAGCACAAAGATAGCAAACGATGACGATAGTCTGAACGCAATCTCATATTTGTAAGGCCATTAGCAATCAAAAGAAATCCTGCAGGGAGAGTCTAGAATGTGATTGAAAAAGTGAGCAACCATTTGATAAGATAATCAATCAAGCAATAGCTTCATGCTTAACATGGTCACAGAATTAAATACCTCAACACGTTCTGTTGTGGCTTCCGGTGCCAATGTTTTGCTTTCAGCAGCTCCTACACCAGATAATTTACACAAGTAACTTCTTGTCATCAGAACAACAGTCTCACGATAGGACTTCTCAAAACCTAAACTTGCTATGCGAGATACAGCATCAAGAAGCTGCAACGTGTAAGGGGGATAGTCACTAAACCATGCCACCAAATTAAAGAAGCATGATAGAATATTGCCACTTGGGATGATAAATGTTGAAAAGAAAATTAAGGTAATGAGATATAATGACATAAAAGCCTTATTCAGCAAACACATTCTCTGAAGACAAAGATTCGTACTCGGAGTCGCAATAAACCAGGACATGAAGCGTCACCCTCTTCTAAGCTTTCAATAAAAAGAGGGAGTATCATGTCTACTACTTCAGACTTGTTAACAGCAACAGTCAGATCAGCTAGTAAGCGTATAACATTAAGTTGCACAGCTGGAACTCCCTGCTTTTCCTTGTCAGCCTGAAAATAGAATGACTTGTAATCATAAAATGGAACTCAACCATAAAAATTAATTAACAGAAAAAAGGAATACTAACTATGCATAAATTAGTGCAGAGAGGAAGCTTTTAAAACCCTGCTGATTAAATTACAGTGTAAATATACTTGATATTATTAATCATTGAACACAAACCATACGATAAGCACAGATAGAAGATCTTCTCATAAACAGTGAGCATAATGCTGGGAAAAGTTACAAAATATATGAAGAAAGTTACAGAGACTTCTTTCAACAAAAATTTTGAAATCTTTACATTAACATATACGTAGGAATCCACCATGCCAATTCATTAAATTGATAAACGACTCAATGCATTTTCTCAATTGAAAATTCAGGTAAATCATATGAATCTATGCACTGGAATTTGGGTTCCCATAGCATAAACCAACCTGTTCATCATAGTCATTTCGTTCACGTATGCTTGTGGCTAATCCCATGATAAATGTGTCAACAGGAGACCGGTCTTTGGTCCACCCAGATTCTATTATCTGACAACTAGTCTTCATGACAGTCTCAAACATAGCTCCCTGGCTGTCCCCCAATGTATCAGCCTGTCAAAATTAGGATATACAGCAATAAACACCAAATCCACTGAACTGAATGTCTAAGCTACATGGTTAAAAAAAGGATACCTGTGTACATGCAGTCAGCACAAGAGGCTTGAGGCGAATCAACAGAACACGCAATGGCTGACCTCCTTTAGTGACAGCAATATGTGCAGTGCCAGTGAGGAGGGAACTGAACAGCTCTTCGCAAATTCTCAACTTTCGCCACACAGAGATCAAACACGCTTCTGCAGCATCTATCATTAGTGCAAGAGTCTCAAGCACCAATCTCTTGGAGGTTTTCCCATCCGCATCAATAGATGCAATAGTTTTAAATTTCATCTTTGCTGCCGCCTGATAAACAGACAGTTTTGCATTCACTCTAGCTTTTAAAGGTTGCCCCTGCTCAGTCCAATCCCGCTTCCGTATCTGCCCAGATAACTTTCTTAATCACTCACTAAATTCAGGAAATTTACTTAGTTAATTTCTCTACTGCACTAAGTAACACTCATACACAACCAGACAAAACGAACCCAAAAAATTATTTTTCTAGAGACACGCACCAATATATTCAAGTTATAACCACTACCCCTTCTAAAGTCTTTCCTCAAGAAGTTCAATTTTTAGTCATTCAGATCAAATGCACTAAGAAGTTCAATGTTTAGTCATTCTGATTAAATGCACTAAAATGTTTACACCTGTGACAGCATATAAATTAAATTCAATAATTAATGATTAACCTGTTCCCGTGGATGATTCTTTATCTGCCTCTACTTCTTAGTTTTCCTAACCTAATTTCTCTTTGTGGCCCTTTTGCTCAAGTTACTATATTTTTTGGTCTTCCAGTAAAATGCAGTAAGGCTACCTACTCACTACAAATGACGGTAACAGTTCGCATACGAAAAATATTGACAATTACCTTTAGAAATGCAGACAGAGAATGTAACTGCTTCTTAGCAATTGTCCTCAGGCTCTTCAAAAGATCATTATCAATCTTCACACGATCCAGAACATGTGCAATTAACTTAAATGCAATCACCTGCTTCTCTAATGCCTCCACAGACTCCTCTTCAAAGGAAGCCACTTGTTGCCTAAACAAACCTCCGCCTCCATCATTGAACCCAAGACCCATTGCCATAGAATCAAAACCACTCTTCCACGCTACGCTGCCTCCATTTATCGCCACAGACATTGACGACACCACACTGGCGCCGGACGATCCCGAGACGTGGCTCGTATCATTCGCGGGACTGTGGTTAGAATTCCTATGGTTTACGTTGTTCATTGGCGAGCACTGAGACGACGACGTTTCGGAGCTTATACCAATTTGTTCACTAGTAGAAGCCGAAACCTGGCCGGAGGAATTCAACTGATCGAGTAGGCACGTCACCAGTTTCTCCGCATCGTACTGTTCAATTGGCGGGAAATTATGCGTTAAAGCCAGCAGGAAAGCCTTCGAAATAGCTGAATTATCACTAGCATTGTTATTTATCGCAGCCATAATCACGTCCCCAGCATAAGCAGCAATCTCCTCGGAGAAATCCACGGACAACTCAGCCGCTTTGGTTATATATGCCATAAAATCGACAAAGAATAAAGAGATCGAGTCGATACCGAGTGACTGGGGCCAAAATGATTGCTGAAACGACAACGGAATCGCGCGAAAAAAATCAAGGACGATATCTTCAGGCCTATTATCAACGTATTCAGTGCACTTAGAGAGGAATCGAGCCAAAACAAGGACCGCATTGAGCTGTGACCGCGAAACCCTAGGGGAATCGGCTTGGAAAACCTCCGATGGAGGACATCGATTGCAAATCCACGTCAATTTTTCCTTGAATTGCGTCGGTTTTTGCGCCACGAGGTCGCAGAGCTCCACCAGAGACTCCATTGACAAATCTAGAAAGAAAAATCAAAACTAGAGAATTGAATTGAATTGAATTGAAATGACAATGTATCAGCCAAAAAGTTATATATAAATCATAAAAAGGGCAAAATAGGAGGTTTCAGTGTAGGATGAAGAAGGAAATGGCAGATTAGGGTTTCATTTTGTACGTGAAAGGGAATGAAGGCATGTTAAGGTCTCTGTAGGTAGCTGTTTTAGCTGGTGTTTTTGCCATTGTTTTCTCTGTTCCCTTTTTTTTTCTTAGAATTTTCTGTTTCTGTTTTGGTTTTCATGGTGAGACAGTTCTCGCGCCTCTCTTGGATCCTATTTTGTCCGTCTCCTTTCACTCACTCTCTCTCTCCGTCAACCTTGGATAATAATTTTATTTTACTTTTTTTTTTATGGAAATTTTCTTTCTCTTGATATTGCTAAAAAAACCAAAAATAAATACTGAAAAGGCTATGAAAAGGAAAAGGCTTAAAGGACAAGTCATCAATGGGTTTTCATTTATTATATTTATTTATTTATTTTATATTTTTGAGTTTTGGAAAGCACTAACGTACTTGAATATAACGTATACTTACTATTAATCTTTAATAAATGGCCAAATACATGAATCGCACCCTGAATTTTATTATTTTATTTTATAATACCCCTAATTTAAAAAAAAGTAATCGATTGTGCCTCTAATTGTGAATTTTAGTATTATTTTAATTTTTTATTTATTAACAAAAAAATAGTTTGTAGGATTTTTAATTTTAATATATGATTAGCATAACATTTTCTTAAGATGATTAACAAAACTTTTAAAATAATAATTTGCATATTTTTAAATCATCTTATAAGTATTTAATTCATTTAATTTTATCAATTAAAATGTCTAATAAAATGAGTTTACATTTAATGATTGAATGAATGTAATTTTATAAATTAAATATTCGATTGGCCAATATAAAATAAAAAGTGATAAAATTAAAATAGCAAAGCTTAAGAATTAATTTATGTACTTCACCTAGAATAAAAATTAATACTTCAACATAATTGGAATACAACAATACATCAATCTTAGGATTTTTTTTTTTACTTTTTTTTTTACTGGATTATTTTTTTACTTCATTTTCCATTTTAAAATTTTAATTAAATATTAATTTTTAAATAGAATGTTTTCTTATCTAATTGTCTTAGTACTCCACTAATTATATATTTAGAGAATCGGTGATATTTGTAGTTGCAAAAACAATAACAAAAGCCTAATACCATCCATTATTTGTCTTGTGGTGGATCAAGAATTACATTTTTAAAAATCTTACAAAAAAGTTTAATTATATTAAAATATTGAATTTCTATTTAAATAAGATTATAAAATATATGAAATCATTAAAATATAAATTATATATTATAAAGTCAATAATTTTTTATCAAGGAAGCAGTGGTCTAGTTGATTTTATCACTTATATAAAATGTAAGAAATTCGAGTTCTCTCGACCACAGTATTATTATATCAGGTGAATTCAATTTCGAGATAACTTTTTAAAATTGTTCTTCAATAAATTGAGATTCATGGCTGCCATTTTTCAAATTTTTTTGGTTTGACTTTTAATATTAATTAGTCCATACCATATTGGCAGTTGGGTAGCATATAATTAATTAATTAATTAATTTAACTACTCACAGGTGATACGTTGACGTTTGGTACGTTGATGATGATAACGAAGTTGCATTACATATAAAATAATAATAAACCACGTCATAAGGCCCACCCTTTCCTCTTCTTTTTTTTTTTCTTTTTTTTTTTTTTTTTAAAAATCTAAACAAAAAAGTTTAATTATATTTAAAATCATTTGAATTTACTATTTATAAATAAGATATTAAAGATATTATTGAAAATCATTAAAAATAAAATTATTATATTATAAAGTCAATAAATTTTTTATCAAGGCAAGCAGTGCCGTTCTAGTTGATTTTATGCACTTATCATACAAAATTTAAGAAATCGAGTTCTCTCGACACACAGTATTCATTTATATCACGGGCTGGATATATTCATTTTTTTTTTCCGGATGATAACTTTTTAAAATTTTCTCAATAAATTGGAAGATTCTATGGCTGCCCATTTTTCAAATTTTTTTTGGTTTGACTTTTAAATATTAATTATTTAGTCGCATACCCATATTGGGCAGCTTGGGTGTAGCAATTATAAGTTAATTAATTAATAATTTAACTACTCACATGGTGATACCGCGTCTGACGTTTTGCGTACGTTGAATGATTTGATAACGAAGTTGCATTACATATTAAATATTAATAATAAACCACGTCAAATAAGGCCCAGCCCTTTTCCTCTTCTTTTTTTTCTTTTTTTTTTTTTTTTTCCTAAAGACATAATGCAACATAGTTTAATTAGCTGTCTATTTTTTTTTTTTTTTTTTTTTTTTTTTTTCCTAAAGACATAATCAACATAGTTATTAGCTTCTAAAGTTGTTGATTTTGTTTTCATGCACATAAGCAAATAAATTCTCCAAATATATAAATTTAGTACGTACGTAAATATCTTTAAATTCTATTTTAATCGGTTGAATATTTTAACTCATAAAATTGTATGTATAAATAATTTAATTTATAAAATTATTTTATTAATTACTATAACTTGTAAAATTAAATCTTTACTAAATAAATTAAAATTATTTCAAGCCATATTAATTACATATCAAATCAATATTTTACATCTAAAAATTAAAAATTCTAACAAATATTATTGCTAGAGTAAAGAGTTGTATAATATATTCAAAATTTATAATTCCTTTTTTGAAAACAATAAAGAAATATAAATTTAATATATAATATATCCATCGTAAAATTTGAATTGTCACAAGTTTAAAATGTTTAATTATCCTAGTTTGATCTAAAATAGACTATTGGGATTAAAATAAGATAATATTTTTTATTTATGATTAGTTTAACTCAAATTGTTATCTTAAAAACCTTCTCCAAAAAATTGTTACCTTAAAAAACTTCTCAAAAAAATTTTTATCTTAAAAAAAAAACACCCTCATTTTTTTTTTTACCTAAACATAATAAATGTCAGTAATTCTTCTATATTTTAGACTAAAAGTTATTTTAAAATTTCAAATATTTTTTTCGTACCCAAATTTAAAGAGATATTTGAAATATCTGAGTATGATTAATTTAGTATCGAGTATCAAAAGGTTAGATAAATATGGCAACTAATACCAATTAAAATTATTCAAAATATACCTAAATTTATACATAGAATTATGTATTTTATTAGACCTACAAAATCATCCTATCCATTGTTGTAATACTTCAACTAAAGTCTTTATATAAATAGTAGAAATTAAAATATATTATGTCAACCACGTATGGTATAATTCATTTTCTCATTTATATATAAAATAAGAAATTTTAAATTCGATACATTTCAACCACAAAATTATGTAGCCCACAATATTTTTTTATCCATTGAACCTTTAATAAATAAATAAAAAATGGTACAATATATATTAGAGAGTGGCAAAGAAGATTGTATCTCATGATCTACAGAAACCCGTGGAAATGAATATTGAAACCCGTTTAGTAGTTATTAACCTGAGACCGTGAAAACATCAGTTTTTTTTAGTGTTATTTTTTTAAGTCAATTTGATTTATTTTCTTTTTACTGTTTTCTAACTTTTGTTTAACCAAAATCAATTTAATACTCACAAAATTTTGGTCATCTGGTTAGATGAGTTGGTTCTAACAAGCTACATTTTGACACTTGTATCCTTAAGGAGAACCTCGGATTGACCTAATTGACTCTTTCGTAATGTTAATGGGATAGTTTACCCAGATTTTTGTATTAAGCTGTCTTTCTTCCCCTTCTTTTTATTTGGAAATTAATAATAAAAAACCAAGTATGGTTTTCTAAAATAAGGTGAAATTTTTATTTTGTTTTAGTTCAATTTCAATTGTTGCTATAACGAAGTAAATATGGACAATGATTTTGCCCTAAGAGACAGGCAAAGGGTGTCAAAACCGTGGCCCAATACGTTGCTTCACCTTATTGTAGGCATGGCAAAAGCATTACTATTTGAACATCATAACATTTAACTTGGACCACACCTTTCACTTCTATATGATGATAGTTTTGTTTGGGTATAGTAATGGTTGGTCCGTATATATATATATATATATATATTCCATTAACTATTTAACTCTGGACCCACAACCTTTCCACTATCTTAATATAGAGGATAGTTTTGTCTTGGATAATAGCCTACATTGGATTGGTCCGTATATTATATTTACTTATTATATATTTTTTTTATATATATATATATATATTTTTTTTTTATAACCTCGCGCGATGCGCGGATTAATATTAAATGATGAAATAATTTTTTATAATTTTGACACAAACACAACATGAAAATTAGACGGTTGACACAAATACAATACGTTTAACCCATTTAATATTATAAACAAGTTAAGTGGTTCGTGTTGACTAATATACAACTCGTGTAATCTGTTTAATATCATAAACAAGTTAAGTGTGTCGTGTTAACCCATATACAACTCCTGTAACCCACTTAATATTATAAATAGGTTAAGTGGATGTATTCACCTATACACAACTCACTTAACCTGCTTATAGTATTTTTAACTTTTAACCTATTTAATTCCAATTATATTTAAAAATAAATTTTCACATGTAAAATGCATAAATTCTTAAAGATTCTTAATTAAAATAAAAAAGTAATATAACAATAAAATTTAAATAGGTTTTAGTTAGAAAATTTAAATAGGTTTTAGTTAGAGTATTTATATCTAATACTAAAATTACCTCTTTACTCTTAAATAAACGAGTCACTCGTCTAACTTGTGTGTCAACCAGCAGCACTACGTGTTTATATTTGTGTCATAAATGAGTGACTCGTTTATTGACACGAACTTATTTAACCTCAACCATAACTCATCTATTTCGTGTGTTAGGCGAATCATATTCGCGTGTCGTGAACTATTTTGACACCTCTAGTATGACCTGTATCAAAAAATGCACACACACTATTAATATATTTTTCAATAGTGATAATAATTTTGAGAATTTAACTAATTATATTGAAATAATAATGATAATAATTTTGAGAATTTAACTAATTATATTGAAATAATAAATTAACTATTTTTAATTTTGTGTTTATGATTTATTATAAATGATTTTTTTTGTTTAAAATATTAATATTTGTGCTTATTTAGCATAGTGTGTCATAAGCGTGTGGATTTCCTACTTTTTTAAAAATTGTCGAATCTCATACATTCTCATATCGCGTGATGAAGCGTTTTTTTAATTTATTTTTGTATCTTTCTTTATTAATGAATAATGAGATAAAATAAGAAGGGACTAAATTTTTTTGAAAAAACTTTTGTTACTTATTTTTTTTTTTTTGATATAAAGAAACATAAAATTAAATTTTCTCTACAAATTTATTTTTATAGTTTTTATTTTCCTTCTAATTTGAAGAGAAAATTATCGGAATTATTTTCTCTTATATTCCTTTCTTTTGAAGAGAAAATTATCGGAATTATTTTCTCTTATATTCCTTTCTTATTTCAAAAAAAAAAAAATTTGCTTATTAATATTAATTTAGTTTTTTTTCCTCCTATATGATATTATCTGAAAATATAATTGCTAATCCGCATGATGCGCAAGGTAATATTAAAAGATGAAATAATATTTTATGACATCATTCAAAAATAGTAAAATTATATAATAAAATGACAAATTGTATCTTATTGAGATATGCTGAAAAATTGTGATGCTAAGATATGTTTTCTTAAGTATCACGCGAAACTTTTCATAAGGTATGCAGTAGTAAAATCATGCATGGTATGACTTACATTAAAAAATGCATAGACGCTATTAATATATTTTTCAATAGTGATAATAATATTGAGAATTTAACTAATTATATTGAAATAAGAAATTAAGTATTTTTTTTATTTTATGTTTATATTTTTTTTATTTTATGTTTATGATTTATTATAAATGATTTATTATAAATGATTGTTTATTACAATGAATTACTTATTTAGTGTAGTGTGTTCTAGGCATATGAATGTCCTGCTTTTTAAAAATTGTCATATTCGTACATTCCCGTATCTCATATCTCATGTCCGTGCACCTAGTTCCTAGTATATGAGAATACTCGTTACACCAAACTAATCAATCAAGATTTTTTTATTATCAATAAAAATGAAGTGTTTTTTTTTTTAATTTGCTTTTGTGTCATTGAAATATGAAATAAGAAATTAAGTATTTTTTGTTTTATATTTATGATCTATTATAAATAATTGTTTATTTATTTGAAATATTAATGTATTACTTATTTAGTGTACTGTGTATTAAGTGTGTGAATGTCTTATCTTTTTTAAAAATCATCGTATCTCGTACGTTGTTGTATCTCGTGTCATGTGTTTGTGTAATCTAGCCCCTAATAAATGATACTACTCTATACATCAAGCTAATCAACTAAGATTCTTTTTATTACAAATAAAAATGAAGTATTTTTTTTTCAATTTGCTTTTGGGGCATTGAAATAAGAAATTTAGTGTTTTTTTTATTTTATGTTTATTATAAATGATTGTTTATTCATTTGAAATATTAATGTATTATTTATTTAGTATCAAGTGTTTTAAGCAAGTGAATATCCTACTTTTTTTAAAATTATCATATCCCATATGTTTCGTATCTCGTGTACCGTGTTTCTGTGCAACTCAGCTCCTAGTATACGATACTACTCTATACACCAAGTTAATCAACCAAGGTTTTTTTTTTTTTTTTAGGTTTTTTTTTTTTTTTATGATTTACTATCATAAAAATGAAATGTTTTTTAATATTTTTTGGTACATTGAAATAAGAAATTTAATTTTTTTTCACAAATTTTATGTTTATAATTAATTCATAAATTTTGTTTATTTATTTAAAATATTAATATATTTACTTAATTTAAGTGTATGTGTCCTAAGGACCTAAGCGGTGGATTGCCTACTTTTTTAAAAATTATAAAATTAATATATTACTTATTTAGTGTAGTGTGTCCTAAGGACCTAAGCGGTGGATGCCCTACTTTTTTAAAAATTATCATATCCTATATGTTCAAATTTATATTTTTTAAATTGCTTATATATTGTTTATTTAATAATAACATATTGTTTATGCACGCTCTTTTTAAGCATGTGGATTACTTATTAATTATTTTGTAAAAAGAAATAAATTTATATTAAGGCTTAATAACAAAAAAAAAAAGCCTGAAGTTCGACCTTTTTATCAATTATAGCCAGTTTTTTTTTTTAACTTTATTAATCAATACCATGTACTTAGTTTTTTATATTAATTCTAGCATTCGTTTGTCTTTCATCAATTTCATACTAACGTGACAGTTATTTTTCATAAGTGTACCCTATAACATCCAATGTCAGCGCCAAGTCATATATCTATGTGTATTAAAAAAAAAAAACCTGAACTTTAAAGTTTTCATCAAATCTGGTCAGTTCTTTTAATTTTATCAATCAATACCGCGTATTTATTAATCTCTATTAAATAATTTGGTTATATTGATATTTATTCAATTAAATAGTTTATTAATTAACTACATATATTAAGTCTCTAGTGGGATTAATCAGTTAGAATTCAATTTCACTGCAGAGTTTTTTTTTTAATTTTATCTTTAAACTATTTAAAAATATTATTAATTAGTATATTTAAAAATAACATTTTTAAAAGACTCTTCATTGATATTGAATTCTAATTGATTAATATCATTATACACTTAATATATATAGTTAATTAATAAGTTATTTAATTGAATAAATATCAATACAATAAAATCATTTGATAGAGATTAATTAGTACTGACTAGATTTGATTAATCATGTTTTTAATTTATTATAAATGGTTGTTCATTTATTATCATATAAGACACCAATATAATCATTAAATTAAAAAAATTAATATTTCTTATTTTATGGCTCGAGTTATTTATATTTTAATTAAATTTTAATTTAATTTAATGCATTATCGTGAAAAAGACATTATTTAAAAATATAAAATAATTTATTTTATAATAATTATTGGTCAAATATTATTTTATTCAAGAAAAATATTTGAATATGATCACATGGCCTATGAAGAATGTTTATGATTCCAACTTCCAGTATAATAATATTCTCAGTTCTTGTCTGACTGATTAGAAAAGCAACGTATATTTTCCTTTGTCAGTTTCCATTTCACAAAAGCAAAGCGCACTCTTACTTTCTTTTTAAGTGAAAAATATATGATTATAGTTATTATACTGACTCGCAGTGGGGGAGATCTCATCTTCAGTACTAAAATTATAACTACTATTTTTTTTTTTTTTTATTCGAGCAAAATACGCTTTTCGAGAATCTAATAACTTCCCTCACTATCTAAATCAATACCTACTTAATCAAGAATCTAATAACTTCGCTCACTATCTAAATCAATACCTACTTAATCAGTAGATTTCAGAAAGCACATTAAAAGAGCATGATGAAAAAATCTTTACATTTTATACCTCTTACTTGTACCAATAAAAAAAGTATAGTTAAAATAAGAAAATTACACAGCACTAATTAAACCTTCGTATAGGCTATCTCACAACTTTTGCCTTACCACACTTTTATGGTCAAGATTAATATAAAGGATACAACAACTTTCCCAGTCGCAAAATCTTTCCATTTAAGGTATATATAATATAATAATATAAGTGCATGCATGGTTAAGAAAAGAAAAAGTAAAGTTTTTGTTATTAGATTCTAACAATCCCATAATTAGTAACTCGGGAAAAACATCAAGCACCTGGAGTTCTTAATAGATTTTTCTGATAATGAAAGCTGCTAACTAGAATCCATAAAAAGAAAACAAAATCTGTCCATTAAAGGAAAAAGAAACCAATAAATGTATGCATGTAATCTTTCATTGCATGCAAAGAATAATTTAGCTTTTTTTTTTTTTTTTAAATCATGCAAAGAAGAATGTTGTTCTCAATTATTCTTACCTATTACCTAGAAAATGAAATGAAATTGCATATTAAACAGTCAAAAAAATTGATACTAAATCAAAAGGCATGATATAGAATTTAAGATATATTAGAACATATAGCCCAAGGATCAAAAAGCTGCATAAAGATCCAAAGCAGATATTATAGAAAGCGATTAAAGGACCACTTAATTGTGCTTCATGCTCCATGAATACTAATATAGCTAATAGACTAATGGTAGAGTTACCATTCATTTTACAGAAATAACCCAAACACTTAATCAATGAATAATCTACTCACATATCAACGTTCAAAAGGGCCATCTGGGTCAAGCTGTTTGCACAATCCAAGATAAGTAAGGTAAAGAACACGATCTTTAGCCCCAGTTCGATGATTCTTGGTGTGTTTGCAGAAATACTTCAATTGTTCAAGAGTACAACAACCAAGCATCTGACCCAAAAGCAGAAACAGCCAATTAATGGATTTCTTTTTCTCAGAAATCAGTGGCTTTACACTGTTTTCTTGATCACAGTACTTGCAACTAGGCAAAACTGGTGTCATCCAAACACTCGGTGCCCTATCATGCATTGAAGCCTTATTTTCAGCAATAAATGTCCCTACTTCAACAAACTTCTCTCTCAGATTAAAACCCATCTCATACTGCTTCTCACATCTCTTACAGTGAACTGCACCAGAAATCGTTTCTATCTTCTTCGACAGCAAATACTCCATGCTATGCACCGTGGCCCGATGATTCGTCGCCCAAGGAAACGGGGGCGGAATTATTTCGCTCTTCCCTTCGCGTGGCGTCTGTGTAGTATTACGCCGAGCACGTGGAGGGCGACATTGAGGAGCAGTGGGACCCTCTTGGCGATGATGCAAAGGAGTACTAACGGTACCCGAGTAAAACGACGGCGCTTCAGGCATTTGAGGAGTTGGACCTGTGGCAAATAGAGGATGGAAAGAAGGAAACTGGTTAGGGCTAGTTGCAATAGTGGAGGTGATGGGTGGTCTTAGGGTCTCAATTTGCGGGATTTCCGGTGGTTGGTGTAATGTTGGCAATAATGATTGGGGCGGCTCAGGCGGAGTGGTGATAGAGATTTTGGGTTTAGCAGAACCAATTTGCAAAGAAAGCTTAGTAAAAGATGAATCATCATCGTCATCATCAGCTATATATTCATCAAAGTGATGGTTGGTGCGTTTTGGAATTTGATACTCTTCTTCGCCATTGTTGACGTTGTTCTTCCTTTTTGCAGGGATTTCTTTATCGTTGGCTTTCATGTCTTCTGGATTTCCCATGGAGAGAAAAAATTAGGGTTTTCAGAGAAGAAAAAACACAAAACGAATGTAGAAACTGGTATCAATGGAAATTTCAGAAAAGGGTTTAGATAGAGATGAAGAAACAGGAATTATGGTTAGAATAGAGTTCTTCTTCCTCTTTCAAATTTTGAAACGAGAAATTCTTTCTGCCCTGTACGTGGGTCTTTATCACTTCTCCATTTCGTTGTACAGTTGTACTCTGCTTCTTTGGCAATAATCCTATGTGTGCATTTGTATAGTAAATCCGTAGTTGTGGGTTTCCTTAGCTTTTTAATTTATTAGATATGAGATCTGGTGGATCTTATCGGTCCATTTTAAATGGGTTTATTCTGTAATTATGTTAAAATTACAGTCTACTTTAACTCAAGTTTATTTACAAAAAGGATGAGCTAGGCAGAGAACTAAGATTAAGCTTATAGAAATAAAAATAATCACAGACTTGACGGGATAAGGGTCTTTCTTATCACTTTAATTTTCTTATTCTCTTTCTTATTCTTTTTTCTAACAATAAAGGAAATTAAAATTTTTCCAATTAGGTCAAATAAATATTTCAATGAACTAGTAAATTAACAATATCATTATTTGAATAATTAATTTAATATATAGATGGATTCATATAAAATGTCCGGAATTCTTTTTCGATAAATTAATAAATTAATTATAAATTAATATGTTTGTTTTTATTTATGAGCAAAATTACGAATAAATGAAAATAGAATCAAACATTGGATTTGGACTAACGACGATCTACTTTAAGGAACCATTCAGTTCACCCCTTACTTAATTTTATTGAAGTGGTTATGACTAAGGACAATTGCCCAAAAAAGTCAGTGTTGGAAATAGCCAAAATTTAATGAATATAATTTTCTTAGTGGAACAATATGAAAATTTCTAAAAAAAAAAAAAAAAAAAAAAAAGAATTGTATTTATGACTGAATGTCTCGGTCTCATACAAAATCGATTTTCTGTTTATTATTATTTTTTTTTATTTCTAATTATATAATTCCTCCATTTAAAAAAAATTAGACTTGTATTTCTTTTTTTTTTTCATCTCAAATTATATGTCATTTTCTTCTTTCAAAGCAATATAAATATAATCCATCTTTTTTATCTAATAATATAATTTTATATGCCTTCTTATCAATAATTTTTTCATTTAATTATTTATTTAATAATAATATAGCTATAAATAAGGAAAAAATGTAAACAAAATTTATGATTATTCGAACATTTTTAATCATTTTCTTAATGTGTATGAAAATAGAAAAGCCTATATTTTTGAAATAGAGAAACTATATTATACTATAAATATAGTTATTTTTTTTAAGAGAAAAATACACATATATAAATAGAGTTAATTATATTATACATTTTATATTGTATTATTATGAATTGTCAATCATAAAATAATTAAAATGTGAAATATTCATTTATTCATTAGTTGATAAATTAAAATTTTCACTAACTAGACATTTGAATAATTAATAATTGAATGACAGTGTTTAATCTTACACGCAACATTAAACTAAATTTAATTTCTCCTGTGAATAATGCCTAAAAAAAAATATTAAATATTTTATTTATTTCAACTATTGTGGTCATGCAAAATAGCTTCAAAGCTGGTTTTGCTCGAGTGTTGCAAAACTGAAGAGGAGAAATTTTTTATTTTCTCTGGTTAATCTGACAACTATGAATATCACCATCAAGCTCGGCTTTTCGAAACAATGCAAATAAGCCCGTAGTGCGTAAAATAAATAAATAACTTTAATGAAAAATATAATACTGTTATTAAAATTTACATTTTAACTTATAATGAAATTTGTTTTTTATAATAAAAAAAAATCACGGAGAAATTCGCCCTGACCGGATCCTCGACGGGTAAACCCCGCCCGATTGCCGTCTCTTCTCTATGGTTTAGATACTAAGCCAAACCTTGGTCTGGGTTTCAGAAAACCGAACACAAAACGAGCGACAGGAAGAGAAAGTTGGTTCTTCTTCTTCTTCTTCTTCTTCTTCTTCTTCTATTTCGAAGGCACAAAGCTCGTTCTTTCAATTTCAATTCCAATTCTCATTTTTGTTCCTGTTGCTTCCGTCCGCTTTGCCTCTTGCCTTACATCCAAAGATTAAATCTGACGGCCACGACCCCACGAGCGGCCATCTCGGCAACAAATTCTGTAGCTCGCAATTCGCAGTAGCAAGGTAATTTGTTTTTCTTTTCCTTGTAAATGATTATGTGGCTCGATTCTTTGGGTGTAAATACGCGTTGTTATGATAGAACAAATGAAATGGTGGTGTGGAATTTGTGAAATTTCTTAGGGTTTTGCTATCGTTCGATTTTATTGTAAATTATCACACTGGTGTGACTATGAACAGTGACTTTTTGCATTGCCTAGTAGATAATAATTCCAATCAGCAGAACTTTTTTGCCTCAGATTTCAAAAAGATTGTTTACTTGCGTCTATGCAATTGCTTTCATGCCTTCTGATATTGTTTTTGGGTACTGACTTTTTAATCCACTGTTTTCTTCTTTTATTGATAAATGTTTTGAATGTCATATGAATAATATATTTTGTCTTTTAGATGTTGAAACCTTGTTGTAATGCATCTTGCTTGAATCTATATCTGGTGAAGTGGAAATAGAGAGAAAGAAATTGTTGGCTTGATGTAGAGAATTTTCAACTTTGGAATTGAAATTTTCACTGATGGGTGATGTAATAACCTGTGCAAGTGATTCTCGTTTGTTGTGAGTCTTCTGGACTTAAATCAGGTGACCAGGCAGATGAGGATTTGGGTAACATCTTGTCTGAGCTTGCAAGTTAAGTTCCTTGGTTTTCAAAAAGAAATTTCAGTATTGTCAATATAATTGATTATTTTGAAGGTATTGGGCATTGATTTTGATTCCCGTTTTGTCAACAGTTTTTCCAGCAACTGCAGCTATGTCTTATATATTGTATATATATACTTTTATATGTATTGTATATGTATATAGATTGGTTGAATTTAGTGGATGTTGATTATGTACATTTTTATTGACATATTTGTTTGATTATGTTTTCTATCCATTTAGTTTGAATTTTATATAGTATTTTAATGTTTTTGTTCATTTTGAGCTGAATGGATATTTATACGAGTTCAAGTAGTATATGAGTGATGCTAATCGGATTTGGCATATGTATAGGTAATGCTAGTGTAACTTTAAACCGGTAGGGCACTTTTCATAGATATCTTACCCGTTGCAATCCTACTTACGGCATTTTATTGTTCATATTTATCGATTCCCCTGTCCTTTCTTTTTGGAGCTTTTGATTGCTACTTTTAAGCCATCAATCGATACTTATGATTGTCTACAGAATCTTAAAATCCCAATTTCACTTATCAAAGTCCTTAATTTTAAGGTATCTTATAAACCAATGGTTGATTATGGTAAATGATTCTGTGAATTTCAAGATTTTGGCTTATGTTGTGGGTTTAACTTGAGAATTTATGGCTTAAAACTACAATAATTTGATTCCACAATCTGATGTTGTTTTAAATTAAACACAAATATCCAAATGGTGAATTCTGTTAATTTGTTCAATTAAGGAAATGACTTTGCCGGCTGAAACAATTTGAATATTAAACTATTATATTAGTTCATGCAGTAATTACCAAGACATAGAAGTTAGATTTGTTGAATAGAGGCACGAGTAGGTGCGATGGACAGCATCGTAGATTCCTTAAACAATGCATATCAGGAATTTATAGCTGCTGCGGCTAATGTGCTCGAGGCCAAGGAGACTGCTGGTGCCCAGAAAACGGCAGCTACAGATGCTGCATTGGAAAATTTTAAGCAGAAGTGGGAACTGTTTAGGGTTGCATGTGATCAGGCAGAGGAGTTTGTCGAATCTGTGAAGCAGAGGATAGGATCGGAGTGCTTAGTGGATGAAGCCACTGGATCTGTGACAGGGAAGTCAGGGACAACAGGCCTTCCTCCCATTAGTGCTGTTCGGTTGGAGCAGATGAGTAAAGCTGTACGATGGCTTGTTATTGAACTACAGCATGGTTCAGGAGCAGCTGGTGGTGTGGCAGGGCATGCTCACTCTTCTGCTCCCTTTGATGCTCGGTTTCCTGAAGATGCAGCTCAATGAATAGGTCTGTATTTAACTAATTATATTTTCCTGGTTTTTATCGTTTTGAACTTGCCTGACCATGCAGAATTTGTTGGGAAAAATGACAGTTAACTACTGCCAGCAGAATGAAGTTGGTCATTTCTTCCTTTATCTAATGATGTATTCACACCAAAATCTCCCTCTAGTGAACATATACTGCTAGTGCTAGCCTGTATGTTCAATTAAGTTTTACAGAACTTCAGATAAGCATCTTTAGAATCTTTGTGGCACATGAGTCGCTACATCCGAACTCTTGTAATCTTTTAATAGCATGCCTTTGATCTATCAGTACACCAGTTAATCTTACTGATGGGTTCTGCAGTATATGATAGGTCTCTAGTGCTTTAAGCCATACTCATGAAGTTATAGCAGGATAGGTGCTCATCTATTTTGCTTTTTATGACATTACAGGTGAAAGACTGATCACGATTCAATTCAAGGTAGCAGGTGACTGCACATTTTTATGGAGAATCGTAATCTTACACCTTACATAATTGGAGCTCCACATTTTTTCTTGCTTTCCACTTGCTGGAATGCCGATGACTTTACCCGAGAATTGCAGCAAAGGTAATGGTAGAGTAAGGACCCTGATGTGACGAAACCGAACAACCTATGATTTTTTTCTGGAGGTTTTAAATTGTTGCCATTAAGCTTTGGCTCTTCTTGAGTAATATTAATTCATCTTATAGACCTAGTCAGTTAGATTTACTTTGCCACGTTAAAGATCTTACAAAGTAGTACCAACTATTGTTGAAAAAATTTGTGTACATTTCAGGCTGCCATTTTTTTTTTTTTTTTTTTTTTTTTTTTTTTTTTTTAAATTTTATTTGAATGAAGCAATCAATGGGTTTGATTCTTCTGAAATCAATTAAAGTTCATTGAAATAATTATTTGGACCTGCATTTACTAGCATTACATCGGTTCGGTTAAGTTTAACTTCTTAACTAAGAAGAAAACGATTTGAAAATTTATTTTTCATACTTCTCAGTTTAAAAAGATAATTTATAATTTTATTTTCTTTTTTCACACTATGAAAAAAAAAAAAGAAATTATTATGATTAATGAATAATTTTATTATTATATTCATTTTAAATAATATATGAATAATTATTATATATTGAAATTATAAAAATCATATTGATAATAAAAAATGAAAATAATATCAAGCGAAAAATATTGATAATATAAAATGAAATATTATAAATTGCAATTAATGAGAGTGACTATAGAAAAAAAAGAAGAATGAAATTATTTAAATAATAAGATAAAAATTTAATAAATATAATAAATAATTCAAAATTAACTATAATATATATAAAAAAAAATAGAAAGACGGACTATATTATAAATGATGAATTTGTGGCGTAAATGAATTCTTCACCGCCATATACAGTTACTTTACGCAGGTGCAGACTTTCATTAAGAATGTAAGGTGCTAGGGTATAATTTTCAAAGTTTCAATGATAATATTTTATTTTCTTTCATATTTTACTCTTTTCAAATAAAAATAAATAAATTTTCTATAAAAAAAAATTAATTTTCTTTATTATATCTAGACACAAATATTAAAAAAAATTATAAATAGGAAATCGACGATTGCATTTCTAATCAAACCTCATGTAGAAAAAAAAAAAAAAAACTCTAATCAAACAAACTTGAGATATTTAAAGAAAAAAAAAATTTAAAAATGCTCTTCAGTACACCAAACAATTAAAATACTAATACTATATATAGAGACAAGCTTAGGCAGTGTGAAGAACGTTTTGTAAGGATATTTGCAGTGGTAGGTGTTAGGGAAGACTCTTTCATAGATTCTGCATTTTTACGTTCAACTTAGAAACAGAACAGAAAGAAGCATCGCCTACCTCTCTACAAAACCACACAGACGACGCCCTCGTTGGCTGAAAAAGCAAACTCTTTTCAGGTATAGAGAAAATAAAATATCTTTTCACTTTCTCTCAAAATCTCCCTTTTTGCTTTCTTTTAATTACATAAAATTTTGGTCTTTATCTGGGTTTCGCTGCTCTTCCACGTGCATCACAAAACGCCTCTTTCTGTTGTACTTATTTATATTTTGTTGTGTTCAGTTAATTATTATTATTTATCTTTGATTTTCTGTTACAATTTCCTTGCCCAGTTTGATAGAACCTTTGACAAGTTTCTTCTACTTGTTGAATGGTTTAAATTGATGGGTTTCTGTTATTTTATTTTTTGGTAGAGTCATGGATTTGAAGCATGGAATGCAGAGAGTTCACTCTTGGATTAAGCGGGTAAGTACTTGAAATGTTAGTTTTTTGGGCATATCTTTTTTTTTTTTTTAGATTATATGAATTATAATCATATGCGCTTAATTTGTGAATAGTGGAATCCTAATAGGAGGATATTTTATTGATTTTTTTGTGAAAGTAATGAAGGACTAATTAATTAAGATTGGGGTAATTGTTGAGGTTGACAATGAAAGGGTTCTAAGCTCCTTTTCCACTGAACTGATTCATTTTTGTTCCTTCTTTTGTTCAATGAGGAAAATTGGACTTATTGAATTCTTTCACTGCCATATGAGATGTAAACAAAATCAAACACACATATGAGCAGAAGATCGCTGAGGTTTGAGGACTAAGCTTGTTTGTTATGAATGAATGGAATTCTCTGTCTTCGATTCCTTGTAATTGGTCATAGTCGAACTGAATCCTAGCAAATTTGGTAGAATTTGCAAATGAACTCTTAACTTTCTAAGGCTACAATTTGATATGACTAAAAATAGTTGGCTTTGCAAATAAATAATATATCCAGTAGTTAGCACCAAGCATGAGCATTCATTTGCAAATGAAATGAATTCCTCGTTCATTTGATCAAAACACTGTGTAAGGGCTAAGACTCTACATCGCATTTGTTAATTATCAACTACAGTCATGTGCCAGACTTTTATGCATTGATCCAATATGCTGGATTGTTGGAAAATTTTTGTGTGACATTGAATGTGTAAGATTTCATTCTAGGGTCTGTAATCTCCCTCCTTCCCACCAACCTCTCCTCTTTACCCCCTTTCACTGCTTCTCTTTGAACTTCTATTTTAAGATTATAATGCAATGGATCTATATGCTTTTCTTGACCTTAATTGGATATATTATTTTTTCAAAGAAAAAAAAAAGGATATATTAATGTTCTTTCTTAAGGTTTATGCAGATTCATAATCTTGGTCTTCAAGTTCTGTGGTATTTTTTGCATCTTCTCATCACCTTATGGTACCTTAAAAGTGGTTTGTCCCAAGTGATTGAAAGCTATTTAATCTCCAGTGGACTACTAGGCCGCTACAAAACCCTTAACATTGGCAAGCTCAGGTACCTTGCAATTGTAGTAGAAAGTGAAGATGCTTATCAAATTTCTAAAGTTCTTCAACTTTTGCAATGGGTGGAAGCTATTGGTGTGAAACATGTATGTCTATATGATTCCGAAGGTAAGAATGCTGAATACCCATGAAACTTGGCAGTTGAGGACATTCTTCTACTATTGCACATGATGTTACTTTTGCTTATGCCATGAGTTTCATTCAGACCTTTCAACTGAATATAGTGTGTTTTTGAACTTCTTTTCTCTTATAGGAGTTCTTAAGAAATCCAAGCAATCCATTATAAAGAATTTGGAAAATGCAATTCTACTTGAGGTAGTATCTTTTGTCTATATGATAATATCTGTATCTTTTAGTTGAATGCCATTCATAAGCAGGATAGGTCGCCTGTTATCAATCCCAGTAGGCTCTTTCAATACACACCCCTGCCATCTGGTTTTGCAGGAAGCAATTGAAAAAGATTTGCCACTGGACCAGAATCATATGACTCTGGAATTTGTTTCTATCTCTGACGGAAAGGAAGCAATAACCAGGGCAGCTAACCTACTATTTATGAAGTACTTAAAGTTGGCTAACACTGGTGGTGCAGATCTGGAAGAACAATTCTTTACAGAAGCTCATATGGATGAGGCACTAAAAGCATTAGGTTTGTCGAACTTCTTAGATCTGGTGAATGTTTAAGAGATTGATTTCCTTTCAATTCTGAATTTTATACTTAGATTGTGAATTGATGTTCTACTAGTATCAGGTCATAGAGGGCCAGAACCTGACCTGCTATTAGTTTATGGCCCCGTGAGATGCCATCTAGGTTTCCCTGCATGGAGAATTCGATATACTGAGATAGTGTAAGTTTTCTGACTGAATTATGTGCTCCAGTTAGTTGAATGAATTTTCCCTGTGGTTCCATTTCTGTAGCAAACTCTGGGGAATGATAACTATTTCAAATTATACTGCCAGTTTTCAAGATGGGGGTGATGCTTTCATATTGTGACAAAATACTTCATGCCATTCACTCAATGACCAGAGTGAAACTTCCATATTGGTGCCTGTTTCAATTTTTCAATGAATATAAGTTTTCTTTCATGTTCCCCTATGTTTTGAGTGGTTTTAGAGAGTAAAAAACAGATGTGATCATGTGAGGAAGTACTTTCTAATAGTCAACAGAATTGCACTAATTGACAATACAAAATCAGCTCTTAAAAATTTGGATTTCATTTTATTTCTTCTTTTGTTAGGGGATTTCAATGATGATCAAAATTATTAATTTCGGCTTGCAGTCTTCATAAATTGGCTGGGCATATGAAATTATTTACTAAGATCAGATTGTGCTCCTTGGAAAGTTGCTTTAATGTGTTTCTACTTATTAACATTGTCAACTTAGGCTGATTTGTGGCAGTGATAAGGTTTAAAACTTGATAATTAGTCCTTTTTGCGAATTACATTCAAATCTAAAATTTGTATATTGGATATTCGTTTTCATATTTTGGCTCATAAACTTTGTGCATGTGCATGCTTGTGTATGTGTTTGGAGAGGGGGAGAGAGAATAAGTAGCGTGATCACTAAAGACGTATATGGTTAGTTATTGCTTCATATTGATCAAATGCTAAACTCTTTACTTGAACGCCTTCATTATTATCAAATGAGAAGAAAAAGTAGTCTTTGAGGAGCTTTCCCTTTATCTTGTATTCATATTCTGCAACTTCACTTTTATGCAATTGCAGAAGTTTTCTTTTGTTTGGCTGAATTTTGCTGTATTTTGTGTTCCAGGCATATGGGACCCCTGAAGTTCATGAGCTATGGTTCCCTTATAAAGGCCATTTACAAGTACACAATGGTGTACCAAAACTATGGTAAGTCTTTTCCTTGTTTGTGATGGCAACCCAACTAGTGATCCAACTCTCTAGCAAACTACACAAATAAAATTTATTCTCATTCCAAATGACATGCTGAAATTGAAATTGCATCAATTTATTTTCGGTTTCTTGGGTACCTGAAGATATATTTTTCAAGTTAAAGATCACATTGACTATTAGATTCAAAAGACAACTAAAAATGCTAGTTATTAATGGTTTTAGGAAGTGATGGTGGTGAACAGTAATTTCATTCTAAAAATGTTGCTCTCTATGGCTGTCTAATTGTTCCTTTACAGGTACATGAATTTTCTACCTTCAGAGATTGTTATATTGGAAACTGGTTGAAAGAGATGTTCTTGAGAGTATATTTCTCTCTGCGATTCATTCTTGTACTCTTATTATATAACATGTAATCATGCTTATTCAGCAGATAATCGATTTACTTGAGCAGATCGTTGTTGCCTAATATTCAGCTAAATTACTTATAATAAAGCCTCTCCATTGTTCTCTCTCTCCATCTCCCATAAGTGGTTTGGCATTGTGAAAATACATCTACTTTAAAAAAGCTAAAAAAATGCCTCTCAATCTTCATAATCCTTCAATCTTATAGCTCATTTGGGATCACAATGTTTCAATCCAACATTTGATGTTCATTTTTGTCCACCTCAATAATGAATAAAAAGTTAATTTGGGTTTAATTGTAAAAATCAAAATTCTTAATTATTAGTATTGGAATTTTGAAGCAAAATTATGGAAAACATATGATTACAAATACAAATCAGAATGGATGATAATCTAATCTTACAATTAAGAACAGAATGTCTATATTCCCAACAGTATCCAGTGATCTAACATGAGCAAACCCTAGTTTAGTATTCGGTTTCCAGGATACCATCGATGAGCCCAAATTCCATAGCCTGCAATAAAAATGCAGCATCATAATTAATAAGTGTTTGGTTGAGTAAAAATCTGGGATCAGAAAATTTGAATCAGCTCATGAGAAAACAGCCGCAAGATTGCACTTTCATGAAAGAGCACCAACTGCTATCAATGACTAGGCAATGACATTTTTTTTTTTTTTCCAGTTTCATCATAACGCCATTCTTTCTTGAACATCTCATTCAAATAAATATTGTGAACAACAACTAAGTTTTCTGTTTTATGAAGACTATCTGTTCTCGTTCCCCCTCTTACTCCGTTTTTCTCTTTACTGACTATAAACTCTGAGAGTGGGGATGGTGGTTGTTGGGATCAAGATTTGAACATCAATTAATCCGAGAACACTACTAATATTAAATACCAACTTCACACATACAGAAAGAAACAAGTTGAGGTAACAAACCTCTGAAGTAGATAAGAAACGATCTCTCTCAGTGTATTCTTGTACTTTCTCGAGAGGTTGGCCAGTGAATGCAGTGTACATTTTGTCAATTTTCTGCAACAAAACACTAGGAAAATAAGACCACAAAGATAAAGCATTTAATGCCAAACGATAGCACTAATCAGCTGAAAATGATAAACATATGGAGACATTTTAATCCCAAACTACTGTAGAACATGGTTCAAGGTGTTTAGTTAATAGGACCAAAAAGAATTAGGAAAAGGAAAAGAGTCATTATGTAAACTTGAAATGCCATTTTTGAAAAACAGACTGGCCGGCTGTGTTCAAAGCTTAAGATGAACTCAAGTCCTGGTTTTCAAATGATTTTCAGTTTGCTGGCAAGTCAACCAGGTTGCAATTGGGCAAAGTCAAAAAGATACTAACATGTCGAGATTGAACTGCTTCATTTACTTGGCGTCTCACATCTTCCACATGACCCTACAAGCAAGTAATATACAATTACATCAATGGCTTTTGACAAAAAAATTGACTAATTACTGTATGAAAGACTGACAAGTGATGAGGATTTCTAGATTCTCATGTACTGTATTGCTAATAGTCCAAACACCCAATATTTTAAAAGCATTAATTACAATATAAACAAATTTCAGTGACTGCAATGAAATGCTTATATTTCTAATGAATGAGATAATATCAAAATAAAAATATTATCTCATATATTGGAGACAGAAGTTACTAAATTCCAGTCTGAAATATTAAGTAATCATTATACTTCGTGCTAGAACAGCAAGAGGTATTTCTGATTTTCCAAATCTCCTTATCTTCACACAAGCAATTTTCTCTTCCACAGAGTACTAGTTTGTAAGTGAACCTTACCCCACATCCACCCTGAGGTTGATGTATCATAATACGTGCATTAGGCATCGCATACCGCATCCCCTTTTCTCCGCCAGCAAGAAGAAGAGCTCCTTGGCTTGCAGCTACTCCAAAACATACAGTGCCAACTTTTGGCTTTATCTGAGAACATTAGGATTTATTAGTGCTTGAACACATCAAACAAACAAAAGTTATACACAATGAAAATATTATGCATATGAATATGCATGAAAAGTTTCAGAACATTTTGCAGGATCAGATGCAAATTTATTAAGACCGAAGGCCATTTGCTTCAGGTATCATAATAGGCACAACTTTCATTCTTCTTTTTTTTTTTTTTTTTTTTTTTTTTTTTTTTTTTTTTTTTTTTTTTTTTTTTTTTTTTCTGAGAGATGAGATGACCTATCGCTCAGGTGATGTTTTCCTACATTTTTTTTTTTTTTTTTTTTTTTTTTTTTTTTTTTTTTCTGAGAGATGAGATGACCTATCGCTTCAGGTGATGTTTCTCCTACAAGGGGAAATCACAGGCATATAAAAAGACTCCTAATTATATTAAAAATTACAGCTTCAGTGTTGCTAAGATGCCTATGTTTTCCACGGAATAAGAAAATAAAAAGAAAAAGAAAGATCCAGTACTAATCCAAAATTTAAAATTACCCAGGACATGCAATCATAAATTGCCAAAACAGAGTACGTGCTTCCGCCAGGGCAGTTCAGATACATCTGACAATTTCAGGACAGAGTCATAAACACAAAACTCTAATATATAGTTCCAGCAGCCCCATAAGCTGATTGCAGAAGTGGAAAACAAAAGTTGTAAGCGAAGAACATAACCACACCAGGATATCTGCATTTTCATCAACAGTTGCTAAAGTCACTAGCTGCGATATAACTCGCTGAGCCACCTGTGAATTGATTGGCTGTCCAATGAAGATTATGCGATTCCTAAATAATACAGATGACAGGTCCAAAGGTCCTCCTGGAGTCATGACTGCTGGCATGATGGGTGGATTTCCCTTTTTGGCTACAATTGTATCATAACTGTATGTAAAAAATGCTATGAACTCACAGTCCGATACCTTATTATTATCAGAAAAGCAGAAACCAAGAAAGAACTTAGGAAACATGACGCCAACCCATGATTTTTCCATGGAGAAAATGATGACAATGTTATCTTGAGACAGACTTGAGGCAGTTCCAACATTTAAAATTGAAGAAGATTTTAAATATCAATTACACAGTTCTATGTCTTGTGCAAACGCATCTAAAAAGGGGTACATATAACGAATAACACAATCAGGACTCACATGAGTGCCATGATACCATTAGGTGGCTTACCAAGTGAAATTTTAACGTCCCTTTTCAAAAGAATTCATTTTCACAACCTGTCTCCAAATTCTCTACCCAAAGATACCATTCAGATACAAGTTCTAATACAAAAATGGTACATCTTTCACATTGACACAGGGTAATTCATCCATTTAAACTAGTTAACACAATTTTGAAAAAAGGATTCTCATCTCTAAACAACAATGTCTTATTCAAAAGAAACATATTCTTTCAATCAATCAAAAGCAACAGGAGTATCCTAAAAATCTTTTTGCGGGAAACTGAAAGTTATTCCTCTTGAACGTAAGTGCATCCGAAAGAATTTTGTGTTAGCTAGTTAAAAATGCGAGTGCATGTTATAAAGGTTGTTCAAAAATGTATGATTTATCTCTGATGTAGAAATTTGCCTTTTTTTTAAGTTTCATTTCTCACAATAAAACCCTTTTTCTCCAAGTAAAAACATTGATTAAAAAAGAAAGTGTATCTGCTGGAAAACGCTACCCTGTAAGAGCCAAGGAGAAATACACAAAACAAACTAGTGAAATCTTGGAAAAATGAATACTTTAAAGTAAAAGGTGGAAGCAAATAAACCTTGGATTAGCATTACGAAAATCTTTGTCATCAATCCGTAGAGGCAACCCAAAAGATCTACTCGATAGTCCTGACCACCACAGTACAATTACACATACTAATTCAATTATACGTATGCAACCATATACTTATCTATGTATAAACAAAAGTTTTAAGTTTTAAGAGTAAACCCAGCTAAAACTTGAATTAGGGATTTGAACTATCCAGCACGAACTAATACTAATTAAACTTAAAAATGAATTGGGTCAATCATGTAGAACCCAAATAGCTTCACAATTTCATAAACTTATTCATAGAAAACTCACCGTTAGGTGAAGAATCACTGTAAGGGGAAGGCAACGAGGAAACAATAAACCTCGCTGAGTTTCTGCAAATATAAGAAAATCGATAACATTAGTTATAAAGATAGACAATTTCAATTAACCATATTTATAGATATATACCTGTGAGATAATGAAGAAATGGAGGCAGTTTTTTGGCGAGAATAGATGGAGAAGCTAACAGGAGCTGATATAGCTGATGCTACCATTTCGCTGCTTTGAATTTGGCGAGGGAGAGAGAAGGGTTGAAGACTGGAGAGCAGAGGGTTTTGGATTTTTTTTGTTCGTTTGAAGTTGAACGACAAGAAGTTCAGTATACGATCATCTCAGAGAGAGGGGATAAGATAAACGACCCCGAGCCCAGCAACGACATATCAGGATGTCGTTTTCAGTTAGATTTCCGCACAAATCTGAAATGTTTTATGTTGTTTTGCACTGCCCCACCCCCAAGAGCTATTAGGGATAATACCATATACCAATAAATACACTATTAAACGTTTCTCCAGGAAGGATCTGAGCTTCGAGGTAATCTGATGCGGCCTGTTGAAAGAAAAAGAAGTCGAATATTGATTGCATGATTATCGAACGGAGTGCGATGAAAATCAATTATATTAAATCTTTTAAATTTTCTATTAGATTGTTTTTTTTTATATAGAGATTGATTCCAGTTATGTAAAAATATAATAATTTTAATTTGTACAATTCATTTTTATTCTTTGTTCTTAATAAATGAAATATTTCTTTTATCTTTTCTAAAAAAAATTATAATCAATAATTCTAATAATATTAGAAATATATTCAGAACAACATTATAATCAATAATTTTAACAATATTAAAAATACTTGGTATGGTAGACAATCCAAACTACTCCAATTTAGCTCTATTTCGATTTGATAAAAGCTCAGTTGAACTCTTTTAATTTCATGGGAATTTTATTGAACTTTTTCAATGAGGTTGCAAAGCAACATACCATTTACTCTTATTAGTGAGAAAATTGAGGTTTTCTGAATTTTTAAGCAGTCGAACTTGTCATTTAAATTTGAATAATATTGAACAGCTCGTGGACAGGTTTGAATTATGTGAAAGTTTTTCCAACATTTAATTAGAGAAGGTAGAAAAAAAAGAAAATGCAGGTTTCATTTCTTTGATTTGACAGTTCCATAAAATATTTGAACAAAATTTTGAGCTTCAAACCCGAGCTCTAATCACATGTTATTGAAGCAATCCAAACAAATCGATGCTTAGCTGAGCTCGGCTCGACCAATTTACATCACTAACAACATATACTTAAACACAGCTAAATTCAAAAGAGATAATAATAATGTCAGAGATTGAATCTCTAATCCTATGCACTACAATACAGGTATTCGACTAGTAGATTAGTATACGACAGGCAAAGGCACCCAAACGACGTTGTCAGCTGGGAGAAAATGGCAAACTGGGGAAGTTCCAGGCTTGATATTGAGCAGACGAAACGACACATGATCTTTATCCCATTGAGATGTGTCCATATGACAAATAGCTGCAGCTTCTACTGTTTCTCCATCTTCTCCACCAACTAACATCTCAAACAGCCTATTCCCACCTTCTCTACTATGGCAATAGTAAACCACAAAAGGGTAAGGCATTACATGACATGCTACAATTCTTTCTGCCAAAATCTCCTTAGGCTCTTCTACAATGGTGTAATTTTGCAATGCTACTTTAACAACTTGGCTCTTCAGATAATTAGTAGTTAAAGCTTTGAATTTGGTATCAGATCCAAAAACTGAAACTACAAAATCAAGCATGGATTCTAAAGAAGTAGCACAGTATTTGGTCTCACCTTCAACTGGTTCAGTTTCACATTGTTTCAGAGTATATTCCATGGCTTTGGCCTGTGGAGAATCTTTGGAGAAAGAGAAAAGTTCGAGAAGATAAGAAAGTTGGGTTAAAGAGAAAGGAATTGAATTGGTTTCTTCTCTAGATAGCAAGTGAGGAGAAATTGAAGGGTGTTTTTTAGGGAAATAGATTGGAATTATCTTTCCGGGTTTTAAGTCATTTATGGTGAAGAAAACATTGAGAGAAGGGTCCATTTGATGCATTTGGTGATCAAAATGGCCATTCTTGATTAATAAATGGCTATCTTTTGAGCTTTCTTGAAATCCATTGTCCAATATTGACTGACTCATCTTCCTTGCGCTGCTACTCATGCCTCTGGAAATCTGCAGAATATAATACAACAATGGAAAAATAAGTTTTAAGAAAGAAATTTATACAAAAAAAAAAAAAAAAAAATCTTTTTCTCTGCAGAATATAAACAACAGATGGAAAAATAAGTGTTAAGAAAGAAATTTATAACAAAAGAAAAAAAAAAAAAAAGATCAAAAAAAAAAAAAAAAAAAGATCTTTTTCTATTCAAAGAGAAAGAAATTACATAAATAAGCATGGATCTCTGTATTTACTGTACAAATAAATATATAGTCTTGGAGAGGAAAAACTGCAGAAAGAAGCATAGATATATGCAAATCTTGATAAAAACTTAAATGGGTGATTAACTTATAATACCATTGTTATAAAAAATCAAAGAGAAGGGAAATGATTAATTACCAGTAAAAGAAGAAGAACACAAAGGAAAATTCTCCAGGAATAAAAATAGATTGCCATTTCTGCTTGGGGGGCTTTTTTTGTTTTCCTTTTTCCTCTGCTAGCTCTTAACAATTAAAGTATTTAAGAACTGAAGGAAAAAAAAAATATAATATTGCACTTAATAAATTATATTGTGGGGTATTTTAATTGAATAAAATATATGTAAATATATGTATCTGAGACATCATCAGACTGTGTAGGAGTCAACTTGTCTGCAGATAGCACTTACAATGCACTTATATAAATATCTTTCATGAATAAGCATAATTTGGCATTTAGCCCATATTTAATACATTTATATATTTATATAAGTCAAACTTATAAAAGTATTTTTGAGAATTGATTTGTGTTAAAAAAAAGTGAAACAACTTGATTGATAAAATTAAGTTGCAGGGCTTGCAACATGGCTATGCAAATGCAACTATATGATGTATAATGAATTACTAGCTGCTTGATTAATTGTTTATCTTTTTTAATTTAAATTGTTAGACTTATATGTAATATAAATATAAATCATTTTGTTTTTTTATATTGTTGGAGGTTAAGGCTATGTTGGCAAAAAAATTTTTTATAGTGTTCGCTAATATAGGGGATAAACTAATTTTTAGAAATTATGGTAACGTTTTATAAAAAGTTAACTCATGTAACGCTATTAAACAGCTAACAGCTACCAAATTTTGCTGAATAGACACTAAATGAATTCAAAAAATAGTGTGAACTCCATGTTAGGAATAACCTTTTTGAACAATGCTAACTAATTTAAGGTAAAAACAAGATTTATCTCCTTGAATTTTTGTTAAGTTTTATTATTTTATTTGTTGATATAAAATCCTTCAATTTTTATTTTGGTAAAGATTAAATTCTAAATTAAATAAAATTAAATGATGGCTGCTGAGGCAGGAGTTGAATTTTGCAAGTTCGAGTTTACCATTTTTTATAGCTTTTATATGAAAGACTCGTCTTTAACTAGATAATAAAATTAAATTTAGACGATTGGATTAGAAGAAAATGGTATATATATACCGAGTAAATTTTACTTGTACGGTCAGATATTCGAATTGGATGACTTTATCTAAATGTCACTCTAATCCTAAATATAGAAACACACTTGCAATTAATAAAGAATCGTATGTGCATATTCAAAAATAAATATGTGAGCATATTTAATAATATTATTATAAAATAATAACTCAGAGCATTTGTAGAGTTGATCACACAACTGAAGATATAAGTTTGATCATTCGCAATGCAAATTTCCCTTGGATTGGCTCTTTTGCCTGTGAGAGCGAGTGAGAATTAATAAAACTTAATGTGAATTGCAAAAACGGACACGGGCCTGCACACCCCAACGGAAACATCCATATGAACTTAGACATAGTAGTGCAATCCCTTTTTGACTTCCTTGTTAGAAATTATTAAAGCAACACTAGATGTAGAAGTTGTTGTGCGTTGGAGTAGATTTGATTTTTTTTTGGGTATATTAGATTTGATTCTTCTTAGTGGCATTGGTATCAACTTCAATAGTATGCCATGAACCACCCAACTAAAGGAGTAGGGTTGAGGTCTTTCTTTTCTAGTGCAAAATAATACAAGAGAAAAGACGAAGATAGGTTGCTGACTTTGACAAATAATGGGTTGGATAGAATAAATGAACATAGACAAAGAAAAACATGTGCATAGAGCAACATCTTTTTAGTGCCTTGTACTTTTGTTTTTGGTGTAAAGAAAAACACGTGCAAAGAAAAAACATCTTATAGTGCCTTGCATTGCATGTAGTACAAATCTACAAAGATCCTTTGCTTCATGCATCTTCTTAACAAGGATGCGTTTTGTGTATATGTATATATATGTATATTAGTATAATAATATAAATATATATATATTATATATATTAAAAAAAGTGAATATTAAAAAATGTGATTCTCGAAGTACTTTTTAATGGTGTCAAATTCAAAAAAAAATATTATATATGTGAATTTAAATAATGTCTTTGAGTCAATTTACGTTGTTTAAGAGATTATTTTTCTATATCAATAAATCAAAATTAATTAAACATATATCAAATTATTGTAAATTTGGTTTGATCAATAGGTTTTTATTGTATTGGTAGATTTTAAGTTTGAATTTATTTCGTTTGTGATTATCAAATCAAGTTTAAACTTACTAGAATTCAGCTCGGCTTGTTTATAACTGTAGTAGTAGTCTCTCTTCCTTCTCATATTTTTTTTTTCTCTTTTGTATCTTTTCATTAAACAAATTCAAGATTTTGTATACATTTGATATAAAACTTTGATTTAATTTATGTTTTCTTTTACTTTTTTCCAATTTTGTGGATTGTCTTTAATACATGTGGAGTATATATTTTCAAGAGAGTATGATAGAGTCTCTATTTTGTGTGGACTTATCTTTTTCTTTAGTTGGAAATGCACTCTGCAAAATTTGTAGTAATCATACAACGTATGAAAGATTCAAAGAGTTTATCTAATCAGACAATTTAAGAAATTAAGTAAATTTATAGATAATCATGCCACTTATGAAAGATTCAAAGAGTTTATCTAATCAGACAATTTAAGAAATTAAGTAAATTTGTAGATAATCATACCGAAATTAAGTAAAATTAAGTAAGAACTTCAAAACCAATCACACACATTATCCATCCAAATATGGTTCTCATCAGTATATTAAAACGTGTCAATCACATTCATCATCATAACGTGGATTTTCTCTTTTTTATTTTATTTTATTTTTTACTTCCTGTTTTCGGTTGACAATTTGAATGGATGTTGTGTGTTTTTGTTTTCTTAGGATAGAATTGCAACGAACTTATCACCTTCCACCATGGCCACGCGATCGACAGTTTGACACATCTTGTGAGGGACCCAAATAATTTTGATGGATAACCAAATACTAACTTGCACTTCCTTTTTTGGAATCAAAGATTTGTGGATATTGATTAATAATTATGATTAATTGCAATAAGGAAATTATAACTTATATTAACAAAACTAGATTGAATTGAATTCTTTCTTGGAAAAAAAGTTAATTATTTTCCTATTTTTTAGAGATTTTTTTTAAAAAAAATTTGATTCTCTCTTTATTAAGTATTGTATTTTTCTTATTTTTCTTTATTTTTATATTTTAGTTGGACTATTGATGTGTTTTTTTAAGTTTAAAAATTAACATATGTTTATTATAATTATGACTTCAAAAATATAATATATTAGTTATATACTATTAAAATATTGAAAAATTATGAAAACTTTAATTTTTAATTTATTATTTATTTTTTTAATTTTTATATTTGCAATTTTTAATTATTTCATTATTTGATATATCTTATATTTATTTATTTTTAATTTTTAATATTTGAAATTTTAATTATTTCATTATTTGATATATCTATATATTTATATTTTATACCCATATGTATATATTCTATATCTGTTTATATATACCCATATATTTATATATCTTACACCTAAACCTATACTTATATCTATATTTATATTTTATATTTTTATGTTTTTATTCATATATTTTATATTTGTCTATATAGTTATATCTATACATGGATATTGATTTGTATCGATATATTTACACAATGAATGGTTTAATTCGCTGATTTTTTTTTTAAAAAAAAAGTAAAATTAATAAGCTCAAATTATATTATCACTTTTCTTTTCTCGTATACAGCATGAAAGTAATCAACATATTTCAAAAATTATAGGAATGAGGTTGTAATTATAACCAAAACTTATTTTTAATTAATTTGCAAAGCACACAGAAATGTTATTTTAGTACATTAATTATTTACAAACCATGTGCGAATCAGGACACCAGAACTATGAACAGATGACTAAGTAGGTTTACTTTTGGCAGACAATGGGAAATTTTATATCCTAGACTTTTGAAAAACAAACACATGCTTTGTGCCTGGCCAACCACAATATTTATACCTGAACTCTACTAGATTCAAATTAGGTTTTAGTCAAAGTCAGAATTAGAAATCAAGGAGACCAAGTTAAAGTTTGGTTCTTTTGTATTAAGAATTCAAATTGATGTAGGCCTCGTTTGGTTGGGGGACTGAACTTAGGAGCTTAAACTTCTCGGAAAGTGATGAATTTGATCATGTTTGGTTTTAAAAATAAAGAACTTTCCGGAAAGTTGAAGTGCTGAATTTTCTAACCATACAAAAACTTATACTTCCTTCCCTTGAGCCAAGGAAGTGCACTTCCGATCTCAACAAATTTATTTTTCTTATCAACAAAGTTGTGATATTTTGAATGTTAAATATTATGATAACATTTTGTTTGTTATTATGTAAACAAAAAAAAATTGTACATTGATTATAATGTGAATTGATATATATATAAAATATGCTTGGTAAGTTTTCTTCAATGAATTTCAATTAATATACTCAAATTCATAGTGGAAATATTATTGACATTTTATAAGTAAAAATTTCATTAACACAACTTTATTTTCCGAGAAATCACTATATCAACCAAACATAGTCTTATTGTACTTCTTTTGAACTAGGAGAATTTGAACCAATCGATGCCTAAATTAATAATTTTGAATAGTATTAATTTAAACTCTCTATATATAAAACATACGGTCAAATTTTTCTTTAAGAAAAAAAAATCTAAATTGGTACAACTCAAAATTGAAATTAGATATGAACTGGATTTAAAAGCTAAATCTAATTTCTAATTTCTAAATAGAACTTTTGACTTAAAGTCCCCAATTGTAAATTAGTTTCAAATTAGAACCGGTGGGTGGTTAAGATTACAATGCATGAACAAGTGGAAACTAACAAAAATATTTTATAAATAAATAAATAAATGGAAAGGTAGAAGTAGACAATCATCTTTTTAAAGCACTATTGAACATGTTATGATGTATAGACAATAGACAATATTGAAGTTGACTTTAGTAGAAAGTGCCAATACAGCCGTAGCTTTTTTGGGCTAAAGAATCAAATCCAACCTCCTCAATTGTCCCTTTTCCAATTCATATTTTGCAATCTTGTCCCAAAGTCAATGCCCCATCCTGCATGGTCTGTAACAGTAGACCCAACTTACGAAAATAATAATATTAAAATAGTATATAGCCTTGCAAATCAGCGGTGGTCCGGTTATTCATCTCACTTATTTAGTTTTCATCATCTCGACTACTAGAATTTTCACTAATTTGATGAGTTAAAAGGAGAGGGGTACTTCTTTTGCATAGCCGTAATGTTATTTTGTCTCATCAAATCTTGCTGTGAATAAAAAAAAAATACATATACATATATTACTTTGAATTTTGAAAATTCAGAATTGTGTCACCAGCCAAATAATTTCAGTAAGATAATATTAAATGTATGTGTTAGGAAATATTTGTAAGAACATTGACTTGTACTATTCTTCTGTTTAGAAGATTTTATATTAATTTTTTTGAAATATGTCATCTTTTATATAATCAAGTGTCAACTTCTAATTTAAAATTTAATTTCTATTAGAGATATTAAACTGTATCATTGACCTTTATTTATAAATATACTTGCAAATATATGATTTTTTTTTCTCATTTTTAACTATTTATAATAATGGCTAATTTAATATAAGAATTATTCATATTTACGAGCTTGGAAAGCAGGAAATTTTGATATATACAGGTAATTTGTAGTTACACTAAAAGTCACAGCGTGTATTCTCACATTATTATACTATTAAATTTCCAAATTTTCAATTCTTAAAATTGTATTGAACCCCATGATTAATTTAATTTAATAATAATTAATTTCTCTTTACACTATTTAGCTACTTAATTAATTGTTTTACTAGATTAATAAGGTCAAGGGTAGCAAACCCTAAATTAATACAATGATCTTCAGATTTCTGAAATTGGTTATATTAAAATATAAGCTATTTGTGGTTGATTATTATAAGTGCTTAAATAGCCACTTGTATAGCATTTAGCAGTCAAATTAGTGTCGTTTGATACATAAATGATTTGTGTGCACGTGAATATTATGCATATTTCAATTATTAAATCAAAACAGTCCTTCACTTGTACTGAAAATTTGTACACAGAAATATTATTTTTTATGGGACGCAGTTTAATATTTTCTCCAAATTAAACTCATTTTCCACCGTCACTGCTTATAAATAAATAATTATTTATATTTATTTATATTAAATGTTAAAATAAAAAATAATTTATTCATCTTAAACAATTTATACAATTTAAAATTACGATGCTATTATAATTAAAATTAAAATTCATACTATTATAAGAAAAAAAGGTTAAATTTATTATATAATTAAAAATTACTTGCTAAGTTTGAGGTATTTTTAATGATTTAGTCTATATATATATATATGTATATAAGGTAAGCCTTAGGGGGCCAAAATATAAATAATAAAAAACAATAGAATTAGGGTCTAATATATATATAATTCAATCTTCTCATTCATATAAAAAAATAAAAAAATTATGAATTAGGGTCTAATATTGATAAAATATTATAAACACGCATTTCTTAATATACAATTCAACACAAATCAATAATAGTCGGCAGAATTACCATGACAACCATAATTTATATGTATATATTCTTATATTTAATTTTTAAAAGTTGAAATTCTATAATTTTAATATTCTTATCGTATATAAATTAAAATTTTTCATATTTTGAACTAATTTTCACCGTTGCAGCTAAACAACAAAAAAATAACTTATTTAAAAAATATTTTTTTCTGTAAGAAGAAAATATTTTTCAAAGGCCAGTTATTTTTAAGAAAAAAGCGGAAATAATGATACTGCTATTTAATTTTGGAATTTTACTTTTTTAGATGCTAAGAAATCCAATGGCATACCACCACCGACCATGAGATCAGTACAGGCTCTCTTTTTAATTATTTAGATAGGCATCCCTTCAACAAGTTGACTCACAAAACAATCTTCCAATTTATTATTTATCAGAAATTGTCTCATCAAAAGGAAATTATTATATAACATTGCAAAAAAAAAAAAAACAATCTGTCCAATGTATTATTTATCAGAATATTGTCTCATCAAAACAGGAAATTATTATATATAACATTGCAAAGAAAAAAAAAAAAAATTCTCCTCTTTAGTGGCCAACAGAAATATATATGATATATATATATATAATATTATATAATATATATATATATATATTTTTTTTTTTTTTTTTTTTTTTTTTTTTTGAAAAACAAGAACAATATATATAACAAGAAATATATATATTTATAATTAGAAAGTGTCTCCTTCAAAAGAAATTAATAATTATATAACATTGAAAATAAATTTTAATTTCTCTTCTCTGGTGGGCAAGAAAATATATAATAATAATTATTTTTGAAATCACTTTCTTGTCCTTGTATTTCTTCTATAAATAATGGCATAGAATCAAGAGTTTTGAGAAGCCTACCTTACAACACAATAGTACAAAGTACAACTACCAAAGACATGAAGCTCACAACTGCTTTTTTTCTTCTCGTCTTTCTTTTTTCTGTAAGTCTTCCATAACCAAGAATCCCTAATCTTATTTAATTTTTTTTTCCATTTTGCAATTAGTGGATTATATTAAATTTATTTAATTAATTAATTTAGACAATTTATTTTAAAAGATTGATTTCGCGATTTATCGAAAAAAAGAGAGAGAACTATTTTATTTTATAGCTCCTCTAATGTATATTCGAGTGAAATATTAGAAAATTACGATGAATAATTATTTTATTTTGCGATTTAATGTGCTTATTCCTATTTGGTATAGTTTGTGATCGAGCTCAGCTATGCAAGAAAGGTACCAGAAGAGTACTGGAAGAGCATAATGAAAGAGCAGCCGATACCGAAAGCGATCGGCGATCTATTTATTGAAGAAGATTCAGGTGGTAATAATAGTAATTATGAAATGGATCATTTTGCAAAGGATTTTGATACTAAGGCTATTGCTGTAATATATCATAGCCATGGAAAATCTAAGGAAGATGAAGATAGTGATGCAAAGAAACAAGAGAGATCCTTTGTTGTTGTTGAGCCTGAGATAGAGATATCTAAACATTAGAGATGAAAGATATGTATAAATAAGAATTCATCTGCAAAGGCTCATATTTCTAGAATAAGTATAAAGTAGTTTGCTTGTTTTATGCTTTTCTCTCTTCTTCTCCATCTCCTCCTCCTTCTTCTACCTCTTTTTCTTTAAAATATTATATTTTGACAAGACTAGAAAGCAAAAGCTTAAAAGATACTCAAATCAGACAACAATAGAGATTTTTTAAAACTTTTCTTATTTAACAATTTTTTTTATTAAATAAACGTCAGAAACACACTTATTTCCAAAACAAATTATTTTTTATTAATTCATCTAATGGATGAGCATGTAAACCGAGTAAATAAGTCATTTTCTATGTAGATGCACATAGATTTGGGCCAATATGTACACCGAGCCGATATACTAAAAACATCGGTGAAATACACAATTTAACGCGATAAGAAAATGTGGCATTTGAACTTCATTTTTTGTCCTAATTCGTAATTCCTTGTACTAGCAACAACTAACTTTTAAAGTTTTTAATTTTTGCATGTAAAATATTGATTTGATACTCTGTTAGTACAATTTTTGAAATAATAATTTTTCACAATTTTTAAATATTCAATAAGTGTTTAATCAACATAATTTCATAAGTTAAAATATATAATGAGTCCAATTAAATATTTAATAAGCACAATCAGTATATATATATATAAAGCAAACATTTTTTTTTAGAAATTTGACATGTGGCATATTCCTTCAATTAGGCTTTCACTTGACAGTGTTTGATTTGATTATTTAATGTATTAATGTATTGGCTTGGTTTGCATTTATTTTGAGTTAATGCTTTTGGTTTGGTTTGATTTGATTATTCAATATATTAATGTATTGGTTTAGTTTGGAGTTATTTTGAGTTAGTATTTTTAATTTGGTTTGATTCGATTATTTAATGTATTAATGTATTGGTTTGGTTTGAATTTGTTTTGAATTAATATTTTTGGTTTGGTTTGATTCAATTATTTAATGTATTAATGGCTTTAAGTAATTATTATTAATTATTAATTTTTAAAAAATGATAAAGTTTAGTAACAATGAATTATTCAATTAATATATTAATGCATTTCTTTGTAACAAATATTTACTCTAATTTGTAAAGTAACAAACATTTCATCTAACAACCGTTAATGTATCTTTTACGTTTACTATTTAAATGTTTTCATTTTTTTTAAATGGTATAGTAATGCACTTTATTTTTTAAAATTTTAAATTATTTACTCTCAATAAACATTTTAGCTTTTTTAGAAATACTACATATAAGTTGTATCATATATATTTTTGTATTCTTGGCAAAGGAGCATTGGTCTCTTCTTTTAAATATATTATTCATTTTTTTAAAAAAGTTTAAAATTTTCTACATTTTAACTATTTCCATTAATGGGATTATTAGTTTGTCACGACCCATTCCATGGACCGGACCGGCACTAGGACCTGGGTGGGCTTAAGGCCCCCGAAGCCCGTAGTAAGTCTATATTATGCAAATCTCATTTACTATTCATAATTGTGGATACAGGTCCAATAATTTATTTCAATTATGTACCACTAGTACAGTTCATCTACAACCCACTAGCTCCATTTACTAGTCATAATTGTGGAACAGGTCCAATAATTTATTAATTATGTACACTATACAGTTCATCTACAACACACAGAATACCAATTAATGGACTCTACCTGTACATTTACTCATCATTGTATTTCATCGTTAACAGTCTTCTATTACTTATGTCTCAACTCCATAGGAATTTTCTTTCCTTCTATGTACCTGGAAAAAAAATAGGTAGGGCAGGGTGAGCGCCAAAAACCTCAATGAGTTAGGGTTAGATAACCCCTCTACCACACAGATCATGACAGATGCTAAAATATTTTATTTGTTAACGATGAAATTTATTGAAATCCATGCGGGTGTCATAGGCAAAATGGCAATTACAACAGCACAACAATTATATCCTTCATGATAATCTACAATCGACGGACTGGAAATTAGTCAGTGGCACCACCCGTAAAACCCCAACTGAGACGTCCTCACACATGGGCTCGCCCTCTCATACATTGCACCAGGGAAACCGACCCCCATCTACGGCAACTGGTTAATCCCTACTTGGACCAGTCCTCTCATTGGTTTTTTCCAATTCCTTCTCTTTTTTTTTTAAAAAAAAAAAATGGCCAACAGGAGGCAACCCGGTGGTCTCCATCCAATCTAGATCATCAAGTGCTCACAACAGGAAGGCCACCCTCGCGGGCTAAATCAAATCTAGATCATCAGGTACGCAACAACAATAAGCAATCCTGTGGTTTTTTCCATATAATCCTATCATCAAGGTGCACACGGGGGCGCCGATCTCCCATTTACCCTCGGCGACTCGGTCAAACTCATACATATCAGTATTCAGGATCCATATCACATAGACCATCCTTCAACGAAATTCCATGGTGGTCCACATCCATGCCCAAGTTCCACACAAACAAGGCACAGCAATATCACATCACAGGTAATCCAAGCATTATTTAATATTCAAACAATAGTGCATCACAATGATAGCAGTAATGCATGATAACATTTAGTCGTTGAAATTGCATGAATGCAGGCAGATGGGCGAATTATCCTATCACTACTCAAACAGTTTTTTTTTGTCCTTCAAAGGACTGCCTTTCTTATTGTTCGCTCCCAGCCTTTCTGTCTTCACAAGTCCGAAACTTTATAAATATCTATATAAATAAGAAATTCTACATAAGAATTCTAATTTGGAAAATGCAGTTTACATTCCATATTATTTGTTTTCGTTATCCTCGTCGGTTCGACTAACTTATCAAACTAGAAACTGTATATCTATAGTGGTCTTATTTGATTTATTTCTTCTAATTTATTCGTTAAGTAAATACGTCTAATTTATTTTGGGTAATTATTTGGTAATTAATATTTTATGATACTACTAATCAAAATATTTAATATGATTAATAATAATAATATTAATAATGATAATATGATTGATCATATAATATTCTTAACGTTAATAACTTTAGTCGGTATTTAATTCACTGAACTATATATAAATTCGTTCCTCTTGTTTATTTATTTCTTTGTTTATTTATCCCTCTCATAATCTTATTCTATATTTTTAATTTCTATGAATAACTTAATCGATATAAGTAATTTAGTTTCTAAAATACAATTTATTTTCTACCGACTTTTCGGCAGCATCTCCCCTAAAATTTGGATTATCCACCTGTTAAAATATCAACTAATCCCCCCGCTGTTAAACAAGTATCAACAGTTTATCTAAGTAACTGTCAAACGCACACGGGCCCATCCAGCCCATCCATCGGGCAATTAATCAAATAACATTTTCCCATCCTCCTTCAATCTCAACATCACCACACAATCCAATTTATACATTACAATAACATTATTTTAAAACTACCTTAATTATATCAACACTAATATTATAAAGCTATTAACTATTCACAATGACCAAATTAAATTAACCAAATTAATTAACTACAAATAAAATTAATTTAATTAACTAATATTACTAACACTAACTTAACTAAACTAATTGACTACAAATAATAAAATTAATTTCATTAACTACTACTACTAAATTAATTAACTACAAATACTAAAATTAATTTAATTAACTAATATTACTAACACTAACTTAACTAAATAAATTAACTACAATTAACTAATTTCATTCACTAAAACTAACTTAACTAAACTTAACTAAACTCATTAATTGCAAATAATAAAATTTTATTTCATTAACTAATATTACTAAATTAATTAACTACAAATAATAAACTTAAGTTAATTAACTAATATTATTAACATTAACTAAATCAACTAAAATTATTAAAATTAAACTAACTAAATTTAATTAACTATCATTAATAAAATTAAATTAATTAACTAAGAAGGCAGAAAGGGGCTGTGGTGGCGCGATGGGCGGCGGAGTGGCGGTGGCGTGCGATTCTGCTGCTCCGCCTCTATCTCTGTCTTGCCGAGAACCCAGACGCAAAAGAGAGAAAAGAAAGCAAGAAGAAGAAGAAAAGGAAGAAGGAGAGAGGAGGGGGAGATGAGGTAGACGCAGGAGAGGAAAGGAAGAAGAAGAAAAGAAAAGAAATAAAGTATGTCCAATTTCTAGATGATTCCGGTTCGATCTGAACCGGATTGGTCTGATTCAACGACTTAGCTAGATTTTAACTCGATTTGCAGGTTTTTGACATGATTTTTAGGTTATTCATTTGGTTTTCAAAAAATCAATTTGATTTTTGGGTCTGGTTCGACTTATTTTGTTTATTTAGTTCGGTTTCGCAATATTTTCTCTATTTACTCAATTATAATGCAATATTAATAGTAATGATATTTGATTCTAAGACAATTAATTTATATTGCAGTTACATACATATACATACATTTGTAATCAATTAGTAACTAGAGTACATATCATTTGGTAATCAAATTAGTAACTAGAGGTCCCATTTTATTTCATCGAAACTGTTTTAAAAGTTGTTCTCTAATCGAATGTCCCGAATAATCTGTTTTTGGTTTGGACCCAATCAAAAATTTGGGCTCGATTGAAGACTGTGTGTACATTTACAGCCCACTACGGTCAAATTTCTTGAGACTGTGTTACATTTACAGCCCACACGGTCAAAATTTCTTATTTTTGATTTAAATTAAATTTGAAAATTTCGAAAATAAAAATTCGGGGTATTATAGTTTTGGGCGTTTAATTTATATTTATCTTTATGATCATGATATGGTGGTTTTGATGTATTTGTAGATTTGGCATGTATTTTTTATGTATCTTTATGATCATGTAGCGGAACTTGCAATTAGTATTATGCTTATTATTATTTTTTTTAAATTGTAATTTATCAATTTATAAATAAATTATATAAAATTTTAGTAAATGTATAAATAATCAATTTAGATTCCGAAAATATTATACTTAAATTTTTTTTACTTTTATATTTAAAACTCATTCAAATTAATGGATTTCAATTTTAAATTAATATCTATCGAAATTATTACGAATGTAAAATTATTTATTTCACTTTTGAAATCATTCCTACTATGTTAAATTGGGATTTAAAAACTTAAATCTTTTAAATTTCAAATAATCATCAATTATGGCTAAATATAAGGTTAATTATTGTTAATTAATAAATAAATTTTCAATACAAAATTGCAAATTAAAAAAATTTTAAAGTAATTCAATAATGATAGTAATTATCAACTAATATATGCATACGCGCGTGTGAAGTGCGGAATCACAACTAGTTGTATAATTAAGCTTGAATGGTTGAATAGCCAATACCTTAGAATCAAAAAGCTTTGATCCACTGACGAAAAGACTTTTTTTTTTTTTTTTTTCACTTTTTTTTTTTTTTTTCTTCCGGACTATTTTTTTTTTTTTTTTTTTCCGGATATATAAGAGACTCAATGGACCGAAATAAATCTTATTGGCTACACAGCAAGGATTACCCTTCCATTTAAATAATATTTAGCAAATTAGTGATAACGGCAGGGAAAAGACTTCTTTTTCTTATTATTTTGAATAATAAAAAAATGGCATTAAATACAAGTATATGTAGGAAATATATAAACCAATCTCGAAAACAAATAAAATAAAATTTATATCTTATAATTTTCTTTTAATCTAAAACTTATATATTATATCTAATTAATTAAATAAGATATGTGAAGTAAAAAAAAATATAAATGTTTCAGCGATAAACAAATAAAATAATATTTGAATATTCTTAAAATATGATTTATATTCTATTCATGGTTTTTACAATATTTTGCTGAAATTAATGTCGTTAGTTGTAATTGAAGGAGTGGCTCTCGTTACCTATGTAACTTTTTGGTACAAAGTTAAGCTATGACTAGACGTTAACACTTCATCTATAATTTTCCTCAGTTCAAAAAAAAAAAAAAAATAGAAGTTATAAATGGAAAACGTGAGAAAGAATAAATGAATAATTTTCTTCTTTCCTTCTCTTGTATTTTTCTCTGTTCTTTTGCTGGTTTCTCCTTTTGCTTTGTTTCTCTGATCTTTTATGTGTTAACAAAAACACAGTCTCTCTACAATGGAGTACCTGCAACCATTTTCTATTTTCTCAACCTTGTTCACTTTCCTATTAATCATCTTAATTCTACAAAGAAGACCCAAAAACTCCTCCCGAAAATTAGCCCCAGGGCCATGGAAGCTACCTATAATAGGAAACATCCATCAGCTCCTCGGCTCTCTGTTACCGTTATAAACTTGCTGACTAAATTTAAATTGCTGCTGTTATTTTGTTATTTTGTTTTTTGTTGACTGAGTTTTTGCTATGTTGAAACTGAAGTTTTGCTAGAAAGTAGGAGTAGCGGCTAAAATAAAACGTGGAACAGAAGCAGTCCACTTTGTAGCTATTCTTTATGCATAAATAGTAGCCGATGTTTGCTGTAACAAAAGACTCCCTTCCTACACAGACTCATAAAGAGGAAGAGTAGATTAGAGGTTTTTTCACCCTTGTCTAATAAAAATAGAATCAAGTTTTTTCCTCTAAAAAGTGTGTACTCTATCTGCAAGAGGAGAGTAGATTAGAGGTTTTTTCCACCTTGTCTAATAAAAATAGAATCAAGTTTTTCCTCTAAAAAGTGTGTACTCTATCTGCGGAATTTAAGTGCAGCAGTAAGAGTTCTATTTTGTTTATCTTAAGTAGGTCTTCCACTTGCTGTATTTCCAACACTCTCTTCCTCATCACCGCCTAAGACATTTATCAAACAAATTAATACGGCCCTGTAATGCATCTCAAGCATGGCCAAGTTTCCAATGTAATGAAAACTCACCACATTATTTTCTCCAAAGGCCTTTTCTCTTTGCGGCTGAGATTCTCATGTATAACTTCAAAGACATTGCTTTTGCCCCTTGCGGCGATAGTTGGCGACAGATGCGTAAAATTTGTACGCTTGAGCTATTAAGCACAAAACGCGTAAGAGCATTTAGAGCAATCCGAGAAGAGGAGACATCAAATTTTATTCGATCAATTTCCAGTTTATCGGAAGTTAATATATATTAGTAAGATGGTGTTATCTTTATCTAACGCCATTACTTTAAGGTCTGCATTTGGTAAGGCTTCGGAACGCCATGAAGCTTTCTTCCCACCTGTGCAGAAAATTGTACAGGTGTTCGAAGGCTTTAGTGTTGCTTATATTTTCCCTGCAGTTAAATTTCTTCATAGAATTACTGGGATGAGGAGTAAATTGGAGAAGTTACATCAAGATGCCGATATAATGCTCGAAAACATAATTAATGAACATAGAGAAAATAAGAGATTGGGTAGAAGCAATTCTGAGGGCTCAGAAGATGATCTTGTGGATGTTCTTTTGAATCTTCAGAGTGGTGATAGCTTTGAATTCCCCCTGACGATAGAAAATACAAAAGTAGTCATGCTGGTGAGTGCAATTACTATTTGAGAACTTAGGCTTGAGTAATTATATTTATATATAATAAAGTCTAATTATTATTGGTTAGGACATATTCCTGGATGCAACCGAAACATCTACTACAGTAATTGAGTGGGCAATGTCAGAAATGCTAAAAGATTCAAGAGTGACGAAAAACGGCGCAGGAAGAGATAAGGCAGGTTTTTAATCAAAAAGAAAATATAGATGAAACAAGATTTGATGAATTGAAGTATCTAAAATTAGTTATTAAAGAAACTTGGATATTACATCCTCCAGCTCCTTTACTTGCTCCAAGAGAATGCCTAGAGGCAGTGAAGATCGATGGGTATGAAGTACCAATCAACACCAGAGTCATTATTAATGCGTGGGCAATTGGAAGGGACAGTCGCCACTGGAATGAAGCTAAGAAATTTTATCCAGAGAGATTTCAGAACAATTCTATTGATTTTAAAGGAATTGACTTTGAATGTATTCCATTCGGTGCTGGAAGAAGGATGTCCTGGTGTGACATATGATATGGCTGTTGTTGCGCTTGTACTTGCAAATCTGTTATACCATTTTGATTGGAAACTGCCCAATGGACTGGAAGATCATCAGTTGGACATGTCTGAAACTTTGGAGCTACAGCCAGGAGAAAAAATGAACTGCACTTGATTCCCATTCCATACAATCCTTTCCAAAGTCAAGTATGCTAAAAAGACATTGGATTTTATTAAATGCTAGCTAGTCATTTTAATGTATTTTCTTAAGAGGTCAAGTATATTAATGGATTCATTATGGATCTTTATCTATGTGATAGTTCAATTTTTATAAATAATCTTTTTGATTTAAATTAAAAAAATTGTTAATGTGACACTAGTACTACAAAATAAAGGAGTAGCAAATTGCTTATAATGCCATAAAATTTTTAATTGATACATATCCGAAAAGCATCTCAATGTAGCTTTTACCATATGTTGCACTATGATTGATAGATAGTGGCGGGTCGATAGAATACATAATTAGAAATGCAAGAAAGTGCTGTTTTTTTACGACCATTAAGTACGCCTATTATAGAAAATTAGATGAACTTATCTATAATAGTTGGTTTTAAAAGCAAAAGTCTTTAGTATATTGGTTTAATTATATTTTAGATGTCAATTTATATTGCTTCCTTCTATCTATTACTGTCAAAACGGGCTTAAACTTGCCTAAACTTGAGGATAACTCGAGATCACCAGTACTTTTTTAATCTGAACCAAAAAATTAAGAACTGTTTTTAAAATAGACTTTTTTATCCGGCCTTTTTTTTTATCAAATCTCGTATTGGCTGGGCTGAATGGGTCTGCGGACTGTCCATCTTGCAACTATACTTCATCTCAAATAGTTGATTAAAAGTTATTTTATTTTCCAAAAAGAAACCTAGTAAAATTAATAGATATTCTGAATCTATATTTTTTTAAGCTACCTTTTCCTTTATAATATTCATCAACTACATCAATATTGGACTTCAGTCCTGCTTCTTACCATACTTCATCTTCTGATAAACAATTGGACTCAAAAGTGGTATTTTAACCCCCAATCAAATCACCCCTATTTTATAGGGGTCTTTCATTTTATTTTCATAGTTTGGTATATTGTTGGTTTTAAATTTGGATTATTTTATTGCTGTTGTTCATTTTAAATTTAGATTATTATATCATCAGATTTTTGGTTAAAAAAAATGAATAAAAATAAAATAAAAAAGCACAATTTTTTTTTTTTCAAAAAAGGACATGTCCGGGTCCGTCTACAGGGCCACTGTGAACCGGGCCGAACTTGAATATTAGAGATCCATTTTTAACGAGTTTTTTCGGCTTTGTCCATTTTGAACTGAGCCTGCAAGGGCTAGGCTGCCCGTTTTAATAGTACTTTTTTTTTTATCTCGAAAAACTTTGTTTGATATAATTTTGTAACTATGCTGGCTTATCTGTTAACTTACTTTTTTTTTTATCTCGAAAAACTTTGTTTGATATAATTTTGTAACTATGCTGGCTTATCTGTTAACTGGTGTTAGAACCCGCGCGATGTGCGAAGCAATATTTAAGGATGAAATAATTTTTTATCATTTCGACAAAAAAACAATACGAAAATTAGACGGCGACGCGAACATGACACGTTTAACCCACTTAATATCATAAACAGGTTAAATGTGTCGTGTTGACCCACATACAACTCGTGTAACCCGCTTAATATCATAAATTGGTTAAGTGGATGTGTTGACCTATATACGACCCACTTAACATGCTTATAGTATTTTTCACTTTTAATCTATTTAATTCCAATCATATTTAAAAATAAATTTTCACACATATAAATTCTTCAAGATTTATAATTAAAATAAAAAAGTAATACAACAATAAAATTTAAATAGGTTTTAGTGGGATCATTTATATCTAAAGTTAAAATTACCTCTTTACTCTTAAATAAACGGATCACTCGCCTAACCCGCGTGTCAACCCGCGACACAACATGTTTATATTCGTGTCATAAATGGATGTCTCGTTTATGACACGAACTCATTTAACATCAACCTTAACCCATTTATTTTGCGTGTTAAGCGAATTGTGTTCGCGTGTCATGATCCATTTTGACACCTCTAATACGACATGCATAAAAAATTGCGCACACACAATTAATGTATTTTTCAATAGTGATAATAATTTTGAGAATTTAACTAATTATATTGAAATAAGAAATTAAGTATTTCTTTATTTTATGTTTAGGATTTATCATAAATGATTGTTTATTTATTTGAAATATTAATGTATTATACTTATTTAGTATGGTTTGTCCTAAGCGTGTGGATGTCCTATTTTTTTTAAAAATTATCGTATCTCATTTCCACGCAACATAGTTCCTGGTATATGAGACTACTCTATACGCCAAACTAATCAACCAAAATTTTTTTTACTACCAATAAAAAATGAATTGTGTTTTTTAATTTGTTTTTGTGTCATTGAAATAAGTAATTAAGTTTTTTTATTTTGTGTTTATAATTTATTATAAATGATTATTTATTTATTTAAATATTAACATATTACTTATTTACTGCACTGTGTCCTAAGCGTATGAATGTCTTACATTTTTTTACAAATTATCACATCGTTCTTATATCTCGTGTCCCATATTATGAAGACAGTCAAAAATTTCATCCGTAGTTTAATTTCGTTTAATACAAGAATAAGATTTTCATTAGATTCATACTCAAACACAAGTACACAAGTTAAAGACATTTTCCCTATTAATACTAAGGTGTGTAGGAGCTGTTTGGCTAACACAAGCAAAATATAATAAAACATAGAAGTAAGCAAAATATGTCTGCTCAAGTTTCAGCAGTTCCTACATCTGAAGTTAGACGATCTTCTGCTAATTATCATCCAAAAATTTGGGACATCTTCTGCTAATTATCATCCAAAAATTTTGGGAAGAAATCGTTTTTCTACACACACGTCATGTTCAGACCCGAGGTTAAGTAATTAATTTCTTCCTACATGGCTGTTTTATGTGTAAACATTTTGGGTCCTGGTGTGGCTCGCGTTTTTAGATGGGATTAATTGGTTTTTTTCATTTGATTCAGCAAGAAAAATTGGCATTATTTTCAAGTGAAGGAACAATTTGAAGGACTAAGAGAAAAGAAGTGAGGAGATTGCTAAGTGAGGGTAGCCCAAATTTGGGCCTTTGATTGATGCCAGTCCACCGCTTGAGGCATTTTGGGTTATCATTTTACTAGTGAGATGATTTTACTAGTGAGATAGAAAACGCATTGGAAAAACTTCATCATCATCACTGCGTTACTGACAGCAATGATCTTTACACTGTTGCTCTTCAATTTCGTTTGCTTAGACAGCACGGCATTAAGGTTTCATGTGGTAAGAAATCTTGTTTTTCTGTTTTTGGAAGAAATACAGGTACATGGGGAACATTTAAAATGAAAGATATCAATTCAGGGCATATCCGATCCATGAGTCTCTTGTTATTTATTTTGCAGATATCTTTGAAAAATTTAAAGATGGTGAAGGAAAGTTCAAAGAATCCTTAACTCATGATGTAATGGGTATGCTTAGTTTATACGAGGCAGCACATCTTGGCATTCAAGGGGAAGATATCTTAGATGAAGCCATAGATTTCACCACCACAAACCTCCAATTACTATTACCTCAATTAAGTTCTGACCTCGCAAATGAAGTTAGCCATGCCCTCAATCGACCCATCCGCAAATGTTTGCCAAGGTTAGAGGCAAGGCATTATATTGAAGTCTATAAACGGGAGAAATCACACAATAGTACATTACTAAAGTTTGCGAAGTTAGATTTCAACAGGTTACAACAACTACATCAGAAGGAACTACGTGGCGTGGCATCTCTGAGTAAGTTCAATTAAATTAGCCATGTATGTGATATATGCTTACAAGTAAATTATTCTATAGAGATTTAGGAAAGATTGACCTTGAAGCGAACTTGTGATTCAGGTGGTGGAAAAACTTAGACGTACCAACAAAGCTGCCTTATGCAAGAGATAGAGTGGTGGAGTGCTACTTTTGGATGATGGGAATTTATTTTGAACCCAAATATTCATTTGGAAGAAGGATGATGACAAGAGTCGTGGCCACTTTATCCCTACTCGATGATACTTATGATAACTATGGTACATGTGCAGAACTAGAGATCCTTACCGAAGCTATCCAGAGGTTAACTCATTAATTTAACTACTTTATTAATTTATCATCTAATTTATCATGTTCGAAATTTTTAAAATTTTGAACTTGAATAAACCCTTAACCATCAATTCGTAACCAGTTTTAGTTTAATTACAATTTGTTTTGGGCTCAAAATAGTTCCGCAGCCATGTCAATTTATTATGTTTTTGGCTCAATGTTTAAATAAGAGTTAATTTGATATTATTGCTATATATTGTCAGATTTATAACAAGTAATTAATAGTTAAGGATTTTTATCAGCCAATGAATTATAAATTTTTACAATAAAAGTTTTGAGCACAAGCTCTTTTGCGAATTAGTTTTAAACTCATAAAAAAACTATATTGTAACATGTTATTACATTCATAGGCTAATAAACTAAAATTTATTTTGGCCTAAAGCCTGTTATTAATAATAATTCCAAACATATAACTAAAATTTATTTTGGCCTAAAAGCCTGTTATTAATAATAATTCCAAACATATTTCTGAAACTCGAAAGAGATTATTTAAGTTTCAGGTGGAATATTAAGGAAAAGGAATACACTTCCAGAGTAACATGAAAATTAATTTTTAATTACAGTAATAGATGTCCCTATAAATCGAAATCGAAGAATTTGTTACTAAGAAGGGAGATTAATATTGCTTGCTTAACTTTTGAAAGAAGCAGTAAGTAATCTTCGAAGTTGGTTTTCATGCCCTTTGCAATTGAATCTATTATGTTATAATCTAATTTTATTTATGTTTCATTTATTTTTTTGTTATGTCCTATGGCTTAAAAGGAGTTGTCCCGATTTATTTAAGCTGAAGCCACAATGGCGCGACAATGGCTATGGTTCCCAACAATGGAGGAATTTATGGACCTTCAATTAATAACTACTTTGTTATCCATTGCTCCGCAACAACTTCCTTCTTCGGAAATGGGTTGAAATAGCTAACAAATATGCGTTTGAATGGATATCTAATGATCCCTAAGATTGTTCGAGCTTCGGCTACTGTTTGCAGACTTATGGACGATATAACATCTGCATACAGGTTAATTAACATTTTATGTCCTATGAATATTTTCAATAATGATTTTTAATGGCGTTCCTAACTATTTTTGATTGTATGATTTATATATTTATATAGATTTGAAAGCAGAAAAAGAGAAATGCGGCTTCGGCTTTTTGAATGTGTAATGAATGTTACATAAAGCAACATGGTGGTTCAAAGGAAGAGGCAGAAAAATTGTTTCGGAAAGAGATTAGAAATGCATGGAAAGACATAAATGAGGAGTGCCTAAAGCCAACTCCAGTTCCTATGCCTCTGTTAGAGCGAGTTCTGAATCTTACGCGCGCAATGGATGTTATATACAAAGATGAAGATGGATACACTAATTCTCATGTTATAAAAGATTATGTTGCTTCCCTGCTTAAAGATCCTGCAGTTTGAGCAGGATTAGTTATCTTTTCTTAAAATATGTACATTGGTCTTTGCGCTTTGCGATGGGATTGACTTACTTAGACTCGGTCTATGTACCTACTTATTGAATAAATTAATGAAAAATAAATTTTTCTTGAAAGGAGAGTATTTCTTAAATTTATTTTCATTAATTTAATCTATAAGTAGGACTATAGATTCGGTCTAGGCAAGTATATTCCCATTGAAATAGGATCATAGACGTTATCTTTATTTTCTTTATTTGATACATGGATATCCACGTATTTAATAAAGCGAAATGCTTAAATTAATGTAACACATGAATGATGTTAAGCCGAATTGTCATGGTCAATAATATAACAATTAATATAACAGAATTCATCTTAATTGACGTTTTGTACGTTTTGTACTGAAATTATTATATTGATATTGCACAGGAATTTCGACTAATTTTCACTTCGTAAGCCAATGGTGTTTCCCTTCAAAAACCAATATTCTTAAACTATTGGGAGATTATTTTGAAAAAAATGAGCAGAAGAAACATGATATATTGTGGTCGAGATTTCTGATTATTATTAGCATAATCTTTAAAAGATATCAAATCAACTTACGGGTTATGACTCAGTTGGCAAAGCAAGCTGGACATGTGAGAAGAACTCTCGAATTCGATCTTACTAAATGTCCTTACAGGATGATAATAGGATCCGGATACCAATAGTTTGTATATATATATATATATCAAATAAGGTGATTAACTAGAGTTCACTACATATAGATTCTCAAAAACTATTTCATTACTATTATATGCACGTTTTAAATAAATAACCAGTGGCCCAGAGTAATATGGATGGATAAAGTTGTTCATATAATGGTTCAAGAGAGAGAGATGGATGTGATCAAGACACCAACCTTTGATGCAAGACACCAAACCTTAATTTATAATTTATTTTCTTAAGTCCTAAATAATAATTATTTGGCCATAAAATTTTTTCAATTTCCTATCCTAAAATGCCAAATTGTAATAGTTAAAATAGACAAAACAATGGCAACGTAGCTAACCATTAGCACGTAGCTACCATTAAAAGAGTTTTACCGTCTTCCATTAAAAAATTTAAAATTATTTTTTAATTCATTACAAAGCCGGTTCAATGAACTGAAATAACAATAGGTTACACAACAAGGCAATCCTCCTTCGACTTACCAAATTGATGAAAATTCTTGTGGTTATAAGGATCCCAACTCAAGACCTCTTCTCACACTAATGAGAAAACCAATCAAATTATACACGATTGGCAAAATTTTAAATTGTTACTTCTAAAAAAAGTCTACTCATAATGTGAATGACTTATTCGGAATCTTTTTATGTCCTATGCATGTATCAAATTAATAAAAAATATTTTACGTAATTGGTGATAATCCTAATAATTTATTAGGAAAAATATAAATTAAGTAGAAACAACTTTTAAAGAATCACAATTTTCGATTGGTTTGGTCAACAAGGGAACTATATACTAACTTTAAATAAGTTTTATCCGCGCATAATAAGCAAATATTAATAGGTTGGTATTGCGAAATCTACCCAAATAAAGTAGCAAAGGGATTTCCTTAAGTAGCACAAAAAAATTGATTTTTCTTCCTTAAGTAGCACAAAAAAATTGACCACGGTGACTTTATATTCAACAATTAAGAGTTTAAAATATTATTCAACAATTAAGAGTTTAAAATATCATTAACTAGGTTTTCAAAATCTCATGGGTTCCTATTGTACATGGTAAGATTTATTTTTTAAATTAAAAACTCATCATACAACATATTTAATAATTAAGAAAAATATTATATAACACTCATCATACAACGTAAGATTTTGTAAGTTTTATAATAATATCTAAATTAGAAGTTGTAATCAAATTTCAATTAGGGATATCACTTAGTAATCTTAATATATTACTGTTTTATTATAGATTACCACTATATACACATATGTTTAATTTTTATAAAAAAATATTATTTTCTTTACAAATAAGGTATTTTTAAGGGTTATGGATTAATCAGTTGTATTGATAACTTTTACACCCGTTTCAAACAAATGAATCATGGTTGTAGAATTTATTTGTAAATAAATTCCAAGTAAAATTCATTTGTAAATGAATTTGTAATGTTTGATATGCTACAATTTAAAATAATATGCTACAGATTTAAAATAAAGAAAATCAATTGGAATTCCAGAAAATTATGTTTGAAATAAATTCTTGAACGAGAATTTTATTTGTCTTTATTTTCTAATAACAGACCCTTTGACATAATAATTTAACCAAAAATAAAATACATAACACTAAATTATATTTATTATGGTAATCAATATAATAATTTGTAATTTTTTATTAAAATATAAATAATAAATTTCATATTAAAAGTTAAGTACACCTAATGTTCCACGCCTAATAAGATTAATTATATAAGCAATAACATTACCATGAGAGAGTATTTTTATTGATGTATAAAAATTTGTTGAATTTAAGTAATTAATTTGGAAACTAAAAAAAATTAAGAATATTATTATTGGTTTTGTAATTGCTCATTTGAAAATAATTGTTGACAACCTGCATTTTATAGTTTCAACAGTAATGAATAACTATTATTATTATAGACTTCAAAAAGAAAAGAAACATCACTGGTTTGAAATTTTCCAAAAAAAAAAACAACAAATAGGAAATAAAATAAAAATATATAACTAATGTTTTTATGTGGAGTTAAAAAATATAACGTTGAAAAAATATAACGTTGTTATAGTTTGGAATTTTCCAAAGAAAATAAACAAAAAGGAAAAAAAAAAGTAAAAATAGTTGAGTTTATAGTAGAGGGTAATTTTGTCAATAAACATTTAAAATGGTCAATTTTATGAAATTCTTTTACAAATTCCATCATTTTTAGTAGAATTTGAATTAGGAATATCCAATTTCACGGAAATCAATTCGTATAATTCAAATCTATATTTTTTTATCCGAACGCAACATTTTGGATTTTTAAATAAATTCCACAAAATTTTATAGAATTCATTTGTTAAACGGGCTCTTAGTGTATCTATAGATTCCGTGATATGAAAAATTTAATGAATGGAGTTGCATGTGAAATTAATGTATACCAAGAAAGTTATAGTAGTACCATCATTAATAAGTTAAGTTGTAAATGTGTTGAGCCGTTGGTGAGCTACGCGAGACTGGACTCGATAAAAGTTTGTTGGAGCTCACTCGATAAGTTTATGGAGCCGAGCTATCAAGCTCATTTAATGAATGAGCCTTGCTCAAGTTCAGGTCATTAGCTCGCAAGCTTATTTTATTGAATTGAGATGCGCACATGAGTTAGCTAAAATATGCTAAATTTTAATTATCTTACATTAAATAATGCCATTTTGGTTCAATAGATTTCAAGTTCAAGTTTAAACTCCATTTATGGTTATCAAATCAAGCTCGAAATTAGTTATTTTTAAATGAGTGGGGCTGAAACTAGAACTTTTGAGTTTGAAATAAGCTCGAGCTGAGTTCGAACGCGAGTTCGAACATATCCTTACCTACCGAGCTCGAGCTCATCAAAACTCGGATTAGCTCATTTACAAACTTAATTAGGATACGACATTAAACACCAATAATAATATTAAGAAATTTATTTTAATAGCTCAATTGAGTTGTCATCTTTTTTTATCAGCAAATTCAATTTTTTTTATTAATATTAATATTGTTAAGGAAAAACTTAACAGTACCAAGAGCTACACCCAACCTATCAGCCTTCCCAATAATTTGGAAGAAAAATTTCCTTGATTTATAGAGATTTGGTGAACAAACTTTAGAATAATTCTTGTAAACAAACTTTAGAATAATTCTTGTATGAATTATTTTCAACTCTGCTATAATATAGATTAGATCTTTTCTCTTTCAGCACTTTACATAATTCTCTGCAGAATTTTTCCTTCTCTTTCTTTTAAAGTCGTTGGGTTCTTCTAAAACCATCATTTTTTCAAAATAGCATTACTTGTGAATCTTCACTTTCAAATTGTCTTCAAAGACACAGAGAAAAACTTCTGTTTCATTTGGCTTCCTTCAAACTCTTTAAAAACAAGTTCAAATTTGGAAATGAATATTGCGCATCATCTTTATTTGAAACTGAGGAAAGTTTTGTTTAATATACAAAGAAAGGTTGGCGGAAAAATTCAAGATAGAAAATACATGAGCTCAATTATTTGCCTAACTAACACTGAATAAACTTCTAAATAATTGTTTACAAGTGCAACAATAAAAAACTCAACCAGCTAATTTAAAATAGAAAAATAAATCAAGTAACTGGCTCTTGAGGTTGAGAAGCTTCTTGTGGTCCCTTGTTTATCTGAAAAGCACCCTTTCCCCTCTCCATAAGCTCAGAGATGTATATTCCAAGCTCGAGGTCATTGAAAAGAAGAAAATGGATAGTTTCACTCACAATATGACGATCAGCTCTATGTGCTTGGTGCGTTGCATGAAAAAGTAGGATTTATGCAGCGACATGAAGAGCGCTTGATTAAACCGGTTTACAGCGGAAATTGAATATATTAGCCAATGTGGTGGGTTTAAGTAGAGTAATTGACGCAACAAGATTTTCCTGTAACTAGAAGAACCTAGAAAGAGGTGTACTAGTAGAATTACCAAGTTTTGACATGAGTGTCCATAGGTGTGTCGATGTTGGCTTACGCACTAGAAATGATAAATTAACTCGGTGTCAGAAAAGAAGCTCTAATGCATTATTTGCATTGCAAAATTGAAATGCTGGGCTAAGGATTCTAAGTAGTTTCTAAGGGCCAAGAAAGAGATTTAATGGGTTCCCAAAATCCCTTATTTGAAAATATGGATTCCCAAAAGAAGGGAGTTTTACTTCTATCTATCTCTTCCAAAATCATTACTTGCCAAAATCAGTGTCATCAATTAAAAATGGCCAGTAAAGGAATTGTTCATGTTTGATTCAAACCATAGAGTGATAAGAGAAAGATTGGAAAACCAGCTTTGACAAGTTCTTGAGAGAGCTTGAAACACCATTGTCTATTAGCCTATTTATGCCAATAGAGAGACCTTTGGAGTTTACAAACCTGATTTTTTTTAATGGGCAAAAATAATTTTTATTAATTATGTTGTTCACAAAAACCTTATTTTATTCAAGTACCATCACAAGCCATAGGCCTTCCATTCCATAGGCCTTCCATTTACACCCAACCTAATCCCGATAACTTAAGTAAAAAAGCCTAATTAAAATATTATATAGACCAAACTGGAAAATATCAGAAATTATCTAAAACTCTTAACACAACTAATAACTAAATTGTCATAAAAAAAAAAACACAAAACCAAGCGCAAGTACAGCCCACCTGCAACAAAGTGTCTTCACAACCAATCATTATGTGAAATTGCAGTCCAAATAATTTACATATTGTTCTTTCCAGTGTTATAACCAAGAAAGAAAATCAGTTTACAAACTTGATTTGGTTAGGAAGTAATAAGTATTATATGTGTCTTCTAAATCACTATGGAGAAAAGGATTATTCACATACATCCAATTGATGAAAGATCACAGTTATTTTAGACTACGTTTGGCTCAATGTAATTAACTATGTAATAGAATGAAGATTTTATTATATAGTTGATTACAGTGTTTGGATAAATTTTTGTTCTTATTCCATGATGTAGTGAGTATTACAATTTTATTTATTATTACTTAAAATAATGTAATAGTCATTCCAATTTAATTCAATGTAATTAACTATGTAATAGAATGAAGATTGCATTATATAGTTGATTGCATTACATTTAATTCAATGTAATTTTGGTCTCATTCAACCTCCATTTGATAAGAATTGTTGAATTGTTTTTTTCTTGTCTAATTATTAACTTTTGGAAAATATTGGCACAAGTTTATAGTCAGCATCACTAATTATATGGAGCAATTTTTCAAAATAATAGGGTATCTTAGAAAATAAAAGCAAATGAATTATCAATTTTGAATTATTTTCTCCAAAGGCCTTTTCTCCTTGCGGCGGAGATTCTCATGTATAACTTCAAAGACATTGCTTTTGCCCCTTACGGTGGTAGTTGGCGACAGATGCGTAAAATTTGTATGCTTTAGCTATTAAGCACAAAATGCGTAAGATCATTTAGAGCAATCCGAGAAGAGGAGACATCAAATTTTATTAGATCAATTTCCAGTTTATCGGAAGTTAATATTAGTAAGATGGTGTTATCTTTATCTAACGCCATTACTTTAAGGTCTGCATTTCGTAAGGCTTTTTGAACGCCATGAAGCTTTCTTCCCACCTGTGCAGAAAATTGTACAGGTGTTCGAAGGCTTTAGTGTTGCTGATATTTTCCCTGCTGTTAAATTTCTTCATAGAATTACTGGGATTAGGAGTAAATTGGAGACGTTGCATCAAGGAGCGGATATAATGCTCGAAAACATAATTAATGAACAAAGAGAAAATTAGAGATTGGGTAGAAGCAATTCTGAGGGCTCAGAAGATGATCTTGTAGATGTTCTTTTGAATTTTCAGAGTGGTGATAGCTTTGAATTCCCCCTGACGATAGAAAATATAAAAGCAGTCATGCTGGTGAGTGCAATTACCATTTGGGCATTTTTATTTATCACATTTATGCGATCTTAGGCTTGAGTAATTATATTTATATATAATGAAGTCTAATTATTATTGGTTAGGACATATTCCTGGATGGAACCGAAACATCTGCTACAGTAATTGAGTGGGCAATGTCAGAAATGCAAGAAAGTGCTGTTTTTTTTACGACCATTAAGTACGTCTGTTATAAAAACTTAGATGAACTTGTCGATAATCGTTCGTTTTAAAAGCAAAAGTCTTTCGTATATTGGTTTAATTATATTTTAGATATCAATTTATATTTCTCTCTTCTATTTATTAGTGTCAGAACGGGCCTAAACCCGAGGATAACAAGTACTTTTTTTAATCTGAACCAAAAAATTAAAAACTGTTCTTAATAGAGACTTTTTTATTCTGCCTCTTTTTTATCAAATCTCGTATTGGCTGGGTTGAATGGGTCTGCGGACTATCCATCTTTCAACTATACTTCAGTTCAAATAGTTGATTAAAAATTATTTTATTTTCCAAAAAGCAACCTAGTAAAATTAATAGAGATTCTGAATATATATATATTTTTAAGCTACTTTTTCCTTCCTAATATTCATCAACTACATCAATATTGGACTTCAGTCCTGCTTCTTACCATACATGCATCTTGTGCTCGTCCGATAAATAATTGGACTCAAAAGTGGTATTTTAACCTCCAATCAAATCACTTGTATTTTATAGGGGTCTTTCATTTTATTTTCATATTTTGGTATATTGTTGGTTTTAAATTTGGATTATTTTATTGCTGTTGTTCATTTTAAATTTAGATTATTATATCATCAGATTTTTGGTTAAAAAAATGAAAAAAATAAAATAAAAAAGCACAATTCTTTTTTCAAAAAAGGACATGTCCGGGTGTCTACAGGGCCGCTGTGAACCGGGCCGAACTTGAATATTGGAGATCCATTTTTAACGAGCTTTTCAGCTTGATCCATTTTGAACTGAGCTTGCAGGGGCTAGGCTGCCCGTTTTAATACTACTTTTTTTTTATCTCCAAAAACTTTTGTTTGATATAATTTTGTAACTATGTTGGCTTATCTGTTAATTGGTGTTAGAATCCGCGCCATATGCAGAGCAATATTTAAGGATGAAATGATTTTTTATCACTTTGATATAAACACAATACGAAAATTAGACAGATTGACACAAACACGACACATTTAACCCACTTAATATCATAAACAAGTTAAATGGGTCGTATTGACCCATATACAACTCGTGTAACCCGCTTAATATCATAAATTGGTTAAATGCATGTGTTGACTTGTATACGACCCACTTAATATGCTTATAGTATTTTTAACTTTTTAACATATTTAATTCCAATCATATTTAAAAATAAATTTTCACATGTATAAATTCTTCAAGATTTATAATTAAAATAAAAAAGTAATACAACAATAAAATTTAAATAGGTTTTAGTTTGAGTATTTATATCTAACAAAATAAAAAAGTAATACAACAATAAAATTTAAATAGGTTTTAGTTTGAGTATTTATATCTAACACTAAAATTACCTCTTTACTCTTAAATAAACAGATCACTCGCCTAACCCACGTGTCAACCCGCGACACAACATGTTTATATTCGTGTCATAAATGGATGACTCGTTTATGACACAAATTCATTTAACCTCAACCCTAATCCATTTATTTTGCGTGTTAGGCAAATCGTTTTCACGTGTCGTGATCCATTTTGACACCCCTTGTATGACTTGCATAAAAAAATGCACATACACTATTAATGTATTTTTCAATAATGATAATAATATTGAGAATTTAACTAATTATATTGAAATATAATTATATTGAAATAAAAAATTAAGTATTTCTTTATTTTATGTTTATGATTTATTATAAATGAGTGTTTATTTATTTGAAATATTAATGTATTATACTTATTTAGCGTGGTTTGTCCTAAGCGTGTGGATGTCCTACTTTTTTAAAAAATTATCGTATCTCATTTCCATGCAACATAGCTTCTGACATATGAGACTATTCTATACACCAAACTAATCAACCAAGATTTTTTTACTACCAATAAAAAATGAAGTGTTTTTTTTAATTTGTTTTTGTGTCATTGAAATAAGAAATTAAGTTTTTTTTATTTTGTGTTTATAATTTATTATTGTTTATAATTTATTATAAATGATTGTTCATTTATTTGAAATATTAACATATTACTTATTTAGTGTACTGTGTCCTAAACGTATGTATGTCTTACTTTTTTAAAAAATCATCATATCTTATACGTTTTTATATCTCTTGTCCTGTGTTTGTGCAACCTAACTCATGGTATATGAAACAACTCCATATACCAAGCTAATCAACTAATATTTTTTTTATTACCAATAAAAATAAAATATTTTTTTTAATTTACTTTTGTGTCATTGAAATAAGAAATTAAGTTTTTTTTTTTAAATTTTGTGTCTATAATTTTTTATAAATGATTATTTATTTATTTAAAATAGATTATTTATTTATTTAAAATATTAATGTATTACTTGTTTTGTATACTGTGTCCTAAGCGTATGGATGTCCTATATTTTTCAAAAATTATCGTATCTCATACGTTCTTGTATCTTGTGTCCTGTATTTATGCAACCTAGCTCTTAGTACGTGAGGCTCCTCCATACACCAAGCTAATCAATTGAGATTTCTTTTATTACCAATAAAAATAATTTTTTTTTAATTTGCTTTTGTGTCATTGAAATAAGAAATTTAGCGTTTTTTTATTTTATGTTTATTATAAATGATTGTTTATTTATTTGAAATATTAATATATTACTTATTTAGTGTAGTGTGTTTTTAGTGTGTTTTAAGCGAGGTGAATGTCCTATATTTTTAAAATTTATTGTATCTCGTACGTTATCCGTATCTCGTGTTCCGTTTCGTTGCAAACTCCAGCTCTTGCTATCATGAGATTAATCTGATACACTAAACTAATCAATTCAGATTTTTTTATTACCAACAAAAAATGAAGTATTTTTAAATAATTTTTTTGGTTGTCATTGAAATAAGAAATTTTTTTCATTTTTGTTTTATAATTTATTATATTTATTGTTATTTATTTGAATATTAATGTATTACTTATTTAGTATTAGATGTGTTCTAAGCGTTATGGATGTTCTACTCTTTAAAAAATTATCTTATCCTATGTGTACGGTTTCGTATCTCGTGTTCCGTTTTCGTGCAACTCAAGGGCTTCTTTTTGGGGCTTTAAAATATGAGATTAATCTATCACACTTAACTTAATCAATCAAGAGTTTTTTTATTACCAACAAAAATGAAGTATTTTTAAATATTTTTTGTGCATTGAAATAAGAAATTTTTTTTATTTATGTTTATAATTTTATTATAATTTATTGTATTTATTTGAAATATTAATGTTTATTATTAGTAATAGTGTGTTCTTAAGCGTATGGATGGTCCTTTACCTCTTTTAAAATTATCGTACTTCCTATGTGTACGTTTCTTATCTCGTGTTCGTTTTGTGCAACTCAGCTTTGCTATATGAGATTAATCTATACACTAAACTAATCAAATCAAATTTTTTTATTACCAACAAAAAATTGAAGTATTTTTAAAATATTTTTTGTGTCATTGAAATAAGAAATTTTTTTTATTTTAATGTTTATAATTTATTACTAATTTATTGTTATTATTTGAAATAATTAATGTATTATTATTTAGTATAGTGTGTTCCTAAGCGTATGGGATGTCCTATCTTTTAAAAATCTATCGATATCTTATGTGTTTCAATTTATATTTTTTTAAATTGGCTTATTTTTTTGTTTATTTATAGTAATTTATTTGTTTATTCATTGCTCTTTTTTCAAGTGGTGGATTACTAATTAATTGTTTTGAAAGAAGAAATAAATTTATATTAATATATGTAAATTAAATGATAGAGGATAATTTTTTTTATAGATATTATCTTGGATATTATCTTGATATAGGGATTATCTGAAAATATAAAACAATTAATCTTTTTACAATTCTTACAATTGTGCTAAATTGTATGAATTCTAACATTCGTTATTCTATAATTCAAAATAATGTAAAGTGTGAAACTATGCTACTTACACTTAGCTTCCATATAAAGCAAACTACCTGCTTTTATATTATATAGATAGATCTAGATTTTTCAAAAGTAATAATAATTTTGAGAATTTAACTAATTATATTGAAATAAGAAATTAAGTTTTTTATTTATTTTATGTTTATTATTTATTATAAATTATTTATTATAAATGATTGTTTATTTATTATCATATCTCCCCGTATTTCGTGTCCCATGTCTATGCGACCTATCTTCTGATATATAAGACTACCACATACGTCAAGGTAATCATTAAAATAAGAAATTAAATATTTTTTTATTTTAATAGTTTGAGTTATATGTATTTTAGTTTAATTTAATTTAAACTAATTATATTAACATAAAAATTAAGTATTTTTTATTTTATGTTTTTTATTTTTTATAAATGATTGTTTATTTATTATCATGTATCTCGTACGTTCCGTATCTAGTGTCCTGTGTCCATGCAACCTAGCTCAAGTATTTCTTATTTTATGGCTTAGGTTATTTGTATTTTAATTAAATTTTAATTTAATTTAACACATTATTTTGATGGAATGTAACTAATAGAAACTAATAGATATTATTCATTCAAGTATTTCTTATTTTATGGCTTAGGTTATTTGTATTTTAATTAAATTTTAATTTAATTTAACACATTATTTTGATGGAATGTAACTAATAGATATTATCATGATAAAGACATTATCTAAAACTATAAAATAACTTATCTTCTTACAATTACTGTCATCACACCTTATTTTCTTACAACTGTACTAAATAATTATTTTCCTCCTCATACTTAACAATTTCAAAAGCTCACACTTGACTTCCAGCAAACTGCTCTTGCTTTTATATATATATATATATATATTATTGATTAAATTGCCCATTGTATTATAGAAATGATAATGTATTTAACAAAGTCTTGATTTTTCTCTATTTTAAGCACCGTTTAAGTTATTAAGACGAAAATTTTAATATATATATTAAACAACTTCAATTCTATTAAAAAAATTGTAATTGACCCTTATATCAATTTGAAAACGAATTTTACATTTTAAATTTATTTATAACAAATAGAGTTTTAAGTAAAAAACCGTTCGAAAATCTGGTCATAATAAACCCCGACAAGCACGTTCAATTGTTTTTTATTGCCTAACTTCTAGCTTGTACAAAAACATGGCACATATTTTACTCTCTATAATCAATATCACTAACCTATATATATAATCGTAAGCAAAAGATATCTTTAAAATATTGATTTGACGCTTTGCTTTTTTTTAGCATTCTATATTTACTTTTTTAGAATTTTTGAGTTTTTTTTCTTTTTTATAGTATTTTTAAATTAATAATTATTAATGATATCTTATAAAGATAAATATTTCTTTTATATTAATAATGATGTGGTGGTGGAGTGGTATTTGGGTTGATGATGGTGGTAGAGTGGTAATTGTGCTGGTGATGAAGGTGGAGTGATTGGTGGTGGTGGTAGTGGTGTGCTAATTACATTATATATTTACAAACAAACATAAAAAATGAATGGTGATTACATTCCATAAATTTTCTTAATTATATTACTAAATATAGCAATGAAATCTTGATTTCATTCAATTACATTATATTTTTCATTACATTACATGTTTGATTATATTACATTAAACCAAATATAGTCTAAGTATGAATAGATGCCAAAGCTAAAAGCAATATGATTGTGGTTATTTTAGACTACGTTTAGCTCAATGTAATTAAGTATGTAATAGAATGGATATTATATTACATAGTTGATTGCAATGTTTGGATGAATTTTTTTCTTTTGGATGAATTTTTTTCTTACTCCATGATCTAATGAGTACTACAATTATATTTACCATTATTTAAAATAATGTAATAGTAATTCTATTTCAATTTTTTAAAAATTGAATCATAACCAGATTCAACCTTAAACTCTATTGTTCACGGTCACCACTACCATCATCACCACTACTGCCACCGTCTTCATATCATTATTAATCTAAGAAATATTTGAACTAAAACTATGTATGAAAATTTGGTCTCATTCAACCCCCAATGATAAGACTTGTTCAATTGTTTTTTTCTTGTCTAATTACAAACTTTTAGAAAATATGGCACATATTTATAGTCATCATCACTAATTATATGGAGCAATTTTTCAAAATAACATGGTTTCCTAAAAAATAAAAACAAATGAATTTTCAATTTTGAATTTATTGCAAATATGAAAATTTATTTACAATGAATTCTAATTCTATCTAGAATTCACTTGTGGATGAATTCACATTTTAAATTGATTTACAATAAATGGAGTCTAAGTAAAAAATATATATATTTATGAAAATCTGGTCGCATTCAACCCTCCATTAATAAGCATTATCCAATTTTTTTTTCGTTGCCTAATTACCAGCTTTTAGAAAAAATTGGCACATGCTTCACTTTCTATAGTCAATATCAATAATCACAGAGAGCAAGTTTCCAAAATAATGGGTATTTTAAAAAATAAAAACAAATAAATTTTTAATTTTTAATTTATTCCAAATATGAAAATCGTTTATAAATGATTCTAATTTTATCTAGAATTCATTTAAAACTATATTTTACATTTTGAATCTATTTATAAGAAACAAAGCTTTAAGTAAAAGAATATGTATGAAAATCTGGTCCTAATAAAACCCCAATAAGCTTGTCCAACTATTTTTTGTTGCATAACTTCTAGCCTTTAAGAAAAGTTGCCACATGTCTTACCCTCTATAGTCAAAATCATTAATTGTATAATTTAAGGTTGAATGGTGTGGCATAGGGTTAAAGGACCAATAGCTTAGGTTTACGAAAAAGCTTTGATCCATTGATTAAAAGATTTCTTTTTTTTATTTGAATAATAAAAAAAAAAGCATTAAATCCAAGTATATGTTGAAAATATATAAACCAATCTTAAAAACAAATAAAGTTAAATCTATATCTTATAATTTTCTTTTAATCTAAAACTTATATATTATATCTAATTAATTAAATAATATACGTGAAGTAAAAATAAATATAAATGTTTCAGCAAAATAAAACAAATAAAAAAATGTTTGAATAAATAAATTCTTAAAATGTGATTTATATTTCTATGAATGGTTTTTACAATATTTTTGTGTGTATATTTTAAATTAATTTTACAATTTAAAATAATGATATAATAGTAAAAGAAAAGTTAGTTTTCATTTGATTTGATTTATAGGTGAGCAAAATATATGTAAGTCTATTTCAATATATTATATAAAATTTCAGTCGATTCTGAGTATAATTATATCACTACATGTATTATGCATAAAGAACAAAATAGGTATTACAAAAATTGTAGATGTATGAGATTTTTCTTAGAAACTCAACTCTACTTCTGCAATTAATGTGGTTAGTTGTAAAAGAGTGGCTCTCGCTCCCTACGAAACTTTTTGGTACAAAGTTTAGCTATCACTACACAATAACACTTCATCTATATATGTACTAAAGTTATCAATGAAAACACAGTCTCTCTGCAATGGAGTACCTGCAACAATTCTCTATTTTCTCGGCCTTGTTCACTTTCCTCTTATTTATCTTTATTCTACAAAGAAAACCCAAAACCTCCAAAAAATTAGCCCCAGAGCCATGGAAGCTACCAATAATAGGAAACATGCATCAGCTCCTCGGCTCTCTCCCTCATCACCGTTTAAGACATTTATCAAACCAATAATAGGGAAACATGCATCAGCTCCTCGCGCTCTCTCCTCATTCACCGTTTAAAGGGAATTTTATCAAACCATACGGCCCTGTAATTGCATCCAAGCTCGGCCAAATTTTCCAATAATTGTCATTTTCTTCGCCCGAAGCTGACCAAACAAGTTAATAAAACTCAACGAACCATTCATTTTCTCCCAAACCCCGGGGGGCCGGCCTTTTTTTTTTTTTTTTCTCCCCCTTGCAGGGAGATTATCTTTTATAACAATTCAAATATCTTTTATAACTTCAAAGACATCGCTTTAGCCCCTTACGGCGATAGTTGGAGACAGATGCGTAAGATTTGTACGCTTGAGCTATTAAGCACAAAACGCGTAAGATCATTTAGAGCAATCCGAGAAGAGGAGACATCAAATTTTATTAGATCAATTTCCAGTTTATCGGAAGTTAATATTAGTAAGATGGTGTTATCTTTATCCAATGCCATTACTTTAAGGTCTGCATTTGGTAAGGTTTCGGAACGCCACGAAGCTTTCTTGCCACTTGTGCAGAAAATTGTGCTGGTGTTGGAAGGTTTTAGTGTTGCTGATATTTTCCCTTCTGTTAAATTTCTTCATGGAATTACTGGGATGAGGAGTAAAATGGAGAAGTTGCATCAAGAAGCGGATATAATGCTTGAAAACATAATTAATGAACATAGAGAAAATAAGAGATTGGGTAGAAGCAATTCTCAAGGCAAAGAAGATGATCTTGTGGATGACTTGATCTTGTTGATGTTCTTTTGAATCTTCAGTGTGGTGATAGCCTTGAATTCCCCCTGAGGATAGAAAATATAAAAGCAGTCATGTTGGTGAGTGCAGTTACTATATGGCCATTTTTTATTTATTACAGATATGAGATTTTAGGCTTGAGTGATTATATTTATATATACTAAAGTCTAATTATTATTGTTTAGGACATGTTCCTGGCTGGAACCGAAACGTCTGCTACAGTAATTGAATGGGCAATGTCAGAAATGGTAAAAGATTCAAGAGTGATGAAAAAAGCGCAAGAAGAGATAAGGCAGGTTTTTAATGAAAAAGAAAATATAGATGAAACAAGATTTGATGAACTGAAGTACCTAAAATTAGTTATTAAAGAAACTTTGAGATTACATCCTCCAGCTCCTTTACTTGCTCCAAGAGAATGCCTAGAGGCAGTGGAGATCGATGGGTATGAAGTACCAATCAACACCAAAGTCATTATTAATGCGTGGGCAATTGGAAGGGACAGTCGTCACTGGAATGAAGCTGAGAAATTTTATCCAGCACTGGAATGAAGCTGAGAAATTTTATCCAGAGAGATTTCAGAACAATTCTATTGATTTTAAAGGGAATGACTTTGAATTTATTCCATTCGGTTCTGGAAGAAGGATGTGTCCTGGTGTGACATATGGTTTGGCTGTTGTTGAGCTTGTACTTGCAAATCTGTTATACCATTTTGATTGGAAACTGCCCAATGGACTGGAAGCTCATCAGTTGGACATGTCTGAAACTTTTGGAGCTACAGCTAGGAGAAAAAATGAACTACACTTACTTGATTCCCATTCCGTGCAGCACCTCACTGTTGGAAACATAAATTGAAATGTATTAAACGAAGAGAGTAATGAAGTGAAGACTAACTTACGGGTTGCAGCTCAATTTACAGTACAGGCTGAAAATATGGAAAGAGTTCTTTGGTTCGATCCCCACTAAACGCACCTGCGGGGAGGAACGAAGTGCAAAGAGTGTTAACGGTGACTAAGCCGGATTAGGCGCTCCCTCATAATGGGTCCGGATACCGATGGTTTAACAAAAAAAATAAAGTGAGGACTAACACTACATGTGTCGTATGTGTGTATTAGTGTCAAAGTGTTCTGTCAGATTGTAAAATATTTTGAGAGAGAAATCATCTATGAATAGATAATAGTATGAAGACTTTTGTTTGTATATTCTTTTCGAAGAACATTCTCTGAGAGTTATAGGCCCACCTTATCCTCTATGATTCTGTCCACTAAATTAGTATATGGTAATACTCATAATCAATCATTAAAAGGAAAATTTGAAGGACTAAGAAAAGAACTGAGGAGATTGCTAAGTGAGTGGTGACTAAGAAAAGAACTGAGGAGATTGCTAAGTGAGTGGTGGAGTGCCAACAAAGTTGCCTTATGCAAGAGAGAGTGGTGGAGTGCTACTTTGGATGATGGGAGTTTACTTCAGTTATCAGCAATAACAATTCCAAATATACCGTAACTCGATGAGATTATTTAATTTTCAGGTGTGATATTAAAGCAAATTAAGACACTCCCAGCATATGAAAATCATTTTTTGTACAATAATAGATGTACTACAATGAAATTAATTAAAGAAATTGTTATTAGAGAAGGGAGATTATATGCATGCATTATTTAAAGGAAGCAGTAAGTAACTTTTCAAAGTTGATTTTCTTGCCTTTGCAATTCAACCTAGTACCTCAATTTTCTGTGCATGTATTCCTAGTTGAAAATAGTTTCCAAGCCTACTTAACTCAAGCAAAGTGGTACAAGAACGGCTATGTTCCAAGCATGGAGGAATATATGAACATTTCACTATCATTTTCTTGCTATCCAATGCTTGCAGCAACTTGCCTTCTTTGGAATGAGCAAAATACCTAATAAATATGCCTTTGAATGGGTATATAATGATCCTAAGATTATTCGAGCTTCTGCTATCGTGGGCAGACTTATAGATGACATAGTATCTTATAGATGACATAGTATACCATGAGTTAATTAACATTTTATTCGATGCTAGCTATTTCAATAATAAATTTAATGCGTCTAATATTTTGATTGTATAATTATATATTTATATAGTTTGAGCAAAAGAGAGAACATGTGGATTTTTTTTAAAAACAAGTTTTATCCGCGTATAATAAGCAAATATTAACAGGTTGGGATTGCAAAATCTACCCAAATAGAGTAGCAAATGGATTTTCCTTAAGTAGCACAAAATAATTATTGATATATTGTTAAGATATCGTGTTAGATTTGGTTTGTCATTACTTATTATTGATATAATTTTATGGATTTCGTATTACTATTAAGATTGATTTACTTAAATCTCGATTTCTTTCATTAAAAGATAAGTATTACTTGGGTAGCTTTTGTAAACCAAGAAGATCACCAACTTTGGTGCAACTATAAATATTGTGGCGTGTTGGAGAACTTCGATCATAGATTGTGATAAAAACTTCTATTATTTTTCCCTCTATCCTGTTGTTATTGGTTTCCGTGGCTTCCTCTCCCAAAAGAGGAAAGAGAGAGAGGAAATGGAGGAATTATTTATTTTTATAGCCAATTTTTATGTTATACTACTTTTGTCTGCCCTATTTATGAACTATTCATTAAAATTTAAGGCAATTGATTATCAAGAATACAAACAGAGCACATTACAAATATAAATTCCCACTTTGTATTAATATATGATAATAATTAATAGTTATATAATAAAACAATAAATTAACAATGCAAAAAGAAAAAAATGCAAATCAACACTTCAAAGCTCTAGTTTTGTGTCATATCAGTTTTGAAAGTTCTGTTTTTATATATTTATGTAGATATAAATAGATGGCTTAAAACAACTGAATTTTAGGCATTTATTCTCGTAACACTCTAAATTTTTAATAGATATCTATTATTTTATCAAAATTGTAAGTTTTGAGAATAACTTTACACCTTAGGGTTGACGGATATAATTTCCAATGGAGTAATAATTTTTGTAGACTCATTATGTCCTTAAAGGTGCTTATTAATGACAAAGATTACAACTTGAGAACACGGTAAATCTCTCAAAAATTTTAAGGAGTCATAAAAATAAAATCATAAAGTTCGCGACAATAAATTATAATAAAAGAATTGTTTTTTCAACAAAAAGAAAAAACAGTTAATAAGTAAGAAGATTGAATGCTACCTTAATGTTTTATATAATTTTCTATAATATCTACTTAGGTGTACAAAATTTAATAAATGACTCAATTGTCTTTACTTGTTGTATTTTACTAACCAAATAAAAATGACTTATTGTCATCCATTATTCTTGAATTATATCCTATTACTGTTGATTCTTGAATTATATCCTATTACTGTTGGTTATATATATAAAAGGCAAAAATATAAAAAATAATTTATTATTTATTAAATTTACAAATGTGACAAGTATTTGTAAACGGACAAAATATTTTATAGTTTCTAAATTTCATGTGCTCATTTAAATTTCTAAATTAATATTTGTATAGTCAATTATGTGTGATTTAGTTGATCACCTATGTGAAAAGTGAGAGGTTTCAATTAGTGAGGGCTACCCTTGTTATATATCGCATAGTATCGCCCATTGGGTCTCCAAGTGAATAAAAAAAAGGTAACTTAATAAATATCAGAAATTAGATTTTTACATTAACAAAATATAAAAAAAATAAGAGAATGTGAATATTAGTCAAAAATAAAATCAGTAATCTCTAAATTATCCTTATATAGCTTCTATTGGGATGAAGATGAACGGCGATGACAACTATGGGGATGGCAACCGACGACAGCGAAACAACAGTGACAATGACACCAACAACAGCAAGGTTGACGACAACAGCAACGGCAACAGTAATAGTGACGACAATAGCAACGGCGACCGCAACAACGAAGACAATAAAGAAGTATAGTAGTAAATAAATAACGAAAATAATATTATTTTAATATTTAAGATCAAACCCACACTTTAATACAAAGTCTCCATTAAAAAAATAATATTTTTATAAAGTAAATCTCTTACCCATTAGATTGAGTTTCCAGCAACTAAATTGTCACGTGGATTACAAATTTTACATGTCATCAATAAAATCAATTTTCTCTCTCCTCTTCTTTTACTGAACTACGCTAATTATATATTATATTCAATATATATATATATATAGTAAATTAAAATAAATTATATCAAAATAGTTACATTTGAGAAAATAATTATTCCGCCTTAAGATTTTATAAAATTATTTAAGTCATCATCGTTTTTTGTATATTAGATAAATAGCCTTTGAGATTTGGTTCAATCTCGTTCAAAATAAAATACTTTTCGTTAGATGAGAGTAAAAAGTCAAAAATAGCCTGAGGTTTAAAACAAAACTTTCTAATTTTTTCCTTGCTAATAGTAGTGAGTGTGTTAGTTTTTATAAAACGGCAGCGTAAGTATCAAAAGAGAGGAACAAAGAGTAAAAAACGTTTAGGAGTAGAGTATGACACAGACGTAACCACATCCACGTGGAGTCTGACTGGTCGGTTGTTCGAGGTACACTATGTGATGGAAGCAGTGAAGCAAGGATCTGCCGCTATCGGACTCCGATCTAAGACTCTCATGGTTCTCAGATGTATCAACAAGGCCAACTTTAAATTTTTCTCTCACCAGAAAATGGATCTTCAAGATCAATGACTATATCGGCATCACCATCGCTGGCCTTACAGTAATTCTCCTTCCATTCCCTTTTTTCTGCAAAACACATAAACACACCAATAACTTCTTCTTATTTACCTTCTCTTTCTTTTTCTCCTTTCACAGACTATCAAAGCTCCGAAAACATAGAAATCAATTATACCTAGAAAAAAAAAAATGATTTCAAGAACACCAAGTTCAGTTTTAGTTTTATCTGAATATGAAGGTTCTGCTTCAATACCAAGTTCTACAACAGCAATTTTCAAGTATACCCAAATACTCAAAAATTCTAGTTAGTGAAAAATTCGGCTTAAACCCTAAACATTGCAATCAAATAATTAAGAATAAACAAACATATTACCTGTTGTGCGGTGCCCACTCAAGTGGGACACACACACAGTTTGAAAAAAAAAAAAAAGGAAACACGTGTTATTTGAAAATAGGTGAAAGTTGGCATGCAACTTTGACAAAGATGGAGAGCCGTGAATGAGTTATACACGGCTCTCTCATCTTTCTCTCCTATAAATATCAAATGGAGAGGATTTACCTCACAAAACACCACAGATAGAAAACGAAAGAAAAAAAACATGTAGAGAAAGCTGTATTTAGTTTTAGGCAAGGAGTTTTCTTTAAAACTAGGGTAGAGAAAAAATAGTGAGAAATATTTATGGGTTTTTGGGAAACACTTTGAGTGCCCACTATTTTTGTTATTTACTCTTTTGTTTACCTACTATTTGTAATAGTGGAGATGATTCCGGAGTTGTCTCGTGGCGTTAGCTTCTAACAGTTGAGCTAACCACGAAATTTCTTGTATGTCCCATTTCTATTTTTTCGTCTGCGATTAATTTTCTCTTAATTGATTGAAAGGGCTCAACGAGTGGTATCGAGCTGATGACCCACAACTGTATCGAAGCCTGAGCCCAACGAACTGGTATCAGAAGCTGAATTCCTAAACAATGGTATAGAGGCTTATGCACCCAACAACTGGTCAGACCTGAATGCCCAACAACTGGCTATACAAAGCCGAAGGTTTTCAGCAGGTCATCCAGTCAAGATAGCAAGTACCGGATCCGTAAATATATTTGAAATTAATATACCACGAACGAAGAAAATTACGACGGTCCTTGGTGCTGTCCGCTCAGAAAGACGTTGCAGAATCGACTTAGTGAGAATGTAAAATAGTAACTCACCAGTTGGTTAACAGTATTGATGGGCGTTTACTGTGCTGACCGTCCGTTTTCAAGTAAGCCTAGCACTGATTCACGCTATCACTATTCACGTCATACAGTTACTAGTTCGATATACTTTACTATTCATGATTCACTATTCACGATACTAGCTGTTCACGTTATTACGGTTTATGTTGGGTGATGATATTCTGCACAGTCAAAATTGGACAAGCAAAGATGATCGTACTGAATGGGCGTATTACCAATAGTGAGAATGAGGAGATCTCCTTATGGTAATTAAAATGCATTTGAAACTGTTTTAGTTGAACTTAGAACCGAAGACAAACCGAAAGACAAGACTGATGAGGAATGGGCTTTTGAGCATGCGTCCAAATCTCGGTTGACAGATTTGATGATGAAGGTTTCTGTAGCACCTTCAGAAATTATCAGTGGAAACTCACAAAAGGTTCATTTGTGGTAGCTAAAGACCGAAAGCTGTACGTGATGCATGCAAAAACTCTCCCAAGACACTTTGAATGTAGCGGAGAATGATAGTACAGTTGACTTGTGGCATAAACGACTATGTCACATGAGTGAGAAAACTTTGGCAAGAAAGAACATACTACCTGGATTGGATGAAGTTCACCTAGACAAGTGTCTTGATTGTATGGTGGGAAAGCTAAACAAAGTAGCTTTCAAGGTTACCCCTCTTCTAGAATGAAGAATGTATTAGTTCTGATTCATTCAGATTTGTGTGGACAATTGACAATGTCATATGGTGGAAATCGATATTTTGTGATATTTATCGATGACCATTCTAAGAAGACCTGGGTATACACATTGAAGTCTTCTAAACCTGGTTGAGAGACAGACAAACAAGAAGCTGAAGTGTATCAAGACAGATAATGGTGGAGAATACACTGGGCCATTTGATGCTTTCTGCAAAGAGCATGGCATTCGACATCAAACGACATCTCCCAAGACATCGCAACTGAACAGTTTGGCTGAGAGGATGAACAGAACTTTAATGGAGAGAGTTAGATGTCTACTCTCACATGCAAAGTTGTCTAAAAGATTTGGGGTGAAGCGTTACTCACAGCAGTTCGTCGTTCACTATGTTTCCCTCTACAGTATGATACTCCAGAGAGAGTATGCTTAGGAAAGGATGTTTCCTATGATCATTTGCGAGTGTTTGGTTGCAAAGCATGATCATTTGCGAGTTGTATTGGTTGCAAAGCCTTCGTTGCATTATCCCAAAGGGATAAATGGTTCTAAATAGATGTAGACTGTAAACGGTGTGTATTCATTAGTTATGGCCAAACCAATGTTATGCTACTAGGTTTTATGACCCAATCCAGAAGACGTTATAAGAAATCATGATGTTGTATTGTTGGAAGATCAGACTATAAAGATATTGAAGCAGGAGTGCCAATAGATCTGAGTGATAAGACTCAACAGACCATACAGAGAGTCCCTCGAATTAGAACGCAGACAAATTGGTAGATGAAGAAAAATGTTTCCACAAAGAACGAATGTTCCATAAGAACAAGTGCCAGAGTTAAAAAATCCAGAAGTTCCTAATGAAAATGAACCAGATGAAGATTATGGTGTTCATGTTCAACCACCAGCACCGGAAGGTTCCCAAACATTAAGAAGATCTAGTGGAGTCTGACAACCATCTAATAGATATTCAGTCAATGAGTACGTACTCATGACTGACGGGGGATAACTTGAAAGCTTTGAAGAAGCTATGGAAAATGAACACAAGAGGAGTTGGATTGAAGCCATGCAAGATGAAATGAAGTCCTTGCATGAGGATGAAACATTTGAGCTAGTGAAGTTGCCTAAAGGCAAGAAAGCTTTGAAGAACTCAGGATCAAGCAGGAAGAACATAGCTTCCAACCACAATTCAAAGCTAGACTGGTTGTGAAAGAATTCAATCAAAGAAAGGGTATTGATTTTGATCTTTTCATTTTCACCAAATTGTGAAATTGGACATTCCATTCGGACAGTGCTCGAAACTGGCTGCCAGTTTTAAACTGAAATCGAGCAAATGGAATGGAAAGACTACCTTCCTACATGGAGGATTCTGAAGCAAGGAAATATACATGAGCAGCCAGAGCTTTCGTAGAGAAAAGAGGATTGGGTTTTGCCCAAATGAAGAAGAGCTCTGTACGGCTTGAAGCAAGGCACTGAGACTCATGGCTACAAGAAGTTGAGTCTATTATGAGGGGAGATGGCTACAGAAAGACACTTCAGATCACTGCTGGTTTCTATTCTCTGATGATGACTTGATGACTACATTGTTTTTGCTCTGTGTGGATGATATGTTGATTGTTGGTCAGAATTCTAGCTTGAAGAAACAGCTAAGTAAGTCTTTTGCCATGAAAGACTTGGGACGAACAAAGCAAATTCTTGGCATGAAGATCGAAGAGCCAAGAAATTATGGTTATCACAGGAGAAGTACATTGAGATAGTACTTCAAAGGTTTAGAATGGAAAACGCTAAAGCGGTTAGTTTTCCTCTTCCTAATCACTTTAAATTGAGTTCTAAACATTGCCCTTCTACGGATGGAGAGAAGGAAGAAATGGAAAAGATTCCATATGCTTCAGCAGTTGAAAACTTGATAAATGCCATGGTTTGTACACGGCCAGATATTGCTTACTCAGTTGGAGTAGTGAGTCGGTTTCTTTTAAATCCTGGAAAGGAACATTGGACTGCAGTGGAACATTGGACTGCAGTGAAATGGATTTTCAGGATATTCAATCACATTTGCAGGAGAAGCTGTGTCGTGGCAGTCAAGATTACAGAAGTGTGTTGCTCTGTCAATGAAGCGTGCAAGGAGTTGCTGTGGATGAAGAAATTCTTGATTAAACTCGAAATTCATCAAGAATGATATCAGATATTTTGTGACAGTTAAAGCACAATTCACCTTGGAAAGAATTCCTCCTTCCATTGAAGATCAAAACACATTGGTGTTAGATATCACTGGATCAGTGATGTAGTGGAGATGAAGCTGTTACAGCTTGAGAAGATCCATACAGAAGAAAATGGATCAGTCATGTTGACGAAGATTCTTTCAAAGGAGAAGTTTGAATACTGACGGTTAGCTGCAGGAATGAGCTAACGTCCCCACTTGAGTGTGCAAGGGGAGATTTGTTGTGGCGGTGCCCACTCAAGTGGGACTCACACACAGTATGAAAAGGAAAAAAAAAAAAGAAAAACGTGTTATTTGAAAATAGGTGAAAGTTGGCATGCAACTTTGACAAAGATGGAGAGCCGTGAATGAGTTATGCACGGCTCTCTCACGGCTCTCTCATCTTTCTCTCCTATAAATAGGAGAGAATTTCCTCATACACACCCACCAGCGCTTAAAACGAATGAAAAAAAACTGTAGAAGAGAGTGATCTAGTTTTAGGAAGGGTTTCCTAAAACTAGGGAAAGAGAAAAAAATCAGTGAGGAAATGTATTATGGGGTGTTTTTGGGAAACACTTTGAGTGCAAACTATCTTTTGTATTACTCTCTTTGGTTGTTACCTACTATTTTTTTAAAAAGAAGAATGATTCGGAGTTTAGGAGTTTATCCCGTGGACGTAGCCCTAAATAGTTGAGGGTGAACCACGTAAATTTCTGTGTGTTCCATTTTTATTTTTCCGCTGCGTTAATTTTCTCTTAATTGATTGAAAGGACCCAACGAGTAGTATCAGAGCTGATGCCCAACAACTGGTATCAGAGCTAATGCCCAACATTACCAGGGTCGAGAGAGCGAATGCGATTGGAGAGGATTTGAGTGCAGTTGTGGCAGAGATCTCTGAAGAGGAAAGGAAGCAAATTGAAGAGAACAGAGCTGGTGGCATGGAGGATTTGAGTGCTTTAAATAGTTCTTGATTCGATTCATAGAAAATTATAGGTCTTTAGTTAGTTTCCTTTGGTTTGATTCGGTTTCATCTCATTAAGGATATCATTTCTCATTTAAAAATATGTCCCTCTTCTCTCTCCTGTTTTTTACACTCATTTAACATTAAAAGAGAATGAGAGGACTATTTAACGAGACGACATAAAATTTCAGGGACTATTTATTTAATATATAAACAATCGAGGGTGAATTAATTAATTTTATAAAATCTAGTGACAAAATAATTAATTTTCCTATATTTAAATGTGATTTTTTATTCATTCCTACCTAAGCCCTTATAGACAAGGTTTATTGTAGGTTGAGATTGAATGGCCAAGTCTGGATCGATCAAATCTAAAATTATTTCATTTTAGGGTTAAATATATTGTTTTCTTAACATAACGTTTTATTTGTATTACAAATATTTTAATCATGTGTCAATTCCAACTTTAACTAGTATATCCTTGAAAATTAACAAGACAAAACATATTGTTTAAAAAACCATAATTATTTTCCTCATCAATAAATTATTCAAGTAAATGTTATTTTCTTATAATTCAGTACTATTCTAGGGCTCCGTAGCCGACTAGGAGAGGGATATTTCAAATTTTTAATAATAATAATAATAAAATACAAGCCAATTTTTATGTTATACTACTTTTGTCCGCTCTATTTATGAACTATGTATTGAAATTTAAGACAAAGGCTACGGTGAGGAATTACCCTTTCTGATTATTTTCTAAAGCTTGTCTTATACAAGGATGTATTTCAATAAAAATAGAAAAAAGAATTTAATTTTTAACCTGAAATTTGTTATGAAGACAATCAAAAATTTCATCCGTAGTTTAATTTCGTTTAATACAAGTATAAGATTGTCATTGGATTCATACTCAAACACAAGTACACAAGTTAAAGACATTTTCCCTATAAATACTAAGGTGTATGGAAGCCGTTTGGCTAAGACAAGCAAAATATAATAAAACATAGAAGTAAGCAAAATATGTCTGCTCAAGTTTCAGCAGTTCCTACATCTGAAGTTAGACGATCTTCTGCTAATTATCATCCAAAAATTTGGGAGGATCATTTCTTCACACGTCATGATTCAGACTCCGAGGTTAAGTATTAATTTCTTCTACATGGCTGTTTTATGATCAGCCGTAGAAGTTTAATTTTCGGTTCTTTGAAGGAATTACAAGTTAAATAAGTACTCTGAACTCATATGGGATTCCAATACTCCAAAACACATACAATGTACACACGTTAAAGACATATTTCCCTTGACGTATACTAAGGTGTATGGAAGCCGTTGGCTAACACAACCGAAAATAAATAAAAAGACATAGAAGTCAAGCACGTAAATTAGTGTCTGGGCTACAAGTCTTCAGCAGTTCCTACATCTGAAGTATAGACGATGCAAGCAAAATATAATAAAACATAGAAGTAAGCAAAATATGTCTGCTCAAGTTTCAGCAGTTCCTACATCTGAAGTTAGACGATCTTCTGCTAATTATCATCCAAAAATTTGGGAGGATCATTTCTTCACACGTCATGATTCAGACTCCGAGGTTAAGTATTAATTTCTTCTACATGGCTGTTTTATGCGTATCATTTTGTCGTGTTAGCTCGCGTTTTAGATGGGATTAATTCGTTTGTATCTTTTGATTCAGCAGAAAATTGGCATTATTTCAAGTGAAGAACAATTTGAAGGACTAAGAGAAGAAGTGAGGAGATTGTTAAGTGAGGGTAGCCCAAATTTGGCTTTGATTGATGCAGTCCTACGCTTAGGCATTGGTTATCATTTTACTAGTGAGATAGAAAGGGCATTGGAAAAACTTCATCATCATCACTGCGTTACTGACAGCAATGATCTTTGCACCGTTGCTCTTCAATTTCGTTTGCTTAGACAGCACGGCATTAAGGTTTCATGTGGTAAGAAATCTTGTTTTTCTGTTTTTGGAAGAAATATAGGTACATGGGGAACATTTAAAATGAAAGATATCAATTCAGGGCATATCCGATCCATGAGTCTCTTGTTATTTATTTTGCAGATATAATTCAGGCATATTCCGACGTCCATGAAAGTTTCTCTGTGTTAGTTATATTTTTCTAGGAATTCCGTATTGTAAAAACTTTTAAAGATTGTGATAAGAGAACGATGTCTAAAGAGATCCTTAAAACTCATGGATGTGGAATGGGTATGCTTAGTTTAATACGAGGGAGCAGCACAGTCTGGCATTCAAGGGAAGAATCTTAGATGAAGCCATTAAGATTCACCCACCACAAAACCTGCACGAATATAGCCATCTTAGATGAAGCCATAGATTTCACCACCACAAACCTCCAATTACTATTACCTCAATTAAGTTCTGACCTCGCAAATGAAGTTAGCCATGCCCTCAATCGACCCATCCGCAAATGTTTGCCAAGGTTAGAGGCAAGGCATTATATTGAAGTCTATGAACGGGAGAAATCACACAATAGTACATTACTAAAGTTTGCGAAGTTAGATTTCAACAGGTTACAACAACTACATCAGAAGGAACTACGTGGCATCTCTGAGTAAGTTCAATTAAATTAGCCATGTATGTGATATATGCTTACAAGTAAATTATTCTATAGAGATTTAGGAAAGATTGACCTTGAAGCGAACTTGTGATTCAGGTGGTGGAAAAACTTAGACGTACCAACAAAGCTGCCTTATGCAAGAGATAGAGTGGTGGAGTGCTACTTTTGGATGATGGGAATTTATTTTGAACCCAAATATTCATTTGGAAGAAGGATGATGACAAGAGTCGTGGCCACTTTATCCCTACTCGATGATACTTATGATAACTATGGTACATGTGCAGAACTAGAGATCCTTACCGAAGCTATCCAGAGGTTAACTCATTAATTTAACTACTTTATTAATTTATCATCTAATTTATCATGTTCGAAATTTTTAAAATTTTGAACTTGAATAAACCCTTAACCATCAATTCGTAACCAGTTTTAGTTTAATTACAATTTGTTTTGGGCTCAAAATAGTTCCGCAGCCATGTCAATTTATTATGTTTTTGGCTCAATGTTTAAATAAGAGTTAATTTGATATTATTGCTATATATTGTCAGATTTATAACAAGTAATTAATAGTTAAGGATTTTTATCAGCCAATGAATTATAAATTTTTACAATAAAAGTTTTGAGCACAAGCTCTTTTGCGAATTAGTTTTAAACTCATAAAAAAACTATATTGTAACATGTTATTACATTCATAGGCTAATAAACTAAAATTTATTTTGGCCTAAAGCCTGTTATTAATAATAATTCCAAACATATACTTAACATGTTATTACATTCATAGGCTAATTAAACTAAAATTTTCTTTTGGCCTAAAGCCTGTTATTAATAATAATTCCTCAAACATGTATCCTAACTCGAATGAGATTATTTAAGTTTCAGGTGGAATTTACAGGAAAATAAAGGCATACACTTCCATAGTAACATGAAAATTATTATTAATACTTTAGTAATAGTATGTTCTATAACTGAATCGAAAGAATTTTACTATGAAGAAGACATTTATACTTGTCTCATTATTTGAAAGAAGCAGTAAGTAATCTAATCGAAAGTAGCGTTTCCTCAATGCCTTTGCCAAATGAATCGTATTATGTTATACTAATTTTATTTATGTTTTCATTTATTTATTTTTGTATGTCCTAGCTTAAAGATGTGTTGTCCTGATCTTATTCTTAGCCTTGAAGCCAAAATGCGCCGACACATGGCTATGTTCCAAACAATGAGAACTATATGGAACATTTCATCAATAAACTACTTGTTATCCATTGCTCGCAAACAATCTTTCCTTCTTGGAGCCCATGGGTGAAACAAGCTAACCAAATATTTGCGTTTGATGGGTATCTAATTGATCCTAAGATTGTTCGAGCTTCGGACGTATTGTTTGCAAGACCACTTAACATTTTTATTCTTATGATATAACATCTTCATACGGTCAATTAACATTTATTCTATGATCATTTCATAATGAATTAAGCGTCTTAATATTTGATTGTATGCAATATAATATATTTATATAGTTATGATTGGAGCAAAAGACAGAGAAAAAACCATGTGGCTTCAGGCTATTGAAGTGTTACATAAGAGCAACATCTGTGTGGTTCAGAGGAAGAGGTAGATAAAATTTGTTTTACCGGAAACGAGATTGGGAAATGCATGAATAGACCTATGAATGAGTGAGTGCCTAAAGCAACTCCCAGTTCCTTCCCTTATATCTATCAATCTACTCTGCATATGATATAGCATAATACAGATGAAGTGTTATGATAGCCTCTGTTAGAGCGAGTTCTGAATCTTACGCGTGCAATGGATGTTATATACAAAGATGAAGATGGATACACTAATTCTCATGTTATAAAAGATTATGTTGCTTCCCTGCTTAAAGATCCAGCAGTTTGAGCAGCATTAGTTATCTTTTCTTGAAATATATACATAGTTCTTTGCGCTTTGTGATGGGATTGACTTATCTAGACTCAGTCTATGTACCCGCTTATGGACCAAACTAATGAAAAATGAATTTTTCTTGAAATGAGAGTATTTCTTAAATTTATTTTCATTAATTTGGTCTATAGGCAAGACCATAGATTCGATCTAAGCAAATATATTCCCATTGAAATAAGATAATAGATGTTTTCTTTATTTTCTTTATTTGATACCTGGATATCCAGTATTTGATAAAGCGAAATGTTTAAATTAATGTAACACATAAATAATGTTAAGGCGACTTGTCATGGTCAATAATATAACAGATTCATCTTAATTTACGTTTTGTACTGAAATTATTATATAGATATTGAACAGGAATTTTGACTAATTTTCACTTCGTAAGCCAATGGTATTTCCCTTGAAAAACCAATATTCTTAACTATTGGGAGATTATCTGAAAAAAAAAGAGCAGAAGAAACATGATTCCGGCGAGATTTCTGATTATATTATTAACATAATATTTAAAAGATATTAAATCAACTTACGAATTGTGATCGGTTGGCAACGCAAGCTGGACATGTAAGAAAAACTATATATCGGGTTCGATCTTACTAAATGCACTTGCAGAATGGTAATAGAGTCCAGATATCATTAGTTTGCACCGAAAAAAAAAAAAAAATCAAATCAGGTGATTAACCAGAGGTCACTACATATAGATCCTCAAAAACTGTTTCATTACTGTCACGACCTATTTCTATGGACCGGACCGGCATTAGGACCTGGGTGGGTTTAAGGCTCCCGAAGCCCGTAGTAAGCCTGTATTACTTAAACTCGCATTCTATTCACAACTGTGGATTCAGGCTCAATAACTTATGTCACAATATATATCTCAAGTACAATCTATATAATAAATATCTGTACTCTATTTATTCATTTACAACTCGGTTGGAATACAATTGCGGAACTCTACTTCATAATTCACTATCCTTTGCGTTTACATATTCAATACAATAATTATAACTCCTATCGATCCGTATCTCGTTCGTTCGATTGGACTCCAACGGAGTATTACAATTACTATTATATGCACGTTTTAAATAAATAACCAGTGGCCCAAAGTAACATGGAGTGATAAAGTTGTTCATATAATGGCTCGAGAGAAAGAGATGGATGTGATCAAGACACCAACCTTAATCATAATTTATTTTCTTAAGTCTAATAATAATATTTGGCATAATTGTTTTCATTTCCTATCCTAAAATGCCAATTCTAATAGTTAAATAGACAAAACAATGGCACGTAGCTGCCATTAAAAGAGTTTTACCTTCTTCCATTAAAAAATTTAAAATTATTTTTTAATTCATTACAAAACTAACTCAATGAACTGAAATAATAATAGGCTAAACAACAGGGCAGCCCTCCTTCGACACACCAAATTGATAAAAACTCTTATGATTATGAGGACCCGACTGAAAACCTCTCACTCCTCACACCAATGAGAAAATCAATCAAATTACACATGATTGGCAAAATTTTAAAATTATTACTTCTAAGAAAAGTCTACTCACGATCTTTTTACATCATTCCCATATATCAAACTAATAAAAAATATTTTACATATCTGAGATATTTCTAATAATTTATTAGGAAAAATATAAATTAAGTAGAAACAATTTTAAAAGAATCATTATTTTCGTTGGTTTGGTGAACCAGGGAACCATATACTAACTTTAAACAAGTTTTATCCGTGTATAATAAGCAAATATTAATAGGTTGGGACCGCAAAATCTACCCAAATAGAGTAGCAAAGGGATTTTCCTTAAGTAGCACAAAATAATTATTGATATAGTGTTAAAATATCGTGTTAGATTTGGTTTGTTATTACTTATTATTGATATAGTTTTATGGATTTCGTATTATTATTAAGCTTGATTTAAGTAAATCTTAATTTCCTTTTCTTTAATTATTTTTGTTGGTGGCTGAATGTTGAAAAAATAAAATTTTTTATTTTAGGATGTATTAGTCACTCCGCAGCGTATTTAATATGCAGAAATGGCATTTGATCAGGATCAATTTGAATCACATGTACCTTTTTTCTTTTAATTATTAATTGAAGTCTTTTTCAATTTTTATTTCCTCAATACTGTAATTACCTAATACTATTTTTTAGAGTATTGTAGTCGTTGATTTTGGAGTACGCATCTCAACATAGTGATCGACCAAACTAATGAAGTCTTTTTCATTTTTATTTCCTCAAATTACTGTACACCCTACCTCCTAATTACTATTCTTTTAGAGTAAATTGTAGTCGTGATTTTGGGAGACGCATCGCTTACAACATAGTTGATACGACCAAACCAGAAATCTATTTTCTATATAGTGGGAGCCCATTTTCAAAAGCTCATTTATTTGACCACAGTTGAATTATATGTCTCAAACAATTAAGTAGCTTAAAATGATTCATTAACTAGTGTGTGATAATCTCCATGGATTCCTATTTGTACAAAGGGTAAGTTTATTTTTTAAATTAAAAAACCTCATTTAAATTAAAAACTCATCATACAACATATTTAATAATTAAGAATAATATTATATAACACTCATCATACAACGTAAGATTTTGTAAGTTTTATAATAATATCTAAACCAGGAGTTGTAATTAAATTTAATTTCAATTAGGGATATCACTTAGTAATCTTAATATATTACTGTTTTATTATAGATTAGCACTATATACACATATGTTTAATTTTTATAAAAAAAATTATTTTCTTTACAAATAAGGTATTTTTAAGGATTATGGATTAATCAGTTATATTAATAACTTTTTCAGCCCGTTTGGAACAAATGAATCATGGTTGTAGAATTTATTTGTAAATAAATTCCAACTAGAATTCATTTGTAAACGAATTTGTCATGTTTGGTATGCCATAATTTAAAATAAGAAATTCAATTGAATTCCACAAAATTATATAAGAATTCAATTTGAATTCCACAAAATTATGTTGAATAAAGTTCTAAATGAAAATTTTTTTCGTCTTTATTTCTGTTTATAAGCCACCCTTGACATAATAATTTAACAAAAATAAATAACAAAACACAAATTATACTTTATTATGTACAATATAATTAACTTTGTTTATATTTTTTATTAAAAATACTAAAATAATAAATTTCAATAAATTCATATAAATAAGTACACTAATATTCCATACTAATTAATTAATTATATAGACAGTAATATTCATTGTGATAATTATTTTTAAATTTTTCTGATTTAAGTAATTAATTTGGAAACTAAAAAATATTAAGAATATTATTATTGTTTTTAATTTCATTTGAAAATAATTGTTGATACTCAATTTTTATAGTTTCACACTAATAATAACTAGACTTTTCTATCATTAAGGATGTTATAATATTCATGTATTTTTAAATATATATTTTTCTATAAAAAGTCAACTTTTCCACTTTTTGAGATTTTCTATATATAGAGAGGAAAGTAGAGATATATTTACAACTTTTCCAAGCACAGATTCTTTTTACTCTAAAATGGAGTATTTGCAACAATTGCCCATTTTCCCAGCCTTGTTCACTTTCCTCTTGTTCATCTTTATTCTACAAAGAATATCCACAAACTTATTCTACAAAGAATATCCACAAACTACTCTGCAAAATTAGCCCCAGGGCCATGGAAGCTACCAATAATAGGAAACATGCATCAGCTCCTCGGCTCTATCCCTCATCACCGCTTAAGACATTTATCAAACCAATACGGCCCTGTAATGCATCTCAAGCTCGGCCAAATTTCCAATATTGTCATTTCTTCGCCGGAAGCTGCCAAAAAAGTAATGAAAACTCACGACATCATTTTCTCCCAAAGGCCTTTTCTCCTTGCAGGGGAGATTATCTTTTATAACTTCAAAGACATCGCTTTAGCCCCTTACGGCGATAGTTGGCTTGACGGCGAGAGTTGGAGGACAGATTGCGTAAGATTTGTACGCTTGAGAGCTATTAAGCACAGAAACCGCGAAAAGATCATTTAGAGCATCGATGAAGAGGAACATTCAAATTTTAGTTAGATCAATTCAGTGTTCAATTTCCAGTTTATCGGAAGTTAATATAAGTAAGATGGTGTTATCTTTATCCAACGCCATTACTTTAAGGTCTGCATTTGGTAAGGTTTCGGAACGCCACGAAGCTTTCTTGCCACTTGTGCATAAAATTGTGCTGGTGTTGGAAGGTTTTAGTGTTGCTGATATTTTCCCTTCTGTTAAATTTCTTCATGGAATTACTGCGATGAGGAGTAAAATAGAGAAGTTGCATCAAGAAGCGGATATAATGCTTGAAAACATAATTAATGAACATAGAGAAAATAAGAGATTGGGTAGAAGCAATACTCAAGGCAAAGAAGATGATCTTGTTGATGTTCTTTTGAATCTTCAGTGTGGTGATAGCCTTGAATTCCCCCTGAGGATAGAAAATATAAAAGCAGTCATGTTGGTTTCCCCCTGAGGATAGAAAATATAAAAGCAGTCATGTTGGTGAGTGCAGTTACTATATGGCCATTTTTTATTTATTACAGATATGAGATTTTAGGCTTGAGTGATTATATTTATATATACTAAAGTCTAATTATTATTGTTTAGGACATGTTCCTGGCTGGAACCGAAACGTCTGCTACAGTAATTGAATGGGCAATGTCAGAAATGGTAAAAGATTCAAGAGTGATGAAAAAAGCGCAAGAAGAGATAAGGCAGGTTTTTAATGAAAAAGAAAATATAGATGAAACAAGATTTGATGAACTGAAGTACCTAAAATTAGTTATTAAAGAAACTTTGAGATTACATCCTCCAGCTCCTTTACTTGCTCCAAGAGAATGCCTAGAGGCAGTGGAGATCGATGGGTATGAAGTACCAATCAACACCAAAGTCATTATTAATGCGTGGGCAATTGGAAGGGACAGTCGTCACTGGAATGAAGCTGAGAAATTTTATCCAGTCACTGGAATGGAAGTCTGAGAAATTTTACTCCTATGAGAGATTTCAGAACACATTCTATTGATTTTAAAGGGAATGACTTTGGGAATTTAATTTCCATTCGGTGCTGGAAAGTAAGGATGTGTGCTGGCTGCTGACATATGGTTTGGCCTGGTTATGTTGAGCTGTACTTGCAAATCCTGTTATAACCATTTGGATTGAAACTGCCCAGATGGTGACTGGTAATTGGAAACTGCCCAATGGACTGGAAGCTCATCAGTTGGACATGTCTGAAACTTTTGGAGCTACAGCTAGGAGAAAAAATGAACTACACTTGATTCCCATTCCGTGCAACACCTCACTGTTGGAAACATAAATTGAAATGTATTATTCGAAGAGAGTAATGAAGTGAGGAATAAGTTACGGGTTGCGGCTCAGTTGATAATGCAAGCTAAAAATATGGGAAGAGTTTTCTGGTTCGATCCCCACTAAACGCACATGCGGGGAGGAACGAAGAGCAAAGAGTCTTAACGGTGACTAAGCCGGATTAGACGCTCTCTCGTAATGGAGTCCGGACACCGATGGTTTAATAAAAAAAATAAAGTGAGGAATAACACTACATGTGTCGTATGTGTGTATTAGTGTCAAAGTGTTCTGTCAAATTGTAAAATATTTTGAGAGAAAAAATCATCTATGAATAGATAATAGTATTAAGACTTTTGTTTGTATATTCTTTTCGAAGAACATTCTCTAAGAGTTATAGGCCCACCTTGTCCTGTATGATTCTGTCCATTAAATTAGTATATGGTAATACTCATAATCAATCATTAAAAGGAAAATTTGAAGGACTAAGAAAAGAACTGAGGAGATTGCTAAGTGAGTGGTGGAGTGCCAACAAAGTTGCCTTATGCAAGAGAGAGTTTACTTTGGATGATGGGAGTTTACTTTAGTTATTAGCAATAACAATTCCAAATATACCGTAACTCGATGAGATTATTTAATTTTCATGTGCGATATTAAAGCAAATTAAGACACTCCCCGAATATATGAAAATTATATTTTGTACAATAATAGATGCACTACAATGAAATTAATTAAAGAAATTTTTATTAGAGAAGGGAGATTATATTGCATGCATTATTTAAAGGAAGCAGTAAGTAACTTTTCAAAGTTGATTTTCTTGCCTTTGCAATTCAACCTAGTACCTCAATTTTCTGTGTATGTATTCCTAGTTGAAAATAGTTGTCCAAGCCTACTTAACTCAAGCAAACTGGTGCAAGAACGGCTATGTTCCAAGCATGTTGTCCAAAGCCCTACTTAACTCAAGCAACTGGTGCAAGAACTGGGCGGCTATTGTCAAGCATGAAGGAATATCATGAAATATTTCACTATCATTTCACTATCAAACCTGACAAAACCAGAGGTGTGCTTAAGACATTCTCTGTGCTTCAGATATTTTATTTTTTTTCTACGAAAGTTTGGAATTTTTTTTTTTTTTTTTGTAATTTCAATTTTTTTTTTTTTTTTTTTGTATTTCGATTGGCCAATATTAATATTTAATTGATTTAATATTTAATATCTTGAAGATTATTGTTAAAACCTCGTCTAATCTAATTACCATTTAACTTGATCCAGCTAGCTTAACTTTTGAATTTTTGAACCTTAAATCTAGCTATGTTTAGCTTATTTGAACACATAAATTCTACCTCAAAACTCAAAATGAAGTTAATTTCTTTTGCTTTTTTTTCTCTTTTCATTTTTTATTTTCATTATTATCTGATTATATTTTTTATGTGTTCTTCGATGAGCAGGCCTTGATATTCTTCTCGGAGGACTTCTGTTTTTCAAGTTTTACAATGAGCAAACCATTGTCTTCTTGACCATGGAATGTGTGTCTAACATGGTCTTAGTATAAATATAAATCAGAAGTCCTGCATTTAGGAAATTGAAATGTAGAAGAATTTGTTTTGATGGACTGAAGTTGATTATGAGATAAATGAGTTGCTATGTATCAGTTCATTTTCCTTATATATATTTTCCTTAATATATCATAATTACTATATTAATATATTTCTTCCCAATACATGTTTTTTTAAATTAAATAATATTTTATTAAATTCTTACCAAATTGTGTTAAATGTTATGAATTCTAACATCTCTATTTAGTTAATTCAAAATAACATGTCAAAGTGTCAAACCTGTACTACTTACTTATCTTCCTATATAAAGCAAAAATACCTGCATTCTTATACTAATTAGGATAGTTTAGTAGATCTATAATTTTCATACCAGGTGATAATAATGTTCAGAATTTAAACAATTATATAAAATAAGAAATTAAGTTTTTTTATTATTTTTGTATTTTACATATTATTTGTATAACTATTATTGTTCTATTTCATTATCATATCTCGTACGTTTCATATTCGGTGTCCCATTCTGTGCAACCCTGCCTTCTGTATATCAAGACTAACCCACATACATTAAGGGTAATCATTAAAAAAAGACAATTAAATTTATTTTTATTTTTGTATAGTTTGAGTTACTATGCTAATAATTTAATTTAATAAATACTTAATTTATTTATATGTATTTTAATTTAATTTAATTTAAACTAATTATATTAACATAAAAATTAAGTATTTTTATTTTATGTTTTTCATTTTTTATAAATGATTGTTTATTTATTATCATATATCTCGTACGTTCCGTATCTCGTGTCCTATGTCCATGCAATCTAGCTCTTATAAATCAAGTATTTCTTATTTTATGGCTTAGGTTGTATTTTAATTAAATTTTAATTTAATTTAACGCATTAGCTTGATGGAATGTAACTAATAGATATTATCATGATAAAGACATTATCTAAAACTATAAAACAATTTATGTTCTTACAATTGCTATCATTACACTTATCTTCTTACAACTATACTAAATAATTATTGTCATCTTCATACTTGGTAATTTTAAAAGCTCACACTTTCAGCAAACTGCTTTCGCTTATATATATATATATTTGTTTCATATAGATCATATATTAGTACTAGTATATAGTATCTACTATATATGAGTATATATTATATAACTAATATATATATATTATCATATATTATATATAATATATAATTAATTGATTAAAAATGCCCAATTGTATTAGGAAATGATAATGTATTTGAACAAAGGCCAAGGGCTATTAATAAGTCTTGATTTTTCTGTATTTATATTATTGATTAAATTGCCATTGTATTATAGAAATGATAATGTATTTAACAAAGGCTAGTAATAAGTCTTGATTTTTCTGTATTTTAAGCATCGTTAAGTTATTAAGACCAAAATTTTAATATATATATTAAACAACTTCAATTCTATTAAAAAACAAAAAAATTGAAAACTAATTTTACATTTTGAATTCATTTATAATAAATAGAGTTTCAAGTAAATATAAAAAGTACGAAAATCTTGTCATAATAAACTCTGATCAGCATGTTCAATTGTTTTTTATTGCCTAAGTTCTAGCTTGTACAAAAACTTGGCACATATTTTACTCTCTATAATCAATATCACTAACCTATATTTATAAAATGGTAAGCAAAAAATATCTTAAAAATATTGACTTGACGCTTTGCTTTTTTTAGCATTCTATATTTGCTTTTTTAGAATTTCAGAGTTTTTTTTTTTCTTTTCTTTGTATAGCATTTTTAAATTAATAATTATTAATGATATCTTATAAAGATAAATATTTCTTTTGTATTAATAATGTTGGGGCGGTGGAGTGGTATTTGAGATGATGATGGTGGTAAAGTGATAGTTGTCGTGGTGATAGGGGTGGAGTGATTGATGGTGGTAGTGGTGGTGTTGGTGTGCTAATTACATTATACATTTACAAACAAACATAAAAAAATGAATGGTGATTACGTTCTATAAATTGTCTTAATTATATTACCAAATATAATAATGGAATTTTGATTACATTCAATTATATTATATTTTTCGTTACATTACATTAAACTAAATGTAGCCTAATTATAAATAAATGCCAAAGCTAAAAGCAATATGATTGTGATTATTTTAGACTACATTTAGTTCAATGTAATCAATTATGTAATAGAATGGATATTATATTACATAGTTGATTGCAGCGTTTGGATGAATTTTTTTCTTACTCCGTGATCTAATGAGTATTACAATTATATTCGGTATTACTTAAAATAATGTAATAGTAATTCTATTACAATTTCTTAAAAATTAAATCATAACCAAATTCAACCTTAAACTCTATTGTTCACAGTCACTATCACCACTGCCATCACCACCGTCACCACAACCATCCTCACCACTACTGCCACCATCTTCATATTATTATTAATATAAGAAATATTTGAGCTAAAATTATGTACGAAAATTTGGTCTCATTCAACCCCCAATGATAAGAATTCTTAAATGTTTTAGCAAAATAAAACAAATAAAATAATGTTTGAATAAATAAATTCTTAAAATGTGATTTATATTACTATTAATGGTTTTTACAATATTTTTGTGTGTATACAATTTAAAATAACGATATAATAGTAAAAAAAAAAAAAAAGTTAATTTTGGTTGATTTGATTTATAGGTGTGCAAAATATATGTAATTCTATTTTAATATATTATATAAAATTACACATAAAAAACAAAGTACGTATTACACAAATTCTAGATGCACGAGATTTTTCTTAGAAAGTCAAATCTAATTCTGCAATTATTGTGATTACTTGTAAAGGGGTGGCTCTCGCTAACCGACGTGACTTTTCGGTCAAAGCTTAGCTATCACCAAACAATAACACTTTTTCTATATATGTACTAAAGTTATCATTGAAAACACAGTCTCTCAACAATGGAGTACCTGCAACTATTCTCCGTTTTCTCAGCCTTGTTCACTTTCTTCTTATTTATCTTTATTCTACAAAGAAAACCCAAAACCTCCTCCAGAAAATTAGCCCCAGAGCCATGGAAGCTACCAATAATAGGAAACATGCATCAGCTCCTCGGCTCTCTGCCTCATCACCGCCTAAGACATTTATCAAACAAATATGGCCCTGTAATGCATCTCAGGCTTGGCGAAGTTTCGGAGATTGTTATTTCTTCACCGGAAGCTGCCAAAAAAGTGATGAAAACTCACGACATCATTTTCGCTCAAAGGCCTTATCTGCTTGCAGCGGACATTATCTTGTATAACTTCAAAGACATCGTTTTTGCCCCTTACGGCGAAGGTTGGCGACAGATGCGAAAAATATGTACGCTTCAGCTATTAAGCACAAAACGCGTAAGATCATTTAGAGTAGTTCGAGAAGAGGAGACATCAAAATTTATTAGATCAATTTCTGGGTTACCGAAAGTTAATATCAGTAAGATGGTGTTTTCTTTATCTAACGCCATTACTTTAAAGTCTGCATTCGGTAAGGTTTCAGAACGCCACGACGCTTTCTTGCCACTTGTGCAGAAAATTATGCTGGTGTTTGGAGGTTTTAGTGTGGCTGATTTTTTCCCTTCTGTTAAATTTCTTCATAGAATTACTGGGATGAGGAGTAAATTGGAGAAGTTGCATCAAGAAGCTGATATAATGCTTGAAAATATAATTAATGAACACAGAGAAAATAAGAGATTGGGTAGAAGCAATTCTGAGGGCAAAGAAGATGTTCTTGTTGACGTTCTTTTAAATCTTCAAAATTGTGATAATCTTGAATTCCCCTTGACGATGGAAAACATAAAAGCAGTCATGCTGGTGAGTATAATTACTACTGGGTATTTTTCTATTTATCACAGATCTGACAATTTAAGCTCGAGTGATTGTTTAGTTGTTCTGCGAGTAAAAATTTATATATATATATACTAAAGTTTAATCATTATTATTGTTTAGGACATGTTCGTGGCTGGAACCGAAACGTCTGCTACAACAATTGAATGGGCAATGTCAGAAATGGTAAAAGATTCAAGAGGATGAAAAAAGCACAAGAAGAGATAAGGCAGGTATATAATCAAAAAGAAAATATAGATGAAACGAGACTTGATGAATTGAAGTACCTGAAATTAGTTATTAAAGAAACTTTGAGATTACATCCTCCAGCTCCTTTGCTTCTTCCGAGAGAATGTCTAGAGGCAGTGGAGATTGATGGGTATCAAGTACCAATCAACACCAAAGTGATTATTAATGCAGAAACATATAAGAGTGATGAAAAAAGCACAAGAAGAGATGAGTCAGGTATATAATCAAAAAGAAAATATAGATGAAACGAGACTTGATGAATTGAAGTACCTGAAATTAGTTATTAAAGAAACTTTGAGATTACATCCTCCAGCTCCTTTGCTTCTTCCGAGAGAATGTCTAGAGGCAGTGGAGATTGATGGGTATCAAGTACCAATCAACACCAAAGTGATTATTAATGCATGGGCAATCGGAAGAGATAGTCGTTACTGGAATGAAGCTGAGAAATTTTATCCAGAGAGATTTCTGAACAATTCTATCGATTTTAAAGGGAAGGAGTTCGAATTTATTCCATTTGGTGCTGGAAGAAGAATGTGTCCTGGTATGGCATATGGAATGGCAGTTGTTGAGCTTGCAGTTGCAAATCTGTTATACCATTTTGATTGGAAACTGCCCAGTGGAATAGAACCACATCAATTAGACATGTCTGAATCTTCTGGAGTTACAGCTAGGAGAAAAAATGAGCTACACTTGATGCCCATTCCATACAATCCTTTCCCCAGTCAAGTATGCTAAAAAGATATTGGATTTTATGTTGAGCAATTGTGATATTCCAGCTATGTAGCAGCTTATGCTTTGAAAATTTTAAAATAAATGCTAGCTAGTCACTTCAATGTATTTTCTTAAGAGGTTAAATAGATTAATGGATTTATTATGGATCTTTATCTAGTACTACAAAACAAAGGAGTAGCAAATTGCTCATAATGCCGTAAATTTTCAATTCATACATATCCGAAAAGCATCTCAATGCAGCTTCCACCATACACTGCAATACAATTGATAGGTAGTGGCAGATCCACAGAATACATAATTAGAAATGCAAGAAAGTGCTATTTTTTTACAACCACTAAGTATGCCTTTTACATAAAAAAATTAGATGACCTTGTTCTATAATAGTTAGTTTTAAAAGCAAAAGCCTTTATATTAGTTTAACTATATTTTAGGTATCAATTTATATTCTTCCCTTGTATCTAGTTTTGTCAAAATAGACCTAAGTCCGACGACAGCTTTTTTCAAATCAAGAAGAAAATTAAGAGCAGTTTTCAAATCGATTTTTTTTTTTTTTATCCAGCCATTTTTCTATCAAAGCTTGCACAGGCCGAACTGAACGGGTCCGTGGACTGTCCACCTTGCAATTATACTTCATCTCAAATAGTTGATTGGAAGTTACTTGATTTTCCATAATGCAACCTATTAAAATCAACAGATATTCTAAATATATTTTTTTGAAGCAACCTTTTCCTTCATTATATTCATCAACTACATCAAATATAAGAGGATAACATTTTATAGATATGAATTCTCCAAGTACTCAAAATAAATTCGTTAAAAATGTCTAAGCTTTCACATAAAGGATAATTTGATTGATGTAGATAAACATAAGTTGGGATTGCTACTATTTTATCTATTTGAAATTATTTCTCTCTCTATACATACATATATAAAATTCGACTCTTTTTGTAATTGGTATATATATATATTTGAAGAATTTTAAAATTTTTCTTTTATTTTTTATGTCTTGATTGGATTTTTTTTAAGTTTAAAAATTAATATTTAATAATGATAATTAAATTTTATATTATCATTAAATAATCAAATTATAAAAATAGTTTGTTGTGTATTATCCACATTGAATTATTTGAATTGTACAATTTTATTTATATATAATTATCTAGAATAAGAAATAGTCCTTACAGCTATTTGAATTATAAATTCTAACTAAGCATTTGTTAGGATTAATTGAAGTTTATAATTATTTAAATAAATTAATGGCATTATAATTTCTATATATTGCAATATAATAAAGCAATCTGCAGAGAAAATAAATCTTATAATATATACTAAATATATTTTATATATTATAAATACCAATCATTTATGAATTATCAATTATAAAGTAATAAATTAAACAGTGCAAAAAATGCGAACCTCTATTTAGTTATATAATTGAGTTACGAAAAAATTTTTATCCATTGACGAAAAACTTCTTTTTTTATTTGATAGGAAAAAAAAGCATTAAATACAATAATATGTTGGAAATATATAAACCAATCTCAAAAACAAATAAAGTTAAATCTATATCTTATAATTTTCTTTTAATCTAAAACTTATAATATTATATCTAATTAATTAAATGAGGATATGTGAAGTAAAAATAAATATAAAAATAAATATAAATATTTCATCGAAAAAAAACAAATAAAATAGTATTTGAATAGATAAATTCTTAAAATGTGATTTATATTTCAATTCATAGTTTTACAACATTTCTGGGTATAATTTGAATTTTACAATTTAAATAATAATATAATAGTAAGAAAAATTATTTTTCATTGATTTTTAACTTATAAGACTATAAAATATTTATAATTATAAATTTAACCTAAAATTTAAAATATAAATCAAAATTTACACTGAAGAGAATAATAAAAACGTAAATGTTTCAGTAAATGGAGCATTTATTGATTGAGCACTTACTTTCCAGTTTCAATAATGTAGTTATAAAAGTTGGGTAATAAATGAACCTTTTTGATAGCGTAAAGTTGATTCAGTCGCCTACCTTAAAATATCGTCCACTTGATAAGAAATAAAGAAGCACATGTCCATTGCAGGAGAGGAAGATTCGTGGATGGCAGCAATTAGACTTGGCCATATTACGGTTCCGGGAACCGGAACCGTCGGTTCAAACCGGCCCGGAACCGTAACTGGAACCGATGAGAACCGGAACCGGGGCGAACCGGAATCGAAACCGGAAAAATTCGGTTCGGTTCCGATTCCAGCAAATAAGGAACCAGAATCGGCGGTTCTAGAGAACCGGTCGGAACCGGACTGGAACCGCCGATTCTCCGTCCGGTTAGAACCGCCGGTTCGAACCGCCGGTTCGAACCGATTCGAACCGGCGGTTCTAGCCGTTGTAACTGTCAGGAAACTGCAGTTTTTTTTTTTAAATTGTGTTGTGAAATGTCAATTACCCCTCCAACAACCATGAAACGGCTACATAACGGCTAGTCGGCTACATAACGGCTAGTTTCAAGGGTATTTTTAGAAAAATGAATTTTTGGATTTATTATAAATACCTCATTTTATTTACAAATTCATTACAAAAACATCTCAACTCTCTCTACAATATACTACACTCTCTACTTACTCTCTCTACCATATACTACACTCTACTCTATATTAATCATTTATTCTTCTCTACTCTACTCTATATTCTTACCATGCAAATTTTCGGGTACGCTTCTAACCTTCTTTATTTATATATTCTGAAAAAATACAAAAAGAAGAATTAGCAAAAATGATTTCTATGGAACATTTATCTTTTAGTTTTGGTGAAAAAGTAGGTTTTCTTATCCCTACAAACGACATCTATTGATTATGATTCCCAACCAATTAATTTGAGGGTTTCAAATGAAAATTTGGATATTTCCAACTCATTGGAATCTGAATTTAATGAGCAATTTTCAAGAAGATGAAGAGCAAGAGCAAGAAGCAACGATGCAAAAATTGTTTACAAAGAGCAAAAGACAAAGTTCCGACAATATTCTCCATTATTTCACCAAAAAAATTCAAAGGTGAGAAATGTACGATGTAATTGCAATTATTGTAAAAATCTTTATAAATTTAAACAATCAGGCGGCTATGGATCATTTTTGGAAGCATTTGGGAGACAAAACTCCCAACAAAAATAGGAGTTGTCCGGTCTCAACAACAAATTTCCGGGGTACCCTTCTAACCTTTTCTTTATTTAAATAATTCTGAAAAAAAAATACAAAAAGAAGAATTAGCAAAAATTGATTTCTATGGAACATTTATTCTTTAGTTTTTGGTGAAAAAAAGTAGGTTGTAATAAATTTTATTGGTCAAAAAGCTTTAAATCCTTCTGCTAAAAGAGTACCAAGAAATACTGTAAAACGAATTATTTATTTCTTTTATAATAATACAAGGAAAAAAAGAAGTTAGAGCTTTTATTTTCTCAATGTTAGAACTTTTATTTTCTGAAATGAAAATTCGTGTTTCAATTTGTTATGATATTTGGAGTGATCATTGGCAAATGCATTCTTATATGGCATTACATATTATTGGATTGATGATGATTGAAAAATTCCAAAAAGAATTATTGCATTTCGTGCTTTTGATATAAACATACTGCAAACAATATGTACAGAATAATTATTTCAATTTTAGATGAATATAAGTTGACAAAAAAAATTTTTTTCAATTTCATTTGATAATGCTTCTACTAACACTAAATCAATTACTGCACTTAAATCAATTTGTGAACCAAATATTGGTGGAAAATTTTTTCATATAAGATGTGCTTGCCATATTTTAAATTTATGTGTACAAGATAGTTTAAAAGTTCTTGAATCTTATATTTCTCCAATTAGAAAAACTACTTTATATTTATGGGGGCATCCCCTAGTGATGAAAAGTTGTGCTAAATTTTATAAAGAAAATAATAAAAGACCAAAACATTTTCCAAGGAATGTCTCAACTCGTTGGAATTCAACATATGAATTATTGAACGAGTCTTTTTCGTGTAAAGAATTATTTTGCATTTTTGTTACTTACAATATTGAAGAAATTAATTTATATCCACAATTGGGATATTTGTGCAAAAATTTTAGATATTTTTAAAATTTTTAATGATGCTACCTATAAATTTAGTGGGGTTTATTATCCCACATCGCATTTATTTTTGCCTATATACATTAATATTGTTAGTGTACTCCAAGAATTTGAAAATGATTTTATATTACAAAATTGTGTTTTATCAATGAAAAAAAATGGTTATTTTATTTTATTTAAAAATATAGCACCCCTTTATCTTGTTGCTATTATATTTGATCCTAGATGTAGAATGGATGTTTTATGTGATTATTTGACTATTTATTATGAAGTATTGAATCTTGATGTAGAAGATAATGTTAATATAAATGTAGTAGAAGATAATGTTAATATAAATGTAGTAATGCATGAAGTTAAACAAAATATTATGCAATTATATAATGAATTTGTTCAAGTTTCTAGTTCATCTACTTTCTCAATCATAATATTCCACAATTTCAACACAAAGGGTAAGTGGTCGTGTGTGCTCAACAGTTTTACTACAAAGACAAAAAAGAAATAAGGGAATCCAGTTCTATTTCTGGTTTGATAATTATCTAACAACTTTCTTTTTGAGTTTGGTGTGGATTATGCAGATACTGATTTTCCCAATTTTAGATTTGGTAGAGTTGTCACGGCAAATTACTTTCCAATTCTTTTTTTACTTGCAAACAAATTTTAGCAGCTCCGGTCTCTCACTGTTGCGGTTTTGAACAAGCTTTAGTCAAGAGGAAACATACTTATGGAAAAACACGATCTCGTAGACACCCGATCACTAGAAGCACAAGCATGCCGTGGATGATTGGGACCAAGCGAACTAAGAGCCCAAGAAAAATTCCAAAAGGAAAATGAAGATTAATTTGATTTAACGATGAGTCCTCAACGGGGAACATCAAACCGGTGTGGTGCAAATAACGATTAAGGTAAAAGGGGTGAAATTGGTATAAGGTAAGTAAGAACTACGTGGGCTTTGATTCCTCTAAACCCGAAGATGATGTGTAGGCAACTTAATTTTTTTTTAAAACAAAAAAAAAATTGAGTTCAAGCCCTTTTTTTTTTTAAAAAATTATGTTTAAACTTTTAAAAAAAAAATTCAGTTGAAAATTTTTTTTTAAAAAATAATTATGTTCAACAGTTCAAGTCTTTAAAAAAATAAATTTAATTTTTTTTTAAACCGGTCTTCAAAATTTAAAATTTTTTAGGTGTATTTTTTAATGTGTATTTTTTAATTTTTTATGTTCAAATAATTTTCATTTTTTTTAACCGGTCTTCAAATTTTAAAATTTTTTAAGTGTATTTTTTAATTTTTTATGTTCAAATAATTTTTTTTTTAAACTGGCATTCAAAATTTAAAATTATGCGATTCGTCGGAAAACCAATCGGAACCGTCGATTTTGTAATCGGATCGGAATCCGAAATCAGAACCGGAACCGGACGGTTCTAAATCGGAACCGAAACCGGACCATTTCGGTTCGGTTCCGGTTCCAGAGCCAAGTCTAGCAGCAATCAATCTCTCTGCCACCTGCATTCAATTAATTACTAAGCGAAAGTAGTGACGTTCCTTATTATCTAATCTATCTTTTCAATAATAGTACCATGCGGGGAGTTATTTGTCCTGCAGTATAGGCTGTCGAATAATCAATCCTTTATTGTCCAGCGGTGGAATTGGAAAGAGTTGTATGAACTTGGTGAGGAAGAAGGCAAGCAATGAATCGCCTCTTCAACTCGTTCAGGTGGAGATAACTTCAAAATATATGTAAGTTATTTTTTAACTTTCGTTAAGTTATTAAGACCAAAATTTTAATATATATATTAAACAACTTCAATTTTATTATAAAATAAAAAAGTTGAAAACGAATTTTACATTTTGAATTCATTTATAATTGATAGAGTTTTAAGTAAATATAAAAAGTGCGAAAATCTTGTCATAATAAACCCCGATCAGCATATTCAATTGTTTTTTATTGCCTAACTTCTAGCTTGTAGAAAAACTTGGCACATATTTTACTCTCTATAATCAATATCACTAGCAAAAAATATCTTAAAAATATTTACTTGACGCTTTGCTTTTTTTAGCATTCTATATTTGCTTTTTTAGAATTTCTGAGTTTTTTTTTTCTTTTCTTTGTATAGTATTTTTAAATTAATAATTATTAATGATCTTATAAAGATAAATATTTTTTTCGTATTAATAATGATGTGGTGGTGGAGTGGTATTTGAGGTGATGATGGTGGTAGAGTGGTAGTTGTGGTGGTGATAGAGGTGGAGTAATTGATGGTGGTAGTGGTGGTGGTGGTGGTGGTGTGCTAATTACATTATATATTTATAAACAAACGGCGATTACATTCTATAAATTTTCTTAATTATATTATTAAACATAATAATGAAATTTTGATTACATTCAATTACATTATATTTTTCGTTATATTACATCTTTGATTATATTACATTAAATTAAATATAGCCTAATTATGAATAGATGCCAAAGCTAAAAGCAATATGATTGTTTGAATGTTTCAGCAAAATAAAACAAATAAAATTATGTTTGAATAAATAAATTCTTAAAATGTGATTTATATTTCTATTAATGGTTTTTATAATATTTTTGTGTGTATATTTTAAATTTTACAATTTAAAATAATGATATAATAGTAAAAAAAAATTAATTTTCGTTGATTTGATTGATAGGTGCTCAAAATATATGTAAGTCTATTTTAATATATTATATAAAATTTCAGTCGATTCTGAGTATAATTATATCACTACATGTATTATGCATAAAGGACAAAGTAGGTATTACAAAAATTGTAGATGTAATTCTGCAATTAATGTGGTTACCTGTGAAGGAGTGGCTCTCGCTAACCGACGTGACTTTTCGGTACAAAGTTTAGCTATCACCACACAATAACACTTTTTCTATATATGTACTATAAGTTATCAATGAAAACACAGTCTCTCTACAATGGAGCATCTGCTACAGTCGTCCATTTTCCCAGCCTTGTTCACTTTCCTCTGTCCATTTTCCCAGCCTTGTTCACTTTCCTCTTGTTCAACTTTATTCTAAAAAGGAAACTCAAAACCTCCTCTCGGAAATTAGCCCCAGGACCATGGAAGCTGCCAATAATAGGAAACATGCATCAACTCCTTGGCTCTCTGCTTCATCACCGCCTAAGACATTTGTCAAACAAATACCGCACTGTAATGCATCTCAAGCTTGGCCAAGTTTCCCAGATTGTTATTTCTTCACCGGAAGCTGCCAAAAAAGTGATGAAAACTCACGACATCATTTTCGCTCAAAGGCCTTATCTGCTTGCAGCGGACATTATCTTGTATAACTTCAAAGACATCGCTTTTGCCCCTTACGGCGAAGGATGGCGACAGATGCGAAAAATATGTACGCTTCAGCTATTAAGCACAAAACGGGTGAGATCATTTAGAGTAGTTCGAGAAGAGGAGACATCAAAATTTATTAGATCAATTTATGGTTTACCGAAAGTTAATATCAGTAAGATGGTGTTTTCTTTATCTAATGCCATTACTTTAAAGTCTGCATTCGGTAAGGTTTCAGAACGCCACGACGCTTTCTTACCACTTGTGCAGAAAAGTGTGCTGGTGTTTGGAGGTTTTAGTGTTGCAGATATTTTCCCTTCTGTTAAATTTCTAAATAGAATTACTGGGATGAGGAGTAAATTGGAGAAGTTGCATCAAGAAGCTGATATAATGCTTGAAAATATAATTAATGAACATAAAGAAAATAAGAGATTAAGAAAATAAGAGATTGGGTAGAAGCAATTCTGAGGGCAAAGAAGATGATCTTGTTGACGTTCTTTTAAATCTTCAAAATTGTGATGATCTTGGATTCCCCTTGACGATGGAAAATATAAAAGCAGTCATGCTGGTGAGTATAATCACTACTGGGTATTTTTCTATTTATCACAGATCTGAGAATTTAAGCTCGAGTAATTATTTAGTTGTTCTGCGAGTAAAAATTTATATATATATATACTAAAGTTTAATCATTATTATTGTTTAGGACATGTTCGTGGATATTTAGTTGTTCTGCGAGTAAAAATTTATATATATATATACTAAAGTTTAATCATTATTATTGTTTAGGACATGTTCGTGGTTGGAACCGAAACATCTGCTGCAACAATTGAATGGGCAATGTCAGAAATGGTAAAAGATTCAAGAGTGATGAAAAAAGCACAAGAAGAGATGAGTCAGGTATATAATCAAAAAGAAAATATAGATGAAACGAGACTTGATGAATTGAAGTACCTGAAATTAGTTATTAAAGAAACTTTGAGATTACATCCTCCAGCTCCTTTGCTTCTTCCGAGAGAATGTCTAGAGGCAGTGGAGATTGATGGGTATCAAGTACCAATCAACACCAAAGTGATTATTAATGCATGGGCAATCGGAAGAGATAGTCGTTACTGGAGTCGTTTTACTGGAATTGAAGCTGAGAAATTTTATCCAGGAGAGATTTGCTGAACAATTCTATCGAGTTTAAAGGGAAGGAGTTCGAAATTATTCCATTTGGTGCTGGAAGAAGGAATGTGTCCGGTGCTGGAAGAAGAATGTGTCCTGGTATAGCATATGGAATGGCAGTTGTTGAGCTTGCAGTTGCAAATCTGTTATACCATTTTGATTGGAAACTGCCCAGTGGAATAGAACCACATCAATTAGACATGTCTGAATCTTTTGGACTTGCAGCTAGGAGAAAAAATGAGCTACACTTGATTCCCATTCCATACAATCCTTTCCCCAGTCAAGTATGCTAAAAAGATATGGGATTTTATGTTGCATATTTGAAATTGTGATGTTGCAGATTATGCTTTGAATAATTTAAAATTAATGCTAGGTATTTTCTCAAGAGGTTAAATAGATTGGATCATTAGCTACGTAATAGTTAATTTTTATAAATAATTTTTTTGACTTAAATTAAAAAATTGTCAATGTGACACTAGTACTACAAAACAAAGAATTAGCAAATTGCTTATGTATCCGAAAAGCATCTCAATAATGCAGCTTCCACCGTTATCATAAAATTTAAAAAAAAAAAAAAAAAAAATTGCAGTATGATTGATGCATGGGTTGCGGCAGGTCGACAGTATCAACATAATTCGAAATGCAAAAAGTGCAGTTCTTTTTACAACCATTTAAGTGCCTTTAACAGAAAATGAGATGATGGCTATACTTGTTCATATATATATACACATATATATATATACTAGTAAATTAAAATAAATTATATCAAAATCGCTATATTTGGAAAATAATTATTCTACCTTGAGATTTTATAAAATTATTTAAGTCATCCTCGTTTTTGTATATTAGATAAATAGTCTCTGAAATTTGGTTCCGTCTTTTGTGCTTTAAATAATCCTGGTTCGATTCAGCCCTTACTCTTGTGCTTTAAATAGTTCTTGATTCGATTCATAGAAAATTATTGGTCTTTAGTTAGTTTCCTTCGGTTTGATTCGGTTTCATCTAATTAAGGATATCATTTCTCATTTGAAAATATGTCCCTCTCCTCTCTCCTGTTTTTTACACTCGTTTGAGGTTAAAAGAGGATGAGAGGACTATTTAACAAGACAGAACAAAATCTCAGCGACTATTTATTTAATATACAACAAACCGAGGAAGAATTAATTATTTTTATAAAATCTAGTGACAAAATAATTAATTTTCCTATATTTAAATGTGATTTTTTATTCATTCCTACCTAAGCCCTTATAGACAAGGTTTATTGGAGGTTGAGATTGAATGGCCAAGTTTGGATCCTTACATTGGCAGGACCAAATCTAAAATTATTTGATTGTAGGGTTAAATATATTGTTTTCTTAACATAACGTTTTATTTTTATTACAAATATTTTAATTATGTGTCAATTCCAACTCTAACAAGACAAACATATTGTCTAAAAAACCATAATTATTTTCCACATCACTAAATTATTCAAGTAAATGTTATTTTCTTATAATGCAATACTATTCTAGGGCTCCGTAGCCAACTAGGAGAGGGATATTTCAAATCTTTAATAATAATAATAAAATACAACGTGTCTTCCACGTGGTTATCCACTTACTAAAAATTCTATTTAACGAGCAAGTCGATTCTACTGTTATACAAATACTAGTTTAGAAATTTTTAAGTGACCAAAATTAATTAGAAATGATAAACTGAGATAAACTGAAATAAGCCCAAATCAAAATGTATCTTTAAAAAATAAACTTTGAACTATATATTCACGTACCAAGAGGAATTACCCTTTCTGATTATGTAAAAAGAAAAAAAAAAAAAAAAAAAAAAAACTTGAGGTAAGCTATTTTCTAAAGCTTGTCCTATACCTAGAAGGATTTATTTCAATAAAAATATAAAAAAGAATTTAATTGTTAACCTGAAATTTGTTATGAAGACAATAAAAAATTTCATCCGAAGTTTAATTTCGTTTAATACAAGAATAAGATTGTCATTGGATTCATACTCAAACACAAGTACACAAGTTAAAGACATTTTCCCTATAAATACTAAGGCGTGTGGGAGCCGTTTGGCTAACACAAGCAAAATATAATAAAACATAGAAGTAAGCAAAATATGTCTGCTCAAGTTTCAGCAGTTCCTACATCTGAAGTTAGACGATCTTCTGCTAATTATCATCCAAAAATTTGGGAGGATCATTTCTTCACACGTCATGATTCAGACTCCGAGGTTAAGTATTAATTTCTTCTACATGGCTGTTTTATGACATGGCTGTTTTATGCGTATCATTTTGTCGTGTTAGCTCGCGTTTTAGATGGGATTAATTCGTTTGTATCTTTTGATTCAGCAGAAAATTGGCATTATTTCAAGTGAAGAACAATTTGAAGGACTAAGAGAAGAAGTGAGGAGATTGTTAAGTGAGGGTAGCCCAAATTTGGCTTTGATTGATGCAGTCCTACGCTTAGGCATTGGTTATCATTTTACTAGTGAGATAGAAAGGGCATTGGAAAAACTTCATCATCATCACTGCGTTACTGACAGCAATGATCTTTGCACCGTTGCTCTTCAATTTCGTTTGCTTAGACAGCACGGCATTAAGGTTTCATGTGGTAAGAAATCTTGTTTTTCTGTTTTTGGAAGAAATATAGGTACATGGGGAACATTTAAAATGAAAGATATCAATTCAGGGCATATCCGATCCATGAGTCTCTTGTTATTTATTTTGCAGATATATTTTGCAGATATCTTTGAAAAATTTAAAGATGGTGAAGGAAAGTTCAAAGAATCCTTAACTCATGATGTAATGGGTATGCTTAGTTTATACGAGGCAGCACATCTTGGCATTCAAGGGGAAGATATCTTAGATGAAGCCATAGATTTCACCACCACAAACCTCCAATTACTATTACCTCAATTAAGTTCTGACCTCGCAAATGAAGTTAGCCATGCCCTCAATCGACCCATCCGCAAATGTTTGCCAAGGTTAGAGGCAAGGCATTATATTGAAGTCTATAAACGGGAGAAATCACACAATAGTACATTACTAAAGTTTGCGAAGTTAGATTTCAACAGGTTACAACAACTACATCAGAAGGAACTACGTGGCCGTCTCTGAGTAAGTTCAAGTAAATTCGCCGTGTATGTGACATATGCTTACAAGTAAATTATTCTATTGAGATTTAGGAAAGATTGACCTTGAAGCGAACTTGTGATTCAGGTGGTGGAAAAACTTGGACGTACCAACAAAGCTGCCTTATGTAAGAGATAGAGTGGTGGAGTGCTACTTTTGGATCATGGGAATTTATTTTGAACCCAAACATTCATTTGGAAGAAGGATGATGACAAGAGTCATAGCCACTTTATCGCTACTCGATGATACTTTTGACAACTATGGTACATGTGCAGAACTAGAGATCCTTACCGAAGCCATCCAGAGGTTAACTCATTAATTTAACTACTTAATTAATTTATCATCTAATTTATTATGTTCGAAATTTTTAAAATTTTAAATTTGAATAAGCCCTTTAACTATCAATTCGTAACCTGTTTTAGTTTAATTACAATTTGTTTTTGGCTCAATACAATTTGTTTTTGGCTCAAAACAGTTCCGCGGCCATGTCAATTTATTATGTTTTTGGCTCAATGTTTAAATAAGAGTTAATTTGATATTATTGCTATATATTGTCAGATTTATAACAAGTAATTAATAGTTAAGGATTTTATCAGCCAATGAATTATAAATTTTTACAATAAAAGTTTTGAGCACAAGCTCTTTTGCGAATTAGTTTTAAACTCATAAAAAAACTATATTGTAACATGTTATTACATTCATAGGCTAATAAACTAAAATTTATTTTGGCCTAAAGCCTGTTATTAATAATAATTCCAAACATATTCTAACTCGATGAGATTTTTTAAGTTTCAGGTGGAATATTAAGGAAAAGGATACACTTCCAGAGTACATGAAAATTATTTTTAATACAGTAATAGATGTCTATAATGAAATCGAAGAATTTGTTACTAAAGAAGGGAGATTATATTGCTTGCATTATTTGAAAGAAGCAGTAAGTAATCTTCGAAAGTTGGTTTTCATGCCTTTGTGAAAGAAGCAGTAAGTTAATCTTCGGGGAAATGTTGGTTTTTTCCATGCCTTTGCAATTTGAATCTTCGAAAGTTGGTTTTCATGCCTTTGCAATTGAATCTTGAATCTATTATGTTATACTAATTTTATTTATGTTTCATTTATTTTTTTGTATGTCCTAGCTTAAAAGAGTTGTCCGATCTTATTTAGCTGAAGCCAAATGGCGCGACAATGGGTATGTTCCAACAATGGAGGAATATATGGACCTTTCATTAATAACTACTTGTTATCCATTGCTCGCAACAACTTCCTTATTCGGAATGGGTGAAATAGCTAACAAATATGCGTTTGAATGGGTATCTAATGATCCTAAGATTGTTCGAGCTTCGGCTACTGTTTGCAGACTTATGGACGATATAACATCACTTATAACATCTCATACGGTTAATTAAACATTTTATTCTATGATATTTCAATAATGATTTTAATGCGTCTATAGTTTGAGTGGCAAATTATATTATTTAATATAAGTTTGAGCAAAAAAAGAGAACACGTGCTTCGCCTTTTGAATGTTTACATAAAGCAACAAATGGTGGTTCAGAGAGAGGTTAGAATTGTTTCGGAAAGAGATTTGGAAATGGATTGGAAAGGGACATTAAATGAGGAGTGCCTAAAGCCAACTCCAGTTCCTGTGCTCTGTTAGAGCGAGTTCTGAAATCTTACGCGTGCAATGGATGTTATATACAAAGATGAAGATGGATACACTAATTCTCATGTTATAAAAGATTATGTTGCTTCCCTGCTTAAAGATCCAGCAGTTTGAGCAGCATTACAATGGATGTTATATACAAAGATGAAGATGGATACACTAATTCTCATGTTATAAAAGATTATGTTGCTTCCCTGCTTAAAGATCCAGCAGTTTGAGCAGCATTAGTTATCTTTTCTTGAAATATATACATAGGTCTTTGCGCTTTGCGATGGGATTGACTTAGCTAGACTCAGTCTATGTACCTGCTTATGGAACAAACTAATGAAAAATGAATTTTTCTTGAAATTAGAGTATTTCTTAAATTTATTTTCATTAATTTGATCTATAGGCAGGACTATAGACTCGATCTAAGCAAATATATTTCCGTGGAAATAAGATAATAGATGTTATCTTTATTTTCTTTATTTGATACATGGAAATCCACGTATTTGATAAAGCGAAATGCTTAAATTAATGTAACACGTGAATAATGTTAAGGCGATTTGTCATGGTCAATAATATAACAGATTCATCTTAATTTACGTTTTGTATTGAAATTATTATACTGATATTGCACAGGAATTTCGACTAATTTTCACTTCGTAAGCCAATGGTATTTCCCTTCAAAAACCAATATTCTTAACTATTGGGCGATTATTTGAAAAAAATGAGCAGAAGAAACATGATTCTGGTCGAGATTTCTGATTATTATTAACATAATCTTTAAAAGATATTAAATCAACCTACGAATTATGACTCAGTTAGCAACGCAAGCTGGACATATAAGAAGAACTATATATCAGGTTCGATCTTACTAAATGCACTTGCAGGATGGTAATAGAATCCGGATACCGTTAGTTTGCACCAAAAAAAATATATCAAATCAGGTGATTAACCAGAGGTCATTACATATAGATCCTCAAATACTGTTTCATTACTACTATATGCACGTTTTAAATAAATAACCAGTGGCCCAGAGTAACATGAAGTGATAAAGTTGTTCATATAATGGTTCGAGAGAAAGAGATGGATGTGACCAAAACACCAACCTTAATTATAATTTATTTTCTTAAGTCTAATAATAATATTTGGCATAATTTTTTTCATTTCCTCCTAAAATGCCAATTGTAATAGTTAAATAGACAAAACAACGGCACGTAGCTACCATTAAAAGAGTTTTACCTCTTCCATTAAAAAATTTAAAATTATTTTTTAATTCATTACAAAGCTGACTCAATAAACTGAAATAATAATAGGCTAAACAACAGGGCAGCCCTCCTTCGACACACCAAATTTATGAAAACTCTTATGATTATGAGGACCCCGACTGAAAACCTCTCACTCCTCACACCAATGAGAAAACCAATCAAATTATACATGGTTGGCAAAATTTTAGAATTATTATTTCTAAGAAAAGTCTACTCATGATGAGAATGACATACTCGGAATCCTTTGATGTCCTGCCCATATATCAAACTAATAAAAATTATTTTACGTAATCCGTGATATTCCTAATAATTTATTAGGGAAAATATAAAGTAAGTAGAAACAATTTTTAAAGAATCTATATTTTCGTTGGTTTGGTGAACAAGAGAACCATATACTAACTTTAAACAAGCTTTATCAGCTTATAATAAGCAAATACTAATAGGTTGGGATTGCAAAATCTACCCAAATAGAGTAGCAAAGGGATTTTCCTTAAGTAGCACAAAATTATTATTGATATAGTGTTAAGATATCGTGTTAGATTTGGTTTGTCATTACTTATTATTGATATAGTTTTATGGATTTCGTATTATTATTAAGCTTGATATAGTGTTAAGATATAATTTTTTGGGATGTATAACAATAGTTTAACCAACATCCATCATCACGTTCACAACAGTTTTATGGTGATTTATATATGTAAATCAATCTCCTGAGCTAATGAATTTGGGTTTTTGAAACTCCTTTTTAGTCACATCTTCCACTTGATTACAAATTTCTAATCACAATTATGCACAAACAATCAACTTTGTCGCTTAGCTCTGAGGGGTCAGCATTTGGTTTAGCTGAACCGGATCAAATTGGTTCAGTCTGACTAAATGAGTTGTACAGATCGGACCAAACACTATAAAAATCGGTTCAGTATCGAACCAAATCACCTCTCCTGAACATAAAAGACTAATTTGGTTAGCTACGTATAAGATCAGAACTGGAACCATAAACCCAATTTTTAGCTCTTTTTAAACCTTGGCCACCAACCCCCCAATTTGGCTTTATTAGGATGGAAAGCACATCATTCACATAATTCACATTCGCAACATTTCCTTGTAGCTCCCATTACACAAATTTCTTCATCCACAAGAATGATAAAACCTTCATCATCACTTCATTGACTCCAATAACCAATAGTTTGATATTATTATTATTATCCCCATTTTCAAAAGCTCATTTATTTTGACCACGATGAATTTATGTTCAACAATTAAGAGCTTAAAATATCATTAACTAGGTTTTCAAAATCTCATGGGTTCCTATTGTACAAGGTAAGATTTATTGTTTAAATTAAAAACTCGTACAAGGTAAGATTTATTGTTTAAATTAAAAACTCATCATACAAAACATATTTAATAAATTAAGAATCAATATTATATAAACACTCATCATTACAACGTAAGATTTTGTAAGTTTATAATAATATTCTAAATATGAAAGTTGTAATTAAATTTCAATTAGGGATATCACTTAGTAATCTTAATTATCACTGTTTTTATTATAGATTACCACTATATACCACATATGTTTAATTTTTGAAAAAAAAAAATTATATTTTCTTTACAAATAAGGTATTTTTAAGGATTATGGATTAATCAGTTCTATTAATAACTTTTACGACCTGTTTGGAACAAATGAATCATGGTTGTAGAATTTATTTGTAAATAAATTTCAAGTAGAATTCATTTGTAAACGAATTTTTCATGTTTGGTATGCTACAATTTAAAATAAGAAATTCAATTGAATTCCACAAAATTATGTTTAGAATAAATTCTTAACTGAAAATTTCTTTTTTTTTATTCCTTATAGCACCCTTGATATAATAATTTAACAAAAATAAATAACAAACACTAATTATATTTATTATGTACAATATAATAACTTGTAATTTTTTATTAAAATATAAATAATAAAATATAAATAATAATTTCATATAAATAAGTACACTAATATTCCATGCTAATTTTAATTAATTATATAAAAGTAACATTCAATTGTGATAATTATTTTTAATTTTTTCTGTATTTAAGTAATTAATTTGAAAACTAAAAAAAAATTAAGAATAATTATTATTTTTTTTAATTCCATTTGAAAAATAATTGTTGATACTTATTTTTATAGTTTCAAGCAGTTAATAATAATAGACTTTTCTATAATTAAGGATGTTATAAATATTTTATGTATTTTTAAATATATAATTTTTCTATTAAAAAGTAAAACTTTTTCCACTTTTTGAGAATTTTCTATATATAGAGAGGAAGTAAGAGATTATATTTTCAACTTTTCCAGCACAGAGTCTTTTTTACTCTAAAATGGAGTATTTGCAACAATTGCGCCATTTTCCCGAGCCTGTTCGACTTTCCTGCTTGTTCATCTTTATTCTACAAAGAATAACCGCACAAACTCGCTCTGCAAATTGAAAGCCCAGGGCCCATGGAAGCTACCAATAATAGGAAGACATCCATCAGCTCTCGCTCTCTCCCCCATCACCATTTAAGACATTTTCAAACCAATACGGCCTGTAAATGCCTTCTCAAGCTCGGCCAAATTTCCAATATTGTCCATTTCTTCGCCCGAAGCTGCCAAAACAAGTTAATGAAACTCACGACAATGTTTTCTCCCAAAGGCCTTTTCTCCTTGCAGCGGAGAATTATCTTTTATAACTTCAAAGACATCGCTTTGCCCCTTAACGGCGATAGTTGGAGACAGATGCGTAAGATTTTGTACGCTTGAGCTATTAAAGCAGCAAAACGCGTAAGATCATTTTGTGTGGATATCCCTCCAAGTCCCACATCGGAAAAATGTGAGAAGAAGAACCAAAATATAATGGTTCAAACCCAACCCATTAGTATGAGGCCCTTCTTGGGAGGTGGGCCCAAAAACAAAATCCGGTGAGGGCTTGGCCCAAAGCGGACATTATCATACTAATTCGGGATTGGATGGTACGCGCGGTCCTAACAAGTGGTATCAGAGCCCAAGTTCGGAGCGGGTGTGGAAAACAGCGGATGCGCAGTGTGAAGAAAATTCGGTGTGACATTGTAACAACAGGGCCAAACCAAGAAGAAGATCTGCAAGTGGTGCCTTGTGTCGAAAGTCTTTTCCCCGACAGGGAGAGGAAGGTCGGGCTGCGTGTCCGCAAAAGTTGCTAGCGGCGGTAACAAGATGGTGGCAGATTAATCCCTGGAGGGAGGTCACGATTTTGTGTGGTCCTTGGTTGGAGAGAGAGGTTTGTTGGGATATCCTCCTAAGTCCCACATCGGGAAACAAAATGGAGAAGAGAACCAAAAATATAATGGTTCAAACCCAACCCATTAGTATTGAGGCCTTTTGGGAGATGCCCAAAAAACAAATCCGTGAGGGCCTTGGCCCCCAAAGCGACAATAATCATAACTAAATTCGGGATTGGGATGGTACGCGCGGTCTAGACACATGGTTAGAGGCAATCCGAGAAGAGGAGACATAAATTTTATTAGATCAATATTCGCAGTTTATCCGGAAGATTAATATAAGTAAGATGCGGGTGTTATCTTTATCCAACCGCCATTACTTTAAGGTCTGCATTTGGTAAGGTTTCGGAACGCCCCACGAAGCTTTCTTGCCACTTGTGCATAAAAAATTGTGCTGGTGTTGGAACGGTTTAGTGCTGCTGATATTTTCGCTTCTGTTTAAATTTCTTCATGGAATATATTGGGAATGGGAGTAAAATAGAGAAGTTGCTCAAGAAAGCGGATATAATGCTTGAAAACATAATCAATTGAACATAAGAGAAAATAAGAGATTGGGTATAGAAGCAATTCCTCACGGCAAAGGAAGATGATCTTGTTGATGTTCTTTTGAAGTCTTCAGTGTGGTGAATAGGCCTTGAACTTCCCGCCTGAGCCAATAGAAAATATTAAAAGCAGTCATTTGCTGGTGAGTGGCAGTTACTATATGGTCCATTTTTTTAATTATTACCAGATATGAGATTTTTAGGCCCTTGAGTGATTATATTTATATATACTAAAGTTCTAAATTATTATTGTTTAGGAAACATGTTCCTGGCTGGAAACCGAAACGTCTGCTACAGTATTGAATGGGCAATGTCAGAAATGGTAAATAGATTTCCAAGAGTGATGAAAAGCGGCAAAGAAGGATAAGGCACGGGTTTTTATATCAAAAGAAAATATAGATGGAAACAAGATTTGATGAATTGAAAAGGTACCTAAAATTAGTTTATTAAAGAAACTTTGAGAATTACATCGTCCAGCTTCCTTTTACTCCGCTCAAGAGAAAATGCCTAGAGGCAGTGGAGATCGATGGGTATGAAGTAAGCCAATACACCAAAGTCCATTATTAATGCGTGGGGCAATTGGAGGGACAAGTCCGTCACTGGAATGAAGATGAGTAAATTTATCCAGAGAGAGTTTCAAGAACAATTCTATTTGATTTTAAAGGGAATCGACTTTTGATTTATTCGCATTCGGTTCTGGAAGAAGGATGTTGTCTGGTTTTGACATATGGGTTTGGCTGTTGTTGAAGCTTGTACTTGGCAAATCGTGTTTATACCATTTTGAATTGGGGAAACTGCCCAATGGACTCGGAAGCTCATCAGTTGGACCATGTCTGAACTTTTGGCGCTAACAGATTGGAGAAAAGAATGAACTAAACTTGATTCCCATTCCGTGCAACACCTCACTGTTGGGAAACATAAAATTGAAACTACATGATAGTGTTGATTTTTATAGTGTTATTATTGTAATTTTGATTTAATATTCCTAATTACTTTTAATTAGTTTTTATGTAAATTGATATAATTTTATTCAAAGCTTCCCTTTGAAACACAACTCCTTGATTTTGGAAAGAAAATTGTAGGATTTTGCAAAAAGAAAAGAACAAAAATGAAAGCAAAAACACAAATTGGCACGCCCAAGCCGTGCCAAGAAACACGCCGTTGCGCGCTAACACTGTTCAAGCCCGTGCTAACCCGCACGCTCCGTGCAAATCACTGCCTCAGAACTTCAGAGAGATTGCACGCCCCAAGCCGTGCTACCGCCGCACGGTCCGTGCGTGCTTCAATAAGACCTTCCAGGAGACTGCACGCCCAGACAGCACGCCGTGCGCGTGAGCTTGCAGGCCATGCTAAGGGAAACAACGGCCCGTGTCCAAGAAACCTCTAACCCTCCAAAGACTGGCACGCCCCAGGCAAGTGCAGGCAAACACGCCCCGTTGCAATACAAAAATTCTACATTTTGAGTCAAAAAGGTTGCCAACCAATTTCTTAACCCATTTCTTACAAGATGCTTTGGATGCTTTCTTTCACATGCCAGTCAAAAGTTCAACCATGTGCAATTTGAGAAAACCATAATTGAGAGCCAATTCAATGGCTTGATTTACAAACTTTTCCACCTCACAAAGTTGAACTTTACTCATTAAACACAAGGCTTGTTCCCCAGAAGTTCTTATATAAGGAAGAGAAAGAACACTCAAGAGCATCCAGGAATTCCATTCTTTCATACTCCACAAAAATTCTTTTCTTATAGTTTTAACAGGTAGTTTTATTTTCTTTTAAAGGAGTTAAGTATTCAAGAGTTTTTGTGCAAAAAGATTCAAGGAAGACCATCCAAGCAATTTTATCTCTAGTTCTTTAATTTCTTAACTCCTTAATCTTTGTTTATTTCTTTCATTATCTTATTGATTATGGAATATTTATCAAGTATTGTTGAGTTTTTATTTAAGTACTACATGTGTAACTAAACTCTTAATACTAGGGGGTTTGAGTAGCTTAATCTCTTTTTTCAATTATGTAATTAGATTTAATTTTTCTTTATTCAAGTTATGATTTATTAATGAACTTAGTGCTTCTAGGCAGAATTTTCCCCTAGATTGATTTATTTTCATTATCACTATCGGAAGAAGGATCTTTGATATGAAAAGGTTAATAAAACATGACATGAGAATATAACTTGATGCGGAAGCTATGGTTTGACCTCATGGGAGGTTTTCAATAAGTTATATGACCTTAGGTTATTGAATTCACAAAAACAACCATAAAATTAATGATTTAAATTCATGTTTGATTGCGCTATTGGAAGAATAGGTTAATTAGACTGGGTTAAAATAGCTAACATAACTATCGGAGAGGCTTGTTAGTGATTTTTGGGTGTTTCCGCCCTACTTGATATAATTAATTGATCATGACTAATGAAATAAATTGGATTAGAGTTAAGTGAAATCAAAACCCCTAGTAAGTTTTACTTCCATTGAAATTCTTTAATCAATAATTGCTTGCTTAACTTCTTATTTTTTACTTGTTGAATTTAAATTTCCTATAAACATTCCTCATTTATCGTTTAAATAATAACAAGATAACATAATTTTGGTAACTTGGTATACATCCTGTGAATACGATACTCTACTCACTCTAAATTACCTTGTAGCGATTTTCGTAAGCACTTTGCGAAAAATAAGCTGTCACTACACTTGATTTCCCATTTCCAAGACAATGCTGGCTGGAAATATGAGAAGACTCTTTTGGGTTCGATCCCGCTATGAACTGCGAGGAGGAACGAAAACGGCAAAGAGTCTTAACGGTGGTAAGTCTTAGGCCGGATTAGACGTCCTCATAATGGGGTCGCGGATACCGGTGATTTTAATAAAAAAAAATAAAGTGAGGACTAACTTTCTACAATGTGTTGTATGTGTGTATTAGTGTCAAAGTGTTCTGTTCAGATTGTAAAATATTTTGAGAGATAACATCTATGAATAGATACTAGTATTGAAGAGCTTTTGTTTTGTAATATTCTTTTCCGAAAAACATTTTAAGAGTCATAGGCCCACCTTAATCCTGTATGATTTCTGTCCATTAATTGTATATGGGTATAATTCATAATCCAATCATTAAAAGGGAAAATTTGAAGGAACTAAGAAAAGAACTGAGGAGATTGCTAAAAGTGAGTGGTGGAGTGCCAAACAAAGTTGCCCTTATGCAAGAGAGAGTGGTTGGAGTGCTACTTTGACGATGGGAAGAGTTTACTTAAGTTATTATAGCAATAACAATTCCAAAATAATGGCGTAATCGATGAGATTATTTAATTTTCAGGTGCGATATTAAAAGCAAATTAAGACACTCTCCGAGTATATGAAAGTTTTTTTTGCACAATTAAGACACTCTCGAGTATTATGAAGGTTTTTTGCACATTAATAGATGTACTACAATGAAAATTAATTAAAGAAATTTTATTAGAGAAAGGGAGATTATATTGCTGCTTAATTTAAAAGGAAGCAGTAAGTAACTTTTCAAAGTTGATTTTCTTGCCTTTGCAATTCAAACCTTCCTCCAATTTTCTTGTGAACATGTATTCCTGTTGAAATGGTTCCATGCCTACTTAAACTCAAGCAAAGTGTGCAAAGAACGGCTATGTTCCAAGCATGGAAGAATATATGAACATTTCACTATCATTTTCTTGCTATCCATGCCATAGCTAATAAATAGCCTTTGAATGGGTATCTAATGATCTAAAGAATTATTCGAGCTTCTGCTATTCGTGGGCAGACTTATAGATGAACATAGTACACATGAGTTAATTAACATTTTATTCTATGCTAGCTTAATTTCAATAATAAATTTTAATGCGGTCTAATATTTTGATTTGTAATAATTATATATTTATATAGTTTGAAGCAAAAGAGAGAACATGTGGCTTCCAAATGCTTTCAATGTTTACATAAAGCAAACATGGTGGTTCCAGAGGAAAGAGGTAGAAAAATTGTTTAAGGAAAGAGATTGGAATGCAATAAGAGACAATAAATGAGGAGTGCCTAAAAGCCAATTCCAGTTTTCTATGCTCTGCTAGAGGCGATTTCCTCAATTTTACTCGTGCAATAGATGTCATAATAACAAAAAATGGAAGATGGATACACAATTTCTCAATGTTGTTTCATTGCTTAAAGATCCTGTAGTCTGAGAAAAAAGCCCCTGTACTTAGCAATAGGATCGTATGTGTATTCTGCATGTGTTTAGAAATTGTACGCATTTTATAAAGCGAAAGGCTAGAAAAATGAGGATTAAAGTGATTAAAATTATGTTTGTGAATTTCTTTTTTTTTTTTTTTTTTTTTTAATAGTTTATATCACCGTTGGTCCCTCTGACTCATTGGATTCAAGTCCTAATTATGCTCTCTCCATTAGGCCATAAAGAAGGGTAGTTGTGGAAACCTACAATGTAACTTCTCTTTTTTCAGAGGCAAAGAACGAAGAAGAAAGGTGCATGGGTTGAAGCGTCTCCTCCCTAAGTTCAATTTTTTTAAAAAAACCAAGTTTTAAATCGCGTGTAATAAGCAAAATATTAATAGGTTTGGGATTGCAAAATCTACCCAATGAGTAGCAAAGGGATTTTCCTTAAGTAAGCACAAAAATAATTATTGATATAGTGGTTTAAGAACATCGTGTTAGATTTGGTTTGTCATTACTTATTATTGGATAATAGTTTTTTATGATTTTCGTGTTTATTTATTAAGCTTGATTTAAGTAAATCTTAATTTCCTTTTCTTTAATTATTTTGTTGGTGGGGTGAATGTTTGAAAAAATAAAATACTAGAAAATTCAATTTGAAAATTTTTTTAGGATGTATTAAGTCAGTCGCTACGGTGTTTAATATGCAGAAATGGCATTTGATCAGGATCAAATTTGAATCACATGTACCTTTTTTTCTTTTATTTATTAATTGAAGTCTTTTTCAATTTTTATTCCTCAATACTGTAATTACCTAATACTATTTTTTTTAGAGTATTTGTAGCCGGTTCAATTTTGGACTAACCATCTCAACATAGTGATCGACCAATAAAATCGTATTGTTAATCTTAATAATATTACTTTGTTTTATTATAGATTACCAACTATATACACAAATGTTTAATTTTTATAAAAAAAAAAATTATTTCTTTACAAATAAGGTATTTTTATAAGGTAATCGAAAATTATTTTTCACACTGAAACAATTTAATACTCCTATAGTAGGCATGGCCGGTTTTATAGTTGAACCGCCGGTCGAGATGTTTAAAATTTTAAACCGGAACCCGACCTTTACACCTCCGGTTCCGGTTCCAGCACGGCTCTACCGCGAATCGAACGGTTCCAAATTACGGTTCTTGAATTCGGTTTCCGGCATTACGTAAATTTTTTAAAAAAATAATAAAATTTTGATTCCCGAATTCCATGAATAAATAATAAATTTTAAAAATGTTTAAATTTTATTAACTAAAATGAATTTTATAATTTAAAAGGAAAACCTCTATTAAAGTAACTTAGAACTAATTATTACATTAAATTTACAATTTTTGATAATTTACTATATAAAAAATTATAAATGGAATATAAAATTAATGGGAATGAGTTGGAAATTATTTATTTTTCAAATACTAAGAAATTATTAAAAATCAAATGAAGTAAATTTAACTGAATTGGAAAAATTTGATTAGAAAGAATTTGAAATTGGATATAAGAAAATAAAAAAATAAACAAATAGTAATTCGAATATTAAGGAAAATAAAGCAATAGAAAAATATGAACTATGAAAATTTGGAGAGAATTTTTGATTGAGAATAAGAGAAGAGTTAGGATATAATTGATTGTGAAATAAAAAATCATCAAAATTCAAATCATATTTATACATGTTTTCTCAATTTTATTAGTTTTTCGCAAAATAGTCCCTTATAACAGAAAAATAACAGCTTATATTTTTGGAATAATTTTAGTAAATTACAGTAAATAATAAATAAATGATTAAAAATGAATAAATTTATTTACCAAGAAAATAAATAAAAAAACACTCTATCATATCAAAAACTATCTGTTACAATCTTTTTTTTGTACAGCTTGAAAGTACATTTTGTTTATATAGAATCAACTATTCATGTAGCATTTTTTATAAAACAAAGTACGTTCAAAAAATGTGTTTTTTTTCACAACTTTTATAACTTATGGTACCATTTTACTTTTTTCACCATAAATCAAATCAACTACAATCAAATCAAATAAATTTTTTTATAATAATTTTTAAGCTACAATTTTTTGTGCATCCGGTTCGGTTCATATTTTACATTCACATGAACCTTTAACCGGCCCTTTAAACCGCCGTTCTGGTTCAAAATTATGAACCGTCCGGTTTCGGTCCGATTTTGGTTCGTCTACAGTACGGTTCGGTTCGGTTAAAACCGAAACCGGTGCCATGCCTGCTCTATGTTGAATCTATTATGTTATAACTAATTTTTATTTATGTTTCATTTATTTTTTGTATGTCCTAGCTTAAAAGAGTTGTCCAAATGGCGCGACAATGGCTTTATGTTCCAACAAATGGAGGAATAGTATGGACATTTTCATCAATGAACTACTTCTTATCCATTGCTCGCAACAACTTTCCTTCTTTGGAATGGGTGAAATAGTCTTAACAAATATGCGTTTGAATGGGTATCTAAATGATCCTAAGATTGTTCGAGCTTAGACTATTGTTTGCAGACCTTATGGAAGCGATATAACATCTCATAACGGTAATTATAACATTTTATTCTATATATTTCATAATGATTTTAATGCGTCTAATATTTTGATTGTATTACTTATATATTTTATATAAGTTTGGAGCAAAAGAGAGAACAAGTGGCTTCGGCCGTTGAAATGTTAACTAAAAGCAAGCATGGGTGGTTCAGATGGAAGAGGTAGAAAAATTGTTTCGGAAAGAGATTAAGAAATCAATGGAAAGACATATAACTGAGGAGTGCCCTAAAGCCAACTCCAGTTCCTATTGCCTCTGTTTAGAGCGAGTTCTTGAAATCTTATTACGCGTGCAATGGTGTTATTACTACAAAAGATGAAGATGGATAACACTAATTCTCATGTTATAAAAGAATTATGTTGCCTTTCCCTGGCTTAAAGATCCAACAGTTTTGGAGGCAGCATTAGTTATCTTTTTCTTGAAAATAATATACATAGGTTTTGCGCTTTGCGATGAGAATTGACTTATCGTAAATTCAGTCTATCGTAGCTACTTATGGACCAAATTAATAAAAATAAATTTTTTATTGAAAGGAGAGTTTTTTTCTTAATTTATTTTCATTAATTTGAATCTATAAGTAGGACGCATGGATTCGGTTTTACGCAAGTATATTCCGCCATTTTGAAATAGGAACATAGACGTTATCTTTATTTTCTTTATTTGATACATGAATATCCACTATTTGATAAAGCGAAATGCCCTTTAAATTAATGTAACACTGAATAATGTTAAGCCAAATTGTAAAGGTCCAATAATACAACAGATACAATTCTTAATTTAACGTTTTGTACTGAATTTATTATATGATATTGCAACAGGAAATTTCGACTAATTTTTCACTTCGTAAGCCAATGGTATTTCCCTTCAAAAACCAAACATCTTAACTATTGGGAGATTATTTTTGAAAAAAATGAGCAGAAGAAACATGATTGTGGTCGAGATTTCCTATTATTATTAAACATAATCTTTAAAAAGATATTAAATAACCTACGGGTTATGACTCAGTTGCCAACAAGCTGGACATTGAGAAGAATTCTCAAGTTCGATCCCACTAAATATCCGTTACAGGATGATAATAGGATCCAAATACCAATAGTTTGCAAAGAAAAAAAAATATATATATATATATATATATATCAAATCAGGTAATTAACTAGAGGTCACTACATATAGACTCAAAAAACTATTTTCATTACCTATTATATGCCGTTTTAAATAAATGCCAGTGGCGCAGAGTAATATGGATGGATAAGTTGTTCATATAATGGGTTCAAGAGAGAGGAGAGATTTGAATGTTGAACAAGAACAACCAACCTTAATTATAATTTACTTTTTCTTAAGTCTAATAATAATATTTGGCATATTTTTTTTGCATTTCACGCTATCCTAAAATGGCCAAATTGTTAATAGTTGACATAGACAAAACATGGCACGTAGCTACCATTAAAAGAGTTTTACCGTCTTCCATTAAAAAATTTAAAATTATTTTTTAATTCATTTCAAGCCAGCTCAATGAACTGAATAACAATATATTACACAACAGGGCAATCCTCATTCCGACTCAAACAAATTGATGAAAACTCTTGTGGGTTTTTATAAAAGGACTCCAAACTCAGACCCTCTTCCTCACACTAATGAGAAAACCAATCAAATTACTACACGATTGGCAAAATTTTAAATTATTAACTTCTAAAAAAAGTCTACTCATAATGGTGAATGACTTATTCGGAATCTTTTTATGTCCTAACGCATATATCAAATTAATAAAAAATACTTTAGCGTAATTAGTTGATAATGCCTAAGTAATTTATTAGGAAAAATATAAATTTTAAGTAGGAAACAATGTTTTTAAAGAATCACAATTTTTGTTGGTTTGGTCAACAAGGGAACCATATACTTAACTTTAAATAAGTTTTTATCGTGCGTATAATAAGCAAATATTAATTAGGTTGGGATTGCAAAAATCTACCCAAAATAAAGTAGCGAAGGGATTTTCCTTAAAGTAGCAAACAAAAAAATTGATTTTTTTCTTCCTGCAACATATTTAAGATATCGTGTTTAGATTTGGTTTGTCAATTTCTTATTAATTGATTTAGGTTTTATGGATTTCCGTATTTAATTATTACTTGAATTTATCCAAATCTCAATTTCCTTTTCCTTTAATTTATTTTTTGGTTGGTGGGTGAATGTTGAAAAATAAAATACTAAAATTCAAATTTCAACCTAAAATGCAAGGAAATGGCATTTGATCAGGATCAATTTGAACCACATGTAACCTTTTTTTCTTTTAATTATTAATTGAAGTCTTTTTCAATTTTTATTTTCCTCAATACTGTAATTCACCTAATACTTATTTTTAGAGTATTGTAGTTCGTTGATTTTGGAGTACGCATCTCAACATAGTGATCGACCAACAAAATCAGACCATACAACGTAAGATTTTGTAAGTTTTAATAATAATATCTAAATTATGAAGTTGTAATTAAAATTTTCAATTAGGGATAATCACTTTAGTAATCTTAATATATCACTGTCTTATTTGAATTACACACTATAATACACATTATGGTTTTAATTTTTTAATTAAAAAAAAAATTATTTTCTTTTACAAATAAAGGTATTTTTAAGGATTATTGGATCATCAGTTGTATTAATAACTTTTACAGCCCGTTTAGCAAATAAAAGATTTGTAAAATAATTCCAACGTAGAATTCATTTGTAAACGAATTTTGTCATGTTTGGTAAGTGCTACAATTTAAAAATAAGAAATTCAATTGAATTCCACAAATTATATTTTAAGAATAAATTCTAAATGAAAATTTCTTTTTTTTTTATTCCTTATAAGCACCCTTTACAATAATAATTTAAACAAAAAAATTAATAACAAACCACTTAATTATTATTCATTATGTTAATATATAATAACTTGTATTTTTTGTTAAAATATCAATAATAAATTTCATAATAATAAGTTACCACCTAATATCCACCACTAATTAATTAATTATATAAGCAAAACATTCATCATGATAATTATTTTTAATTTGATGTAAATTTTGTTGATTTAAGTAATTAAATTTGGAACTAAAAAACATATTAAGATATATTATTATTTTTAATTGCATTTGAAATAATTGTTTATACTCAATTCTTATAGTTTCACGGCACTAATAACTAAATATTATTAGTAGACTTCAAAAAGGAAAAAAAAATGTCACGGTTTTGAAATTTTCAAAAAATAAAAAAGGAAATAAAATAAAAAAGGAGTTTTAGTTAGGAATATCCAATTCCATGGAATTCAATTCGTGGAATTTAAAATCTGTAATTTTTTTTCCAACTCCATAACACAATATTTTAAATTTTTCAAATGAATACCATAAAATTTATGTAATCATTTGTTTCAAATGGGCTCTTAATGTATTAATAGATTCCGTAATATGAAATAATTTAATCAGAGTTGGCATGTGGAATTAATTATATCAAGAAAATACCTGTACAGATACTTCCATACAATATTAAATAAAGAGTATCCAACGGAACTCTTGCTTCACTTAATAAAGAGTTATATTACATTAATCACTTCCAATTTAAATATCTTTTCTTCACATAATATATATATTTAGTTTGAAAATATTAATTAACAATTACTTAAAAAATATTTTAGTTGAAACTCTTGTTAAAATAATCCACAGAATTGGTATATATGATTTTCAATTGTGGTAAATACAGTATTTTAAAAATTATATTTATTGAAATATTTTATAAATTAGGATGTTATAATATTTATGTTATTCTTAATATATATTTTCTGTAAAAAGTCAACTTTTTCCACTTTTTGAGAATTTTCTATATATATGAGGAGGAAAAGTAGAAGATATATTTTCCAAAATCATTTCCAAGCACAGTCTTATTAAATCCTAAAATGGAGTATTTTGCAACAATTTGCCATTTTCCCAAGGCCTTCTTCACTTTCCTCTTGTTATCTTTATTCATAACAAAGAATATCCAAACTCCTCTGCAAAATTAGCTCCAGGGGCATGGAAGCTAAGCCAATAATAGGAAAACATGCATGGCAGCTCTCCGGCTCTCTTCATCAATCAACCGTTTAAAGAACATTTATCAAACCAATATGGCCCTGTAGATGCAATTCCTCAAGCTCGGGCCAAATTTTCCAATATTGTCCATTTCTTCGCCCGAAGCTGCCAAACAGTAAATGAAAACTCACGGACATCATTTTCTCCCAAAAAGGCCCTTTTCTCCTTGCAGGGGAGATTATCTTTTTATAACTTCAAAGATAATCGCTTTAGCCCTTACGGCGATAGTTGGAGACAGATGCGTAAGATTTGTACGCTTGAGCTATTAGCACAAAAACGTGTAAGATCATTTAGAGCAAATCCCGAGAAGGGAAAGACATCGAATTTTAATTAGATCAATTTCCAGTTTATCGGAAGTTAATATTGTAAGCCTTTTTGAAATTGAATTTTTATTATTGATTGTATAGCCACACATATTTATATAAGATATGTATTAAAACTATCAGCTATAAATCAGGAACAAATATGGAAAATATACATCGGATTTACATAAAAGATACATATAATGTTTTGACCAAATCAGAGGTTGTTGATTTGGATTATGGATTTAGTTTTCGGATCTGGGCCTTTACCCCTCAGCTAGAAGCCGGGTCGGATCCGATCCCTAGGGCTTGTCCTTAGCGCCAAAAAATCGTGAATGCAGCCAACGCTTGGTTTAGAACATCCGCCGTTTGGTCATCAACCGGCAATATCGCAACTCGCAAGGCTCGCAGATTTGATTACACGATCTCTGATAAAAATGATAATCAAGAGCAACATGCTTCATCCTTGAATGAGAATAACGGGTTAGCACTCAGCTGTGTTGCCTCCAACGTTGTACAGTAGATTATTGGACATTCGGAGAGAGTAATTTGAAGCCTCAGACAACAAGTGACAGATCCAAGCCAGCTCCTGGCTGCAGTATTTGCGACGGATTTGTAAACTCATGGCTCTGTAGAAGAACGTGCCACTTGAATCGTTGCTTCTTCGAGCTCTCAAAGAATGGGGTTCGACCAAAATACACAACGTAGGCACCAGTAGAGCAAAAAGGAATCATCGATCACTCCGCCCCAATCGGCGTCGGGAATAGGTAATAAGAAGGTTGGACTTGGTCGAACAAGAGTAGATTTGAAGCCTTCATTCAAGGTGCCAGCCAGTAAATCGAAAACAACTTTTGACACATTTCCAAGTGTCAACTTGTGGGCTGATGAACAAATTGAGAAAGCTTGTTTACTGTTGAAAGCGACATCAGGACGAGTTTAGTAAAATGTACTGTAAGCTTCCATAACCCTCCTGTATTGCATTGAATCTGTGAATTGTTCACACCATTTGCAGTTAATTTTTTGCAACTTGAGAACAAAGGGGTTTTGACTGATTTAGCCTGCACCATGTTTTGTGTTCATTCAGAGATCCTCGATGTATTTTTTGTGATAATAACATGCCAATGGATGCATTGGGCAGAAGTTCGATACCCAAAAGTAGTTGAGGCTACCAAAGATCTTTCCAAGGAGAATTTCTTGTGATAATAACTGCAGCATAGTTTAGAGATTTGCTTAGAATTGCTCCCTGTTAACAATGAATATCATCCACCGATAGACCAAGGAAAATTCAAGATGTTCAGTGTCTAAAATTTTAATAAATATGAAGCGTCTGACAATGAGAGTTAGTGAACCCAGTGGTTCAAGAAGAAATTGTTGTCAAGGGCTTGATACCGAAGCTCGCGGAGCCTTGTTTGAGACGTAAATAGCTTTCTTAAGTAAACACACATGTTGTCGGCCTTATCCCTGTCTGGAAAACCTTGTGGTTGTTGCATATACACTTTTTCTGTTAAGGGGCCTTAGAAGAAAAGCGTTATTTACATCTAGTTTGCTTAACAGTCCATCCATGCATGACCACCACTAATTAATAGACGAACAGTAAGTAGGCTTAACCAACCGGGGCTGAATGTTTCGGCGTAATCTATTCCAGGTCCTTTGGTTGAAACATTTGGCAACAAGACGAGCTTGTAGCGTGCATTGTTCCATCAGAGTTTCGTTTGATGCAAAATATCCATTTGCAGCCTACTAAATTAGGTGCTTCTGTGGGCAGGAACAAGAACCCAGGGTTTCCATTTTTTAACCAAGGCATTGAATTCTTCAGTCATGCAATTACGCCATTTTGAATTTTAACCTGCAAAACAGTTCTAGGAATATGAATCATCAAGAAGTTCTGAACTTGTCATGGCAAGCTATATTTTTTTTAATAGGCTTGGAAATATTGTTTTTTGGGCTCCTTGTGACATGGATGTCGATTTTGTACTGCTGGCACAGGAATAGTGGTTTCACAGAAATTTGAGAACTCCCAAAGTGGCTGTTTGCGCCGTGTGGATTTGTTGTTGAAGTAAGCACAGGTTCATCCGTGAAGCATTTCTTGTCTAAAAAGGAACTACCAACTTGGTGGACAAGGGAAGGATTTGGAAGCTGCAACGCTGCAATGAGAATATGATGGCTGAACTGGAAGACTGATGCTGTCGGTGGAAGCCAGCAAAAAAGACATAGTGGAATCAGGTGACGGCAGAAATCGCTGAAGGACTGGAGAGCAAAAAGGGAAACGATTCTAAACAAATTGAACATGACGAGAGATAAAACTTTTGACGTTTTGACATCTAAAACAATGAGTAAGCACTTTTGAGTGAGAGAGTAGCCAATAAAAAACACATGGAGCCGATTTTGGGAATCTAATTTATGGAGCTGAGTAATGGACGCAACCAAAGGATAACATAGGCAGCCGAATATCCTTAGTTTAGAGTAATTAGGAAGAATGATGAAATAGGCGAAGATAAGGTTGAGGACATGTTCAATAACTTTGTGGGCAGCCTGTTAATTAAGTACACCGCAGTGGGAAAAAGCATAGGTCAATATTTAAGTGGGCATGTGAAGAATGAGATAAATAGAGCTAAACCGGTTTTCGACAATGTTCGATGTTTGCGTTCTGATAACCCATTATGCTCAGGAGTGTGAGAGGAGTTGTGTGAAATGAAAATTCCAAATGAGGCCAAACACATAAGTAAAGAGCTAAATATTCCCCACCCATTATCTGAAATAAAAAGTTTTAATTTTGTTTGGAGAAAGAATTTTCCCACTTTACAGCTTTGAAATTTTGAAGAAAGGTAGACATTGACATCAAGACTTATTGCGAAATCGGATAGAACCAAGTGTAACGGGTACTAGTGATCAATGAAAATAACATAGTATTTGTAGGAATCAGAAAGAGTAATACAGGGAGATGTCCAAACATTCGGAGTAAATTTATTTGGTAATGGTTCAGTGGGAACACAAGAATGATTTGAAAAAGGCATTTTTGTGCTTTTATTTTATAGAACACGCATTACAATTAACGACATCACTCAGACACATCTAGAAGACATCCTTAACTGTTATTGGAAAGACAAATGAACTGACGAATTGCTTTGGCAGGGTGTCCTAGACGAGAATGCCAATCATGGCAAGAAGCAACTGATGACGCAAACGCAAGGGATTGGAGACGACGTTGGCCATTCATAAACTCCATTTTTCGGTGTGCCTCTAAGAATTGGAGTCCCGCGTCGCAGTTCCTTCACAAGAAAAGAGTTGGTGAAGAACCAACAGTAACATTATTAGTAATACAGAATTGATAAACGGAGATAAGGTTTTGTTTCATTTCAAGGTACACTAAAGAACATCGTTTAATGTCAGCTTTTCGAGATGGTGTGTTCAATAAAGGCTGAGCCATGAATGGTGTTTTATTTTTTAAAACCTTACCATCTCCCAACTAAGACGTCATCGGTAACCTAATCATAGGGGCTGTGAAGAGCAAGACTCTCCAAATCCAGTGGGTAACGTGAATGCGAGGCACCACTGCCATAAGCCCATGGCTGTGTCCTGAAGAGGCAGAAGTTGTTGGCAACATGAGCCTGAGGTTTGCCAAGGAGATGATGAAGTCGAATTGATGGGCAACAAATGCGAGGATGTGCAATCGCTTTGCTGCGTGTTCCCTGCTATATTACAAAGCTGACATTTACCAAGGTAAGGTCCTGAAAAATTTTCTTTGCTGAACATTAGTATTCTGTACAGTTTGTTGAGCATGTTCCATCACGAGTAGGATTGCGTTGAGATGAACCATATTGAAGAAGAATTGGGTGTAGTGGAATAAATGGCGTTTCTGTTTGGTATTTTTGACAGTTATAGTGTGGCTGTTGCAGGGAAGGCAGCAGGTGGTAGGAACTGATTGTGATGCCAGAGAGGCTTTCAAAAGTTATGAGTTTTTTCATGAAGCCTCTTCAAATGAGATAAGAGCATCAGGGCAATTGATTGCTTGTATTGTTTCTTTTTTTTTTTTTTGTAGGAAAAAAATCCATCAAGAACCTTCAAGAATACGGTCCTGTGGATGTTCTTCTTCGGCCCATAGGAGAATCTAAGAAGGCTAAACTCATCAGCTTTGCTTTTAATGGTTTGCATGATTCATTGAATGGAGGAGGATTGGCCTTTAACAAAAT